>OY812998.1:76720851-77320851 GCA_963681545.1 Germaria angustata | reverse complement strand
CGATATGAAGAAAGTAAATGAATGGTTAATTATTAATAAATTGAAATTAAATGAATCTAAAACTAAACTTATGGAAATTAATATGAATACAAATAGATCAATTAAAATAAATGACATTACAATAGGGAAAGTAAATAGCATAAAATATCTCGGTTTTATTATTGACAAGGACCTAAAATTTAATGAACACATCGAATATATATGTAAAAAAATTGGAAAGAAAATTGGGTTTTTTAAACGAGTGAGAAATAAAATATCGATTATAACAGCTATTAATATATATAATACGATAATTAAACCACATTTCGAATATGTTTCAACAATTCTATACTACAGCTGCACAGATCAACAATTCACAAGGCTACAAAAACTACAAAATAAAGCTATGCGCACAATTTTAAAATGTAACCGTTATACTTCAATTGACTATATGCTGAACACATTAAAATGGCTAAGTATTAAGCAAAGACTTCAACTTAATACAATGATCTTCATCCATAAACTGAGAATGGGAGCCGCACCGGACTATTTAATTGAGCAGACGAGATATGTGGGAGAAATTCAACCATACAATCTCAGATATGCAGCAGACTTCAGATTACAACAAGCACAGACCAATGCGATGCAAAGAACATTATTTTACAAGGGATTGCGAATGTACAACATGATACCAAATGAAATTAAAAATGAAGAAAATGTAAAATTGTTTAAAAAAATGTTGTTAATATTATTAAACAGAATTTTGTTCATTTTTCATAAATTATCATAATTTAATAACTATAACATGTAAATTTGTAAAGTATTTCAAATACTACTTAATAATAAAATTATTGATGCCATTTGCTACTACTTTATAAGTAATTATTTTTTAAAATTAAGCAAACAATTGATAGTTAATAAATATTTTGAATATAACTTAACAAAAATAATTAAGTTTTATTGGAAATAGCTTGTTTAGTTAAAAAAATTAAATATATTTCTCGTCGAAAGCAATATTTATCTACTCTGGCAAGCATCGATGTATTTTCGAAGAACAATAACACCTGACAACTAAAAAGGAAATGCAAATCACAAAAAGAAAATGTCAAATCACAAAAGCAAATATGTAACAACATTTGTTACAATAGAAAGTGTTTGCATTTTTGTTATATTTTAGCCAATTTTTCGGTACAAAATCGTCAGTTTTACTATTAAAATAAATAAAAAACAAATGTGTTCAATTAATGAGTTTTTATTGAGTTAAATATAAAAAGCCGTCCAAAATTAAGAAAGTGATTTCAGATTGCCAGCCACATAGCTGACCGGTTTGAAATCACAACAGTTAAAAAAGTTATGTGCGCAGAACACCTTTTTTTGTGATTTCAAATCACTTTCACAAAAAGTGATTTGCAGAACATGCCTGTATATATGACTGATCGCATAGATACAATTATTTTATGCAAATTTTTTTATACATAATAAATCGGATAGACCCAACAAAAATCCGTCATATACATATATGCATTCACATTTTCATCCTCGCCATGGTTGAATAACTTTACAATGTGGTGTCACTACGCCAGGTAATATGTACATGTGGAACTGTGTACATGTGTACGTGTGATTTAGCTTGGGTACATTTGAGTTTCTTGTTATGGGTGTGTGAGTTCTGTTGCCACTTTCTGATTAATGACTTAAGTTTTTCGATAGAACGAAGTATTTCATATATGTATATAAACCTGCACAAGGCGTATTTAAGGAACTCGTGATAATTCTAAGCTGTTTCTTTTATACAATGAAGATAGTATTCATATGAGTTATAAAAAATGTATGAAAACATTTGAAAACTCATAAAGAATCATTGAATGTATTCCATGCGAATTAAAGTTGCATTGGGAATAAAATTTTTGTGCTATTGTTGCACTTGGAGCCCTAGTGCTGCCTCCCTTCCTTTAAGTATCCTACAAAGTCGAGCGATCTGTCATATCATGTTTACTAAAAAAAGTGTAATAGTGGTGGTCAAAATTGAGTGTGCGACAAATTATTTGACAGGCTTATTCGATTTAATTTTTTTTATAAGTTTAATTAAATTATAATTTCAATGCAATCATTTACAGTTTGTAAAAAATATCTTTGCACATAGAGAAAAAAAATAATACAAGCCTGTGTTAGATAACACGGGCGCATAGGTCAGACGTAGAATACGTTAGTCATTTTGCAATTAAAATATATGAATTAACTAAAATTTTTGATAAATGATTTAAATCTATCAATAAATTTTATGATATGGCAGCACAATAGATTAGCTGCTTTCCAACTACTTCCCAATGTATTCACAGAAATGTGTTTAGGAAAAACGCCATTGATATAGTGAGCGTATACATCGCCAATCCTTTGTATTAATGTACATACACACACATTTACACGCTGCTCGCAGAAGTAAACAAACGACAGCAAAGATTTGTAAACTTTCAAGCACACACAAGTGTCCACGCTCCCCTCGCTTCATTTTATGTTCCCCGCCAAACGAACTAACAACCGACCGATCCAACAAAACGAAATGTACACACACACACACATTTACACGCTGCTCGATAAATAAACAAAGCACAGCAAAGCCAAAATCATTTGATTTCACAACAACAACAAAAACAACAGCGGCATTTACAAACCAACAACAACAGCGGCATGTACAAAAAAAGTCTAAAATATCATGCTCTAAAATATTTATTTCCTTAATTACATAAAACTTTTATATATAGACATATAATTTTTTTAATGTAATTCGAAACAAAACATATTACCAAAACTGAGTAACATATAAAAATTGCTAAAATATGTTTTAATATATATGTAAGTAAAAGTGGGTGAAAGTTGACAAACATTTTCTCAAAATTTTGTGCTCCAGATCAACACCCCTACCTTACCGTATAACGTATTCTACGTTAAAATAAAAAAACTTCAAGATGCATTGATTTCTAATAAAAATAAAAAAATTTTTTTTTTTGTTTTTTTCGAACAGTATTTTATAAACATGTGTTTTGTTAATATAATATGTATATAAAAAAACTTTTATAACAATGAAAAGTTCTAATGTAGAATATTAAAAAATGAAAAATAGTTGAGTTTCTCTACTGTAAAAAAATGTTTCCACACTGGATAAGTCTGATGTAATTTTTTGAATTTTTGGTTCTGATATTTTGTGTGTCAACCTCGAGCATCAATTACCACTTGCAGACGTCTTCGCATCGATGGAATTAGCTTCGAAATATTATATTCTAATGGTATTTTTCCCACTCTTCTTTAATAAGCCGTATCAATTCATTTTTGTTCGTTGGTCATTTTTCATACCTTTTTCTTTAGATGATAGGGTTTATATCCGGACTTTGGGCAGGAGTATTAATAACTTTGGTACAGTTGTACAGCAGCCATGACCTACATAAATAAGATTTAAGCTTGGGATCATTATCTTGATAGTATTTGTATATTAATTTATTCGGATTATCCGGATTTATACAACCAGACTTTTTAACGGTGGAGGTCAGTTCGTTTTTTAGAATATCAAGTTATGCTTGTTTAGTCATTGTTTCATCCAAAATTCTGATTACACCAACTCCTTTGCTGGATACACAGCCCATACCATTACGGACAGTTTTCCGAATTTTACTGTAGGAATAAGATTTTTATTTTTTAGTGATGTTAAGGCCTTACGCCAAACTCTTTGCGGTCCGTCATGATAGTAAAGCATAATTTTTGTTTCATATTAGAAAATAACATCGTCCCAGTACTCTGGTAGAAGTGAAACAAGTTCGGTGGACAATCTTAACCTCTTTTCAATATTTTGAGCTGAGAGCAGGGGTTGTTTCCTCGCCACTCTTGACGAATATTTGTGCTTTTGAACAACATTTCTGATTGTTGTATGAGAAACACGTAACGCAGTCTTATTCCAATTGAAGAGCTAATCTTCTTGTGCTGGATTGGGGGTTATCATAAACTGTTCTAATTATTTTTCTCTCAATACGCTGTCACCTTTTTCGGCCTGCCTGTGAATCCTTTTAATTCTAGTCGTCGTCTTTTTCAGCACGGGATATGATATTATATACAGTTCTGATTTTCAAGGGAAACATATCGGCGATTTCCTTAGCAGATTTGCCTTTGTAGTGATTGAAATAGACCAATTGTGTAATATCTTTTGAAACTCGTTGTCCTGGAATTTTTTATATTCAAGTATGAGGTCACTTGTTACATTAAGAACGATCACTTTATAACTAAATCTTTGTTTAACTCTTTCACATTCTATATTATTTATGGAAAAAACCAAGTACACAAAATGTTTTGAAAATAACGGTATTTTTGTCTTTTTATTGTTTTCACACAATATGTAAATATTTTTTACACTTTTTATGTCCATTTGAAAAGTGTTGGCGCGTAATAGTCGAAGCCAAGTACAGTAATGGGATGTGACCAAAAAATAAACCGTATGTAAATGTTTTTTGTTGAAATTATTGAATGAATAAATTTTACTTTTTTTCTGTGCAAATATATTTTTTTAAAACTGTATGCACATCTTACAATACTATAATCGATTGCTCCATTTATTTAAAAAGACACCGTCATAACGGTTGCATTACTCTCAATTTTATTGAATCAAACAAGAAACACGAATGTTAAAAAATATTAAGATAAGTATATACAATGTAAACTAACACATATTTTTTGTAACCTTTTTGTCTGATCCCATCGACCAGAGTATTAAAACTTGTATTTGTATTTGACAATTCCGGGCAAGATTATTGCAAGATTGCAATAACGCAAATACCTAACCGTATGTCTCAGCAATACTTATTATCAAGGTGTCTTTACTTAGTGACACTGTCACATTTCATATAAAGAACATAAAGGCCCATTTAGCCGACCGTAGAAAGCGTAGATGTAAATGTAAATGTTGATGTGCTTATAGAACGCCAGAAACCGTGTCATGTGTTTTTGACATAACCAAACAAATAAGAGTTGTTTTTTCATATTTGAATTGTATTAAAACAGAGTACATAAATTTATTCTAATGGATGGAGAAGAATTTTTTATTGGTTTGAATTTCTTACATTTGTGCAAAATGTACAGAGACAATAAAAATAAGAAAAGACGCAGGGTAAGAAGGTGGGGCGTTCGACCCATAACCAAAGACTATATCGTCGCGGACTACAATAAAGTTTTTCGGAACATAAAAAAATAAGGAGCAATTTTATATACACACGCGTATGCCTCCTGATTTATTTGATTTATTACTGGCTATGATTTGTGATGAACTTACTAAGCCGAAACAACGAATTGGTCCAGAAGAGAGACTTTCAATAACATTGCTGTAAGAAAAAGATTTTAGTCAGTGTATGTATAGTATATAACAATTTATTTTAGGTATTTGGGTCATGGATGCTCATTACAATCTCTAGTCACAAGCTTGGAAAGTCTACGATCCGATCCATAGTGTTGCAAACATGCGATGTGTTGTGGCGCATATTGTCACCAATTTACCTAAGCGAGCCAACAACATTTCAATATCAGGATATTGAAAAAGATTTCAATGTTTTATGGAATATGCCCAACTGCGTGGGTGCTATTGATGGAAATCATATGGCTATAAAATTCACTTTAAAAAATATAAACAGAAATCAAAAAGCCGTTTGAATTAGTGATGATAGTTTAGTGTGTTTGCATGATTTGTCGATTTGTAGAAAAAGTACCTAAATTATATGAATGGTAACAAACATTATTGTTAAGTATTAAATTGTTATAACTTTGGTATTTCTATCAATAAAGTTTAAAAAATAAGTTTTATACATGCATTTACATATATATAATAATTCAAAGTATGATATGTATAATTTTGAACATCTTTATTTTTTATATTTACATAAAGTTATTTATATCAGAATTATTTATATTACAATCTTTGTTTTAACTGTTGTTATACTTTTTTTATTGTGAACGTGCTATAGGTTGTACGTATATACAAATAGTATTATTTTACAATTTTCTAGGATAATATACACACTAAAAAATAATTACTTGAAGATACCACTGTATGTATGAGATTTACTTATGTACTGAGGAACGAAAGTATTTACATTTCTATTTATACCCTCGTTCTGTATATTTTGTTTACATATTTTGGTTATTTTGCTTTGGGTCTGATCTTCAAACAATCATATCCTTATTTTAATTATTTTGTTGTTTATTAGATATATGTGTGATGATTGCATGCAATATATACAAAACATTGATATGGTATTAAAAGATATTCAAGATGGCGTTATCAAAAATAAACAAAACCTAATAGACTATAAACATGAATTTAAAACATTACTAAAACAGAATGAAACCGAAATTAAAAAATTGTATAGAGACACGTTATGAAGAGAGAATTAATAAAATGATTAAATTTCAAAAATCATGTGAAAAAATGTTGAAGAAGTTAAAAAATTATTTGGTAATGTAAACGAAATGGAAAACAACAACTAAAAACTTTATTAAACAATAGAACAAAAAATGAAAATATGTGCAAGGAGATCAAAAAAGTCATAAGTGAATCAAACAAAAAAACAACATATGCAGAAACAGTTAGGAACATAGGGTTACCAGATATAAGTAAACAAGTACATCTAATTGTAAAACCAAGGGAAAATCAATCAGCAGAAAAAACGAAAGAAGAGTTAAATAAAATAAATCCAGTTGATTTATAAATAACAAATGTTATAAGTAAGAGAAGCGGAACAATAGTGATTCAGAGTGAAAGTGGCGAGGAACGGGACAGAATTAAGAATAAAATTCAAGATAAAATATCAGAAAGATTTTTTTTTTTTATTTATTATTATTAGTATTAAAAATACTTATACAATATAGTTACATGATTTAAGTTCTCTAAAACTAGCATTAAATCTAACAAAATTAATACATTTTTTTCTAAATACATTTTCATTGTTTTCATTTTTCATATTATTTGGTATTTTATTATACAGTTGTAAAACAACGACTTTTGCATTTGTGTTGACATCACCCTGTTAACTCGAAAATCGTTCACGTTTCTTAGTCCGTACGGTTGGCTTTCGCCTACATATCTTATTTGCTCACATAGGTATCTCGGTGCATCACCTTGTTTCATTTTTTTAATAAAATTAAGCGTGTTGAATTGAAGTCTTTGTTTCACGTTTAACCATTTCAGGCTGTCCAGCATTGTATGCATGTTAGTATATCTGTCACATTTTAATATTGTTTTCATGGCTTTATTTTGCAGCTTCTGCATTCTTGCTATTTGGAGTGTGTTGGTACATGTATATAATATAGTAGACCCGTACTCGAAATGTGGCTTTATTATGGTATTATAAATATTTATTGCTGTATTTTTTTAAATTTTGTTTCTGATTCTTTCAAGAAAGCTGATTTTTTTACCGATTTTTTTGCATATGTGCTCAATGTGTTCATTAAATTTTAGTTTTTTATCAATTATAAACCCCAGATATTTTATATGCTCGACTTTCTCTATTACCGAGTTATTTATTTCAATAGTTTGGTTCGAATTGAAATTAATTTCTATTATCTTTGTTTTGTTTTCATTAAGTTTTAGTTCATTCATTTTTAACCAGTTATTTATTTTATCTATGTTATATCTCATGATTTCCCGACATTCTTCTTCATTGTCTGCAATGGCGTATATTAATGTATCATCCGCATATAGGACTATGTTGCATCAGCATTGCGCCTAATATGAGGCCTTGTGGAACTCCAAAGTCATTCACTATTTCCTCCGATATTAAATTATTTACCTTCGTTATCTGTTTTCTGTTCTCCATGTAAGATTTAAACCAATTCAGTTCTTTTCCTCTTATTCCATACATAAGTAGTTTTTCCAACATTATTTTCCTATCAATGGTTTCAAATGCTCTTTTGAAGTCAAGAAAAATCGCAATCAATTTCTTATCATTTCCTATATCTTTCCATTTACTAATGACATAGTTAACAGTTGTCTCACACGAGTGTTTTTTACGGAACCCTGATTGATATTTTGATAGTATATTATGTTTTCCTATATATATCTCCAATTGAGTTTTCACAACTGTTTCCAGTACCTTTTCACATGTTTTTAGAGTGTTAATTGGTCGATATTCCTCGCATTTCTTTGTATTTGCAATTTTGTTTTCCAATTGTCTGGAAAACAGCCAGTCTCCAACGATGTATTTACTATTTTTAATAAAACACTACCAATTGTATTCCAGTTGTCCAATATAATCTTATTTGATATTTTATCATAATCAGTCTTATTTTTCATTTGTTTTACTATATTATATAATTCTAAATTATTTATTATACGAAATGTAAAAGAATCAGTTACATTGCATGATATTCGGTTTACATATTGCACATTATCTATCAATTCCCGAATATTACTTATGCTATATATAAAATAAGAATTAAATTTATTAGCAATAGTATAGCTGTCATTGTATTCAACATTGCCAAATATCACAGATTTTATCATACATTTGTTATCATTAAGTACTAGTCTTTTGATTTCTTTCCACATTTGCTTTTGGTCCGTTGAGTTACTAATTTTATTATTTATATATGCCCCTATTGCGGTTCACCACTCAACTCAGTTTGGTCGTGTGAGAGTCAACCCAACTTATGCACAACCACACTCACTTTAGTTATTGCGATACACAATAACTAAAATGAGTTTGGTTGTGCATAAGTTGGGTTGACTCTACACGACCAAACTGAGTTGAGTGGTGAACCGCAATAGGGGCAATAGTTATTTTTAATATTTTCAATTTGTTGTTTATATTTATTTCTGATTATTTTATATTCTGCCCATTTCTGATTAGAGTTTTCTGTTTTAGCTTGCAAATATCTCATTATTTTTTCTCTTTTCATTAACCGTAGTTCATCAGTAAACCAATTATAAACATTTTTATTCTCACGAATTTGTTTCTTAAACGTGCATTTTTTACAGTATTTTTCAAGCATTTATCAAAAAACTCTACATTCTTATTTATATCTCTTGTGTTATCGTATATTAAGTTATTAGACAACTCTGTATTGAAAGTTTCTTTTTTATATCTAAATATTTATTATTTATTATATCTAAATATTTCGATATTTTTTCTTTCCGTTTGCATCCGGTTATTCCTCTTTGGGATTGTTATATTTACAATTTCGTGGTCTGATATCTTGTTTTTTCCACTGTTATTCACTATCGTATTAAAGTTATTTGTTATTACGTAATCAATTAATGTTTTTGAATTTTCTGTTACACGCGTGCATTTATTTACTAATTGCTTTAGACGTTGTCATCGAGCATACTCTTAATTCTATTCTTATATGTGTAGTTTTTTAACCAATCTACATATATTAAAATCACCAGCTATTATCATATCATATTTGTTTAAGTACTTCTCACTGATTTCTTCAATTATTTCTTCAAATGCATTACAAAATTCAGATTCGCTATAACTAGGTGATCTGTAAATTGCTCCAATTATAAAGCTATAGTTTTCTAATGTAGCTCTGCAAAATAACATCCAGTATTTCATATTATCTACCTTTTCTATTAATTTAGTAATATTCCAGTGACTCTTAAAATATATTATGACACCTCCAGTTCTAGAGGACGTAGATAGCACATTGGTATATTGGTATCCCTGAATTTGTAATTCCTGTTCCTCATTTTCCTCAGTTATATGAGTTTCCGATAAAATAAAAATTTCAGGTTGTTCCTATGCTGCAATAACTTCAAGTTGGTTATAGTTATTAATAAGCCCTTGTATATTTGTATACATTATTCGAAATTCCTTTAATTGTTATGCTAATAGGCCAATATTTCTCATTTTGTTTTTCAGTTTGTTTTGATATACCGGACATTCTCTATCATTTGTAAAATGATTTTCATCTAATCCCATGTTTAGTTTGTTATTTACTTTTATACAATTGATGCATTTCATTATTCTGTCTTGCTTTTCGCATTCGATATTTCTATGTTGTCCGTGGCATCTTACACATATTTTCTGGTTCTTACACTCCTTTGTCAGATGATTGTATCCTTTACATTTCATGCATTGTGTGATTTCTGTTCCATCATACACTCTGCATTTTTCCCATCCAATATTTACTTTTCCTGCTTCTATAATTTTATTATAAGATTCTCTGTCAACTTTTAATTTTGCATTGTATATTGTTTTATTATTTCTTTTTACCTTATATTTTTCAATAAATTCAATAGATATGAAATAAAAGTTCCTAATACAACAGAATATAAAATAAAAATTACGGGAATGACTTTTGAATATAATGAGGATGAAATAATTGAGAAAATAAAAAAGCAGAATTGTAATTTAACAAACGCTAATTTTAAATTTATTGAAAAATATAAAGTAAAAAGAAATAATAAAACAATATACAATGCAAAATTAAAAGTTGACAAAGAATCTTATAATAAAATTATAGCAGCAGGAAAAGTAAATATTGGATGGGGAAAATGCAGAGTGTATGATGGAACCGAAATCACACAATGCATGAAATGTAAAGGATACAATCATCTGGCAAAGGAGTGTAAGAACCACGGACAACATAGAAATATCGAATGCGAAAAGCAAGACAGAATAATGAAATGCATCAATTGTATAAAAGTAAATAACAAACTAAACATGGGATTAGATGAAAATCATTTTACAAATGATAGAGAATGTCCGGTATATCAAAACAAACTAAGAAACAAAATGAGAAATATTGGACTATTAGCATAACAATTAAAGGAATTTCGAATAATGTATACAAATGTGCAAGGAGACACACATTACAAAAGAAATAGATGATAACGAAATAATTTTATACGGTTATGACCACATTGGCTCTATATCTACATCATCAAGAAGCGGGGGTGTTATAATATATTATAAGAAAAATTGGAAAATAAGTAAAATAATGTCCGAGTCCGAATTTTGTGCAATATTTGAAGAAGTGCTGGAAGAAATCTATGATAAAAACTGTGATATAGTAATAACCGGAGACTTTAACATTGACTGGTCAAAAAACTCATCATATAAAAGTAGAATTGAATGTATAATACAAGATAATGGGCTTCGTCAAATAGTAAATGAATACACAATAGTAACAAAATATTCAAGTACAATAATAGACTACGTTATAACCAATAATTATAATATAACGGTTAAAAACAACAAAAACAATAAAATATCAGACCACGAAATTATTGATATTTTGATAAATACTGAAAATCAAGATCAAGAAGACAACAAACAATTACAAGTATTTAAATACAATAAATATAGTTTTAACGAAGAACTAAGGAAAGTCCTAAATTATAATGAAAAAATGGAAATAAATGAAAATGTTGTAATTTTTGATAATTCTTTTAAAGAAATTATTAAGAAAAATACAAAAACAAAAATTTTAAACAATAAAAACAATGTAAATAAATGGTTTAATGAAGAATTGCGTTTATTGAAAGAAAAAAAATAATAAAATATCAAATAGCAAAATTACAAAATACAATTGATGCTTGGACAGAATATAAAACAATTAGAAATTTATATAAAGTAAAAATTGAAACCGAAAAAAATAGATATGTTAACGATAAAATAAATAATACTGAAAACCAAAAGCAAATGTGGAGAGAGATAAAGAATCTAGTACTTAAAAAGAAAAACAATGTGATAAAATCTATAATAATCATATATCAACGCAAGCTTTTATAATAGCCAGCAAACAGATGTTATTGATACAGATCTCTTTTTTTATGATGTTTCGTATTGAGTTTTCTATATGAAGATTGTGATCTAAAAATATATAAAAATTAAATAAAATAAGGGAATAAAAAAACATAAAATTTATTGGAAATAGTAAAATAAGTTACGGAAAATAAGTGGAAATAAAATTTTTTTATCGAAATAAGTTTTATAAACTTGGTTTGCTGATTTATATATCTATTTATAAATATTGCTCAGCTATGCCTGAGGAATGCAGTAAATGTAGAACAACAATAAGGGGTGAAACTGGTATTCACTGCAGTGGGTTGTGCAAAAAAGTATATCATTGTTCATCAAAATGTTCCGGTCTTGATCAATATTCTATTGCGGTGCTAGAAGGCAGGAATTTTATTAGATTTATATGCGATGACTGCATTCAATATATACATAATATGGATCTTATCTTGAAAGAAATTCAAGATGGAGTCGACAAAAATAAGCAAAACCTGTCGGAATATAAAAATGAATTCAAAGTGGTATTAAAGCAAAATGAATGTGAAATAAAGCAATTGCTAGAAGCAATAGAAAAGCGTTATGAAGATAGATTTAAAAAAATAGACAAGGCTCAAAAAATTTGCGAAAAAAATGTACAAGAGGTTCAAAAATTATGTGCCTGTGTTAATGATTTTGAAGACAAAAACAAACAAATGTACAGCGTTATAGAAGAGAGTAATAATAAAATATGTAGCGAGATCAAAAAAGCCTTAAAAGAAACAAGTGTTACAAAAAACAAAATGTCATATGCTGACTCGGTGAGAGCAAAAGTGATGATGCCAGATGTAGCAAAAAAAGTGCCTTTAATAATAAAACCCCAGGAAAAACAAACGATTGAAAAAACCAAAGATGAATTAAACAAAAAAGTGGACCCAGTAAATTTAAAAATAACAAATATTGAAAATAGAAGAAATGGAACTGTAATAATTCAAACTGATAATGATGAAGAGAGGGAGAAAATAAGAGTGGCAGTTGAAAATAAAATGAGTGAAAGGTACGAAATTAAGGCGCCTAATCCAGTAGAAATGAGTATAACAATAACTGATATGGCATTTAAATATGCAGCAAATGAGTTAATAGAAAAAATAAAAAAACAAAATCCGATTTTATATGAATCTAAATTAAAAGTTATTAGAATATACGGTATCAAAAGGAATAATAAGGACATTTATAACGCGAGATTGAACATAGATACCGACTCGTATAAAAAAGTAATAGAGGCGCAAAAAATTAACGTTGGATGGGAAAAATGCAGAGTATTTGACGGAACGGAGATAACACAATGTTTTAAATGTAAGGGCTATAATCATACCTCCAGAGTCTGCAAAAATCAGGAAACATGTCTAAAATGTCATGGAAATCACAAACATCAGGATTGTGATAAAGAAACAATCGAGAAATGTATAAACTGTATAAGAGCAAATCAAAAACTTAATTTGGGATTAGATGACAAACATTACACATTGAGCAGAGAATGTCCAGTTTACCAAAATAAACTGAAAAGCAAAAAAAGAAGAGTTGGTTTAAACGCTTAACAATTAAAAAATGTTCATGGTATCTACACAAATGTTCAGGGCTTAATAAACAACTTTAATGAAGTAGAAATCATCGCTGAAAATGAAAAACCGGATTTTATTGTGTTATCAGAAACTCACCTAACAGAAGATATAGACGAAAAGGAAATATCAATACAAGGATACGGAGAAATTATAACATTGTCTAATTCGAAAAGGACAGGTGGTCTAATAACTTATTATAAAAAAAAATTGGAAAGCTGAAAAAATTATGGAAAAAATTGATAATTTAAAGTATTGGTTAAATGCATGTATGATAAAAAATGAAAATAAATATTTTATATTAGCAGCAGTCTACAGATCACCGAGTTATAGTGAGGCGGAATTTTGTGAGCACTTTGAGAAATTCGTTGAAGATATATGTGAATATAACTGTGAAATAATAATAACAGGAGATTTCAACATAGATTGGTCTAGTGATGGATTTTACAAAAAGAAGATGGAAAGTGCCTTCAATGACAATGGATTAAAACAAATAGTTGAAGAACATACAAGAATAACTTCAAATACAAGGACAATAATAGATTATGTTGTAACTAACAATGATAGAATATCGGTTAAAACTAACATTAACAACAAAATATCGGATCATGAATCGCTCGATATAAATATAGAATGTGAATTAAATAAACGAGAATTTGTGCAGTGTAAAGAAATAGAAAGTTTTAAATATAATAAAAATTTATTTAATAGAGAACTATGTTCAGGCCTTAATATAAATGAAAATGATGACATAAACAATAATGTGGCCTGTTTTGACTCACTGATTGAAAGGACAATACAAAGGTTTACTTATAAAAAAATGATAAAAGAAAAAAGTTCCGTCAATAATTGGTTCAATGCACAGCTAAGAACTCTCAAACAAGAAAAGATTTGCAAATACCAAATTGCAAAAATTATAAATACAAACGAAACCTGGAATAATTATAAAGTGATTAGAAACATTTACAAAAATGCGATAAATATTGAAAAAAATAAATATATTGAGAAAAAAATAAATAGCACCACGGATCCGAAACAAATGTGGAAAGACATTAAAAATTTAGTTTTAAAAAAGAACAAATCAGTGATTGAAACTGTGACTTTTAACCAAATTGAATATAAAGATAATTTTCAAATTGCTAATCAATTTAATAAATTTTTTGTCAACAGTATTAAGACAATTAGAGATAGTATAGAAAATGAGTCATATATTAATAAAATACCTGTGATAAATTCTAGATTTAAATTTAGTGCAATAAATATACATGAATTGAAAGGCATATGTAAAACAATTAATAACAAACCCGATTTTAATAAGGTGACGATAAAAATAATACTGGACAATTGGAATGTAACAGGTCATACAATAATGTATATAATAAATAAGTCGTTCGAAACGGGAGTTTTCCCTGAAACATGGAGAGAAACGATGGTGACTCCAATAGAAAAAGTTTATAAAACAAAAAATGGCGAAGAGTATCGACCAATAAATGCATTAAAAACGTGTGAAAAAATAATCGAGAAAATCGTGAAATTAAAATTAGAAAAATATATGGAAGAGAATGAACTCTTATATAAATACCAATCGGGCTTCCGCAAAAAAATTTCCTGTGAAACGGCAGTGAATTATGTAATAAATAGATGGAAAAATATTGAAAAAAACAACAAATTAATGGCAATTTTTTTAGACTTTAAAAGAGCTTTTGAAACTATAGACAGAGATATATTACTACAAAAGCTATACATGTATGGTATACAAGGGAATGAATTAAAATGGTTTAAAACATATTTAACAAATAGAAGACAATCAACGAAAGTAAATAATGTAAAATCTAATACAATAAAAAATGATTTCGGGGTACCACAGGGCTCGA
This sequence comes from Germaria angustata, assembly GCA_963681545.1. NCBI lineage: Eukaryota > Metazoa > Arthropoda > Insecta > Diptera > Tachinidae > Germaria > Germaria angustata. Next base: position 77,305,629 of record OY812998.1, on the reverse strand, counting down.
TATTAGGTGCACTACTGTTTATAATATATATAAATGATATACCCAACATTTTAGATAAATGTGAAATAGTTCTCTATGCGGATGATGCCCTTATGTTTACGGAAGCGGAAAATGAAGTGCAATGTCAGTTTAACCTTAACCACGATTTAGAAAATGTAAATAAATGGCTAAAAATGAACAAACTAAAACTAAATGAAAGTAAAACTAAATTAATGGAATTAAATATGAACAGTGACATTGTAATAAAGATCAATAATGAAAAAATAGAAAAAGTGAAAAGTATAAAGTATCTCGGTTTTGTTATAGATAAGGACTTAAAATTTAAAGAACACATCGAATATATATGCAAAAAAATCGGCAAAAAAATCGGATTATTTAAAAGAATTAGAAATAAAATTTCCTTACTAACGGCAATAAATATTTATAATGTAATGATCAAACCGCATTTTGAATTTGGATCCACAATAATATATAAGTACGTGCTGTACAAAAACGCAGATGGAGAGGCTTCAGAAGTTGCAAAATAGGGCAATGCGTTCAATTCTGAAATGCAATCGATACACACCAATCCAGGTTATGATAAGCACATTAAGATGGCTAAACATAGAACAGCGATTAGAATTAAACACCCTTAGGTTTATCCAGAAGATGAAGATGGGAGATGCGCCACAATATCTATGTGAACAGCTTGACTATGTTGGACAAGTACAGCCGTACTATCTCAGAAATGTACAAGACTTTAGGCTGCAACGAGTGACAAGTAATGCAATGCAGCGGTCTCTTTTCTACAAGGGCCTAAATTTATATAACACGTTACCCACAGATGCCAAAAATGAACCCAATGTTAGCATTTTTAACAGTAAATGTGTTCAATTCCTTAAAAATAAAAATCCACATGGCTTTGTTGTATGATTTTCTGTATACTTTTTATTTTCCTTATTTTCCTATTATTCCTATTATTTTCTATATCCTTTTATTTTTATTTTTATTTCATTTTTATTTTTATTTTTATTTCATTTTATTTTTACTTAATTTTATTTTATTTTATACTTATACCGTTATTATTATTTATATGATTTTTATTATTATTATTGTTATTATTGATATTAATATTATTATTGTTTTATAGTGTATTGGAATATAAAATGTATATGAATTTTATAAAGTATGACACATACTACTACTAAATAAATAAAAATAAAAAAAAAAAATAAAAATATATAACCAAGTAGAATATAGTGATAACAGCTATATATCTAATCAATTTATTAATTATTTTGTAGAGAGTATTAAAATAATAAGGAAATAGAAAATGTGCAATATACAAACCGAATAACGTGCAATGTTGAAAATAATTTTAAATTCCGTGCAATAAATATCCTAGAACTTAAGAACATTATTAAAAAATTAAAAAATAAAGTCGATTATGAAAAAATTTCAAGTAAGATTATCCTTGACAACTGGGATATAGTAGGAAAAATACTTTTAAAAATTATAAATAAATCATTGGTAACTGGCATTTTTCCAGAAAACTGGAAAGAAACCATGAAGACACCTCTAGAAAAAGTTGCAAATACTATGAAAATTGAAGAGTACAGGCCAATTAATACACTGAAAACGTGTGAGAAAATACTAGAAAAAGAAGTGAGTGAAGATAAATATGCCGAGTTAAATATGTTTCGACGTAACGCTTTACGTTATTAAATATTTATAAATATCTTTTTAGTATTTGTGACATATTTGCCAAATACGTTTTCTCATTTGGGACATATTTAATATAAATGTGTATTCCTACTTGGGGAATATAAATATGTTTTCATATTTTTTTTTTTTTTTTGCAATTGGACCAGTACTCAGGGGATGACCCCTATTTATGCAGTGCATTGTGCTGGAACTAGGAAAATAGGATAGGGTGAGGAGGATAGCGGGAGTAGTGCTTATGGATATTCGACTTGAATCTCTCCACGCTGGGTATGGCAGGAAAGACATCTGCAGGGAGCTCGTTCCACATACGAGCTGTTCGATCAAAGAACGAATTATTTCTGAAATGCGTAGTGCGATTCGCTGTTATATCGACCACAAATGGATGTGCTCTTAATGAGGAACGTGTTGCTCGTAAGTAGGAGCGGATCTCGGGAATATGTTCCCTTACCTCATCAGAGCACAGTCCATTGAAGTAACGATAAAACAGCGTAACACAACCCACGTTGCGACGATGCTCCAGTGAGTCAATAGAGTTGGCTACACTATTGTCACCTATGAGTCTTTTCGCCCTCTCCTGAACTCGGTCCAGTAGCTTCAAAATAGACTTTGAAGCACCGGCCCATACATGAGAGTTGTATTCCATTTTCGGCCGGATGTAGGTGGTATAAATAGTGAGGATATCAGAAGGGGTGAAGTATCTCTTACACCGTCTTAAAAAACCGAGGCACTTGAATGCTTCTTTGGCGATATGAAAAATGTGCTCAGACCATCGAACATCGCACTGAATTTTCATGCCCAGAACATCAAGAGCTTTTGATTCCTCAATATTTATATCACCCATAATTACAGATGGAGCAGCATTTACGGTCATACGTTTATGCGTAAGCATACAGCACTGAGTCTTCCGGGCATTGAAATCGACCCGATTCGCATGACCCCATTCGGAGATTGTTGTAAGATCTTGATTTAATGATTCGACCATATTTTGCCTCATAGCCCTAATCTCCAACGGACTTGGCCTATGGTCAAATGAGTAAGAATGGCTAATGCTGCTGTCATCTGCAAATGAGTAGATAGGGTTGGAAGTTTTACAAAGTAAGTCATTAAGAAAAATGAGAAACAGGGTAGGAGATAGAACAGAGCCTTGTGGTACCCCTGAATTTATCTTGAACTCGTCTGATGTGATCCCATCTATAACAACTCGTATAGTGCGATCACTGAGGAAGCTCGATATAAACCGAGTGAGGCCATTACCAACACCAAAAGCAATTAGTTTTGCCAGAAGTGCCCCATGCCAGACTCTGTCAAACGCCTTGGAGATATCCAGAGCCACCACCTTACTTTCGCCAAAATGGTGAATGGAATGACACCATTTCTCCGAGAGGAGTGCTAGTAGGTCACCAGTAGAGCGTCCCCTACGAAAACCATACTGTCGGTCATTTAGTAAATTGTTGGACTCTAAATACCTCACAAGATGAAAGTTAATCATACTTTCCATCACTTTGGAAAGTGCGGAACATATCGCTATTGGGCGGTAATTTTCAGGGTTACTAGCCTCTCCTTTTTTGGGGATTGGCGTTACATTAGCAACCTTCCAGCACAATGGAAATTCTCCAGCATGGTACAATGTACTGAAAAGGTTTGCTAACGGACGAGCTAGCGTCGAACAGCACTGCTTCAAGACCAGTGCTGGGATTCCATCCGGTCCAGCAGATTTATTTACATTGAGCTCAGCCAATACCTTTTTAACTGCACGTGCTCGAAAGAATATTTTTGGCATAGTTACAGATACTCTTTCGAGGTCGGGCAGTGGTTGATTGCTTTCCGGCAAGTTGGAGTTACTTGCAAATAATTCGGCCAGTAGGTTAGCTTTATCAACCGGGTCAGTGAATATTTGGTCATCCTTTAAAAGAGTTGGAATTGTAGAACTAGCATTATCCTTGATTCTTTTAACGAATGACCAGAAGCTCTTGCTGCCCCTAGCAGCAAGAGCTAAAGCACGAAGGCGCTGCTCGTAGTGAGCTTTTTCGCGTCTTAGTACTCTAGCACACGAAGATCTCGCCTTTTTGCGCAGCGAGTCAGTATCTGGGTTCTTATTTTTCCGCCAGATATTGAAAGCTTCCTCTCTGGATCTGACTGCATCTTTGCACGTCTGATTAAACCAAGATTTGGATCTCTGTTTAATCACTATTTGCTTTTTTGGAATGAAAGCTTTCATTCCTAGCAAAATTATATTTTCTACCATTTTTGCCATGGCATTTACGTCACTGTCTTGGAAGCATAGTTTCCAATTGAAATGCCGAAAGAAATTGTTGAGCTCTGCCCAATTAGCCTTTTCGTAGATATATTTTAATCGTCTCGTAGCCGGTCGTGAGGCGTTATGAATTGCTGAGAACGAAAAGGAGGCAGATATGGTACAATGATCCGAGTTGCCGAGAGGTGCATTTACGCTTACTTCATACTTTTGAGGGTGCGAAGTGAGGAAAAGATCGAGAGTATTGTTTTGGTGCCCTTCAACACATGAGATATGTGTTGGTTCATTAACTAATTGCACGAGGTGGTTGTGCGCGGCGAACAACTCAACATAACGGCCTTCTGGAGTTGTTTGACCTGAATGGCGAAGCCACGATATGTTGTGAACATTAAAATCACCAGCAACAACGATTTCACTGTTCGGACAACTCTCGAGGATCTTTGATATGGAGTCAGATAGGGCGTCGAAGTTATATATAGTTTTTTCCCTTTCTGTGTTTGGGCTTCTGTAAAGAAATCCGAAGTGCAAAATATGTGACCTGATCATGAATTTAACCCAGAGACAGTTGAATTCTGGATCAAATGAGCCTAGGGATTGCTGGCACTGGTACACAACATTATTGCGTATATAAACCACAAGACCCCTGTGAAGATTAAAAAGGGATAGGAGGTGATACCCAGGTAGGTGAAAATCCTGTGGATCAGCATTTTCAGACACCTGAGTCTCACATAAGGCGAAAACATCCGGTCGATGGAGACAAACATGAGCATAAACGGAAAAAAAATTCGCTCTTAATCCTCGTATGTTGCAGAAATCTATTCTAAACTTTCCCGTCATAATAAACGCGGAAAAGATCAAATGTAATATCCATCTATTTATTAATCTTGTATTTCGAGTACCAGAAGTGTTAGTTGCTGCTTGACGACTATCCAGTGATCAGTGTTATACCTTCATCACCCAACAGTCAGGCAACAACCAACACAGTGGCACCAGTAAAACAAAATTAATTTATTAAGGGGCTTAGGATGGAAGTACACAATGACTCTCTCGAACGGGGACATAAAAGCCCTGATCTGGTCATTTTGGCCCGAAGTACCAACACTTGTCTAGAGTGCCAGCACAGCTCTCTCTGAGCAATGTTCGCTGTTGTGTTGTTTTTTTTTTTTTTGGTTTATTATTATTGGTACTGTTTATTTTTTTTTTTTTGTTATATCAGTTCTATATACATATATTTATTGTTTGTTTGATTTTAGTTTTGTTGTTTTATTTATTTATTTTCCTTTTTATTGAATGTTAAAATTTTTTGCTCTTTTTCTTGTTGCTTTACGCGGAAAACAGCAAACACGTCAGTTCACATTGCGAGACAAAACACTACCAAATGGGACAAATTTCTAAGCCAATATTGAAAAAACTATAAATTATTACGGGACGAGACATACCTCATTTTAAAGGCAATTCATCCCAGATTATATATTTGTAAAGACTTTTTACCAAAAACATTTTGGTCTATCGAAAAAAATTTATCTGATTTTTTTTGGTGCACAGTACTGTTTCTCTGAGGGATTTTTCACCTCATGGAAAAACTATAAATTATTACGGGATGAGACATACCTCATTTTAAAGGCAATTCATCCTAGATTTGATATTTGTAAAGACTTTTTACCAAAAACATTTTGGTCTATCGAAAAAATTAATTTGAATTTTTTGGTGCACAGTACTGTTTCTCTGAGGGATTTTTCACCTCATGGAAAAACTATAAATTATTACGGGACGAGACATACCTCATTTTAAAGGCAATTCATCCTAGATTTGATATTTGTGAAGACTTTTTACCAAAAACATTTTGGTCTATCGAAAAAATTAATTTGAATTTTTTGGTGCACAGTACTGTTTCTCTGAGGGATTTTTCACCTCATGGAAAAACTATAAATTTTTACGGGACGAGACATACCTCATTTTAAAGGCAATTCATCCTAGATTTGATATTTGTAAAGACTTTTTACCAAAAACATTTTGGTCTATCGAAAAAATTAATTTGAATTTTTTGGTGCACAGTACTGTTTCTCTGAGGGATTTTTCACCTCATGGAAAAACTATAAATTTTTACGGGACGAGACATACCTCATTTTAAAGGCAATTCATCCTAGATTTGATATTTGTAAAGACTTTTTACCAAAAACATTTTGGTCTATCGAAAAAATTAATTTGAATTTTTTGGTGCACAGTACTGTTTCTCTGAGGGATTTTTCACCTCATGGAAAAACTATAAATTTTTACGGGACGAGACATACCTCATTTTAAAGGCAATTCATCCTAGATTTGATATTTGTAAAGACTTTTTACCAAAAACATTTTGGTCTATCGAAAAAATTAATTTGAATTTTTTGGTGCACAGTACTGTTTCTCTGAGGGATTTTTCACCTCATGGAAAAACTATAAATTTTTACGGGACGAGACATACCTCATTTTAAAGGCAATTCATCCTAGATTTGATATTTGTAAAGACTTTTTACCAAAAACATTTTGGTCTATCGAAAAAATTAATTTGAAATTTTTGGTGCACAGTACTGTTTCTCTGAGGGATTTTTCACCTCATGGAAAAACTATAAATTATTACGGGACGAGACATACCTCATTTTAAAGGCAATTCATCCTAGATTTTATATTTGTAAAGACTCTTTACCAAAAACATTTTGGTCTGTCGAAAAAAATTTATCTGATTTTTTTTGGTCCACAGCACTGTTTCTCTGAGGGATTTTTCACCTCATGGAAAAACTATAAATTATTACGGGACGAGACATACCTCATTTTAAAGGCAATTCATCCTAGATTTAATATTTGTAAAGACTTTTTACCAAAAACATTTTGGTCTATCGAAAAAATTAATTTGAATTTTTTGGTCCACAGTACTGTTTCTCTGAGGGATTTTTCACCTCATGGAAAAACTATAAATTATTACGGGACGAGACGTACCTCATTTTAAAGGCAATTCATCCTAGATTTTATATTTGTAAAGACTTTTTACCAAAAACATTTTGGTCTATCGAAAAAATTAATTTGAATTTTTTGGTGCACAGTACTGTTTCTCTGAGGGATTTTTCACCTCATGGAAAAACTATAAATTTTTACGGGACGAGACATACCTCATTTTAAAGGCAATTCATCCTAGATTTGATATTTGTAAAGACTTTTTACCAAAAACATTTTGGTCTATCGAAAAAATTAATTTGAATTTTTTGGTGCACAGTACTGTTTCTCTGAGGGATTTTTCACCTCATGGAAAAACTATAAATTATTACGGGACGAGACATACCTCATTTTAAAGGCAATTCATCCTAGATTTTATATTTGTAAAGACTCTTTACCAAAAACATTTTGGTCTGTCGAAAAAAATTTATCTGATTTTTTTTGGTCCACAGCACTGTTTCTCTGAGGGATTTTTCACCTCATGGAAAAACTATAAATTATTACGGGACGAGACATACCTCATTTTAAAGGCAATTCATCCTAGATTTAATATTTGTAAAGACTTTTTACCAAAAACATTTTGGTCTATCGAAAAAATTAATTTGAATTTTTTGGTCCACAGTACTGTTTCTCTGAGGGATTTTTCACCTCATGGAAAAACTATAAATTATTACGGGACGAGACGTACCTCATTTTAAAGGCAATTCATCCTAGATTTTATATTTGTAAAGACTTTTTACCAAAAACATTTTGGTCTATCGAAAAAATTAATTTGAATTTTTTGGTGCACAGTACTGTTTCTCTGAGGGATTTTTCACCTCATGGAAAAACTATAAATTATTACGGGACGAGACGTACCTCATTTTAAAGGCAATTCATCCTAGATTTTATATTTGTAAAGACTTTTTACCAAAAACATTTTGGTCTATCGAAAAAATTAATTTGAATTTTTTGGTGCACAGTACTGTTTCTCTGAGGGATTTTTCACCTCATGGAAAAACTATAAATTATTACGGGACGAGACATACCTCATTTTAAAGGCAATTCATCCTAGATTTTATATTTGTAAAGACTTTTTACCAAAAACATTTTGGTCTATCGAAAAAAATTTATCTGATTTTTTTGGTGCACAGTACTGTTTCTCTGAGGGATTTTTCACCTCATGGAAAAACTATAAATTATTACGGGACGAGAAATACCTTATTTTAAAGGCAATTCATCCTAGATTTAATATTTGTAAAGACTTTTTACCAAAAACATTTTGGTCTATCGAAAAAATTAATTTGAATTTTTTGGTCCACAGTACTGTTTCTCTGAGGGATTTTTCACCTCATGGAAAAACTATAAATTATTACGGGACGAGACATACCTCATTTTAAAGGCAATTCATCCTAGATTTTATATTTGTAAAGACTTTTTACCAAAAACATTTTGGTCTATCGAAAAAATTAATTTGAATTTTTTGGTGCACAGTACTGTTTCTCTGAAGGATTTTTCACCTCATGGAAAAACTATAAATTATTACGGGACGAGACGTACCTCATTTTAAAGGCAATTCATCCTAGATTTTATATTTGTAAAGACTTTTTACCAAAAACATTTTGGTCTATCGAAAAAATTAATTTCAATTTTTTGGTGCACAGTACTGTTTCTCTGAGGGATTTTTCACCTCATGGAAAAACTATAAATTATTACGGGACGAGACATACCTCATTTTAAAGGCAATTCATCCTAGATTTTATATTTGTAAAGACTTTTTACCAAAAACATTTTGGTCTATCGAAAAAAATTTATCTGATTTTTTTGGTGCACAGTACTGTTTCTCTGAGGGATTTTTCACCTCATGGAAAAACTATAAATTATTACGGGACGAGACATACCTTATTTTAAAGGCAATTCATCCTAGATTTAATATTTGTAAAGACTTTTTACCAAAAACATTTTGGTCTATCGAAAAAATTAATTTGAATTTTTTGGTCCACAGTACTGTTTCTCTGAGGGATTTTTCACCTCATGGAAAAACTATAAATTATTACGGGACGAGACATACCTCATTTTAAAGGCAATTCATCCTAGATTTTATATTTGTAAAGACTTTTTACCAAAAACATTTTGGTCTATCGAAAAAATTAATTTGAATTTTTTGGTCCACAGTACTGTTTCTCTGAGGGATTTTTCACCTCATGGAAAAACTATAAATTATTACGGGATGAGACATACCTCATTTTAAAGGCAATTCATCCTAGATTTTATATTTGTAAAGACTTTTTACCAAAAACATTTTGGTCTATCGAAAAAATTAATTTGAATTTTTTGGTCCACCAAAATGTTTTTGGTAAAAAGTCTTTACATATATTAAATCTAGGATGAATTGCCTTTAAAATGAGGTATGTCTCATCCCGTAATAATTTATAGTTTTTCCATGAGGTGAAAAATCCCTCAGAGAAACAGTACTGTGGACCAAAAAATTCAAATTAATTTTTTCGATAGACCAAAATGTTTTTGGTAAAAAGTCTTTACAAATATTAAATCTAGGATGAATTGCCTTTAAAATGAGGTATGTCTCGTCCCGTAATAATTTATAGTTTTTCCATGAGGTGAAAAATCCCTCAGAGAAACAGTACTGTGGACCAAAAAAAATCAGATAAATTTTTTTCGACAGACCAAAATGTTTTTGGTAAAAAGTCTTTACAAATATAAAATCTAGGATGAATTGCCTTTAAAATGAGGTATGTCTCGTCCCGTAATAATTTATAGTTTTTCCATGAGGTGAAAAATCCCTCAGAGAAACAGTACTGTGGACCAAAAAATTCAAATTAATTTTTTCGATAGACCAAAATGTTTTTGGTAAAAAGTCTTTACAAATATTAAATCTAGGATGAATTGCCTTTAAAATGAGGTATGTCTCGTCCCGTAATAATTTATAGTTTTTCCATGAGGTGAAAAATCCCTCAGAGAAACAGTACTGTGGACCAAAAAATTCAAATTAATTTTTTCGATAGACCAAAATGTTTTTGGTAAAAAGTCTTTACAAATATTAAATCTAGGATGAATTGCCTTTAAAATGAGGTATGTCTCGTCCCGTAATAATTTATAGTTTTTCCATGAGGTGAAAAATCCCTCAGAGAAACAGTACTGTGGACCAAAAAAAATCAGATAAATTTTTTTCGACAGACCAAAATGTTTTTGGTAAAAAGTCTTTACAAATATAAAATCTAGGATGAATTGCCTTTAAAATGAGGTATGTCTCGTCCCGTAATAATTTATAGTTTTTCCATGAGGTGAAAAATCCCTCAGAGAAACAGTACTGTGGACCAAAAAATTCAAATTAATTTTTTCGATAGACCAAAATGTTTTTGGTAAAAAGTCTTTACAAATATAAAATCTAGGATGAATTGCCTTTAAAATGAGGTATGTCTCGTCCCGTAATAATTTATAGTTTTTCCATGAGGTGAAAAATCCCTCAGAGAAACAGTACTGTGGACCAAAAAATTCAAATTAATTTTTTCGACAGACCAAAATGTTTTTGGTAAAAAGTCTTTACAAATATAAAATCTAGGATGAATTGCCTTTAAAATGAGGTATGTCTCGTCCCGTAATAATTTATAGTTTTTCCATGAGGTGAAAAATCCCTCAGAGAAACAGTACTGTGGACCAAAAAATTCAAATTAATTTTTTCGATAGACCAAAATGTTTTTGGTAAAAAGTCTTTACAAATATAAAATCTAGGATGAATTGCCTTTAAAATGAGGTATGTCTCGTCCCGTAATAATTTGTAGTTTTTCCATGAGGTGAAAAATCCCTCAGAGAAACAGTACTGTGCACCAAAAAATTCAAATTAATTTTTTCGATAGACCAAAATGTTTTTGGTAAAAAGTCTTTACAAATATTAAATCTAGGATGAATTGCCTTTAAAATGAGGTATGTCTCGTCCCGTAATAATTTATAGTTTTTCCATGAGGTGAAAAATCCCTCAGAGAAACAGTACTGTGGACCAAAAAATTCAAATTAATTTTTTCGATAGACCAAAATGTTTTTGGTAAAAAGTCTTTACAAATATAAAATCTAGGATGAATTGCCTTTAAAATGAGGTATGTCTCATCCCGTAATAATTTATAGTTTTTCCATGAGGTGAAAAATCCCTCAGAGAAACAGTACTGTGGACCAAAAAATTCAAATTAATTTTTTCGATAGACCAAAATGTTTTTGGTAAAAAGTCTTTACAAATATAAAATCTAGGATGAATTGCCTTTAAAATGAGGTATGTCTCGTCCCGTAATAATTTATAGTTTTTCCATGAGGTGAAAAATCCCTCAGAGAAACAGTACTGTGGACCAAAAAATTCAAATTAATTTTTTCGATAGACCAAAATGTTTTTGGTAAAAAGTCTTTACAAATATTAAATCTAGGATGAATTGCCTTTAAAATAAGGTATGTCTCGTCCCGTAATAATTTATAGTTTTTCCATGAGGTGAAAAATCCCTCAGAGAAACAGTACTGTGCACCAAAAAAATCAGATAAATTTTTTTCGATAGACCAAAATGTTTTTGGTAAAAAGTCTTTACAAATATAAAATCTAGGATGAATTGCCTTTAAAATGAGGTATGTCTCGTCCCGTAATAATTTATAGTTTTTCCATGAGGTGAAAAATCCCTCAGAGAAACAGTACTGTGCACCAAAAAATTCAAATTAATTTTTTCGATAGACCAAAATGTTTTTGGTAAAAAGTCTTTACAAATATAAAATCTAGGATGAATTGCCTTTAAAATGAGGTACGTCTCGTCCCGTAATAATTTATAGTTTTTCCATGAGGTGAAAAATCCCTCAGAGAAACAGTACTGTGCACCAAAAAATTCAAATTAATTTTTTCGATAGACCAAAATGTTTTTGGTAAAAAGTCTTTACAAGTATAAAATCTAGGATGAATTGCCTTTAAAATGAGGTATGTCTCGTCCCGTAATAATTTATAGTTTTTCCATGAGGTGAAAAATCCCTCAGAGAAACAGTACTGTGGACCAAAAAATTCAAATTAATTTTTTCGATAGACCAAAATGTTTTTGGTAAAAAGTCTTTACAAATATAAAATCTAGGATGAATTGCCTTTAAAATGAGGTATGTCTCGTCCCGTAATAATTTATAGTTTTTCCATGAGGTGAAAAATCCCTCAGAGAAACAGTACTGTGCACCAAAAAATTCAAATTAATTTTTTCGATAGACCAAAATGTTTTTGGTAAAAAGTCTTTACAAGTATAAAATCTAGGATGAATTGCCTTTAAAATGAGGTATGTCTCGTCCCGTAATAATTTATAGTTTTTCCATGAGGTGAAAAATCCCTCAGAGAAACAGTACTGTGGACCAAAAAATTCAAATTAATTTTTTCGATAGACCAAAATGTTTTTGGTAAAAAATCTTTACAAATATAAAATCTAGGATGAATTGCCTTTAAAATGAGGTATGTCTCATCCCGTAATAATTTATAGTTTTTCCATGAGGTGAAAAATCCCTCAGAGAAACAGTACTGTGGACCAAAAAATTCAAATTAATTTTTTCGATAGACCAAAATGTTTTTGGTAAAAAGTCTTTACAAATATTAAATCTAGGATGAATTGCCTTTAAAATGAGGTATGTCTCGTCCCGTAATAATTTATAGTTTTTCCATGAGGTGAAAAATCCCTCAGAGAAACAGTACTGTGGACCAAAAAAAATCAGATAAATTTTTTTCGACAGACCAAAATGTTTTTGGTAAAGAGTCTTTACAAATATAAAATCTAGGATGAATTGCCTTTAAAATGAGGTATGTCTCGTCCCGTAATAATTTATAGTTTTTTCAATATTGGCTTACAAATTTGTCCCAAATATGAAAACATATTTATATTCCCCAAGTAGGAATACACATTTATAATAAATATGTCCCAAATGAGAAAACGTATTTGGCAAATATGTCACAAATACTAAAAAGATATTTATAAATATTTAATAACGTAAAGCGTTACGTCGAAACATATTTAACTCGGCATATTTATCTTCACTCACTTTAGAAAAAGTAGTTAAGGAACAACTGGAAGAATATATTGAAAAAAAATAAAATATTGTCAAAATATCAATCAGGATTTCGAAAAAAAACACTCGTGTGAAACAACAGTAAATTATGTAATTGGCAAATCGAAAAATATTGAAAAAAAAAACAAAAAAATAATGGCAATATTTCTCGACTTCAGAAGGGCTTTTGAAACTATTGACCGGGAAATTTTGCTGAAGAAATTTTCTTTATATGGAATTCGGGACACAGAATTAAAATGGTTCGAGTCTTATCTAAAAAACAGAAAACAAAGTACATTATAATGTATCAACTGAGATAGAAACTGATTTTGGAGTACCACAGGGCTCAACTTTGGGTGCTCTGCTTTTTATTATATACATAAATGATATGCCAAATATAGAAAAATATGAAATGGTGATATATGCAGACGACACGTTAGTATTTGCAGAAGATGACGATGACAGTTGTCGAGAAAAAATAAACCACTATATAAGTAACATAATTATTTGGTTGAAGATGAGCAAACTAAAGCTTAATGAAAATAAAACAAAAATAATTGAAATAAATATGAATTCAGAAAGAACATTTAAAATGAATAATGAAAAAATCGAAAAAGTTGAATACATAAAGTACCTGGGCTTTATAATAGATAAAGAGTTAAAATTTAAAAACCACATAGACTATATTTGTAAAAAAATCGGTAAAAAATGGGACTATTTAAATAAATAAGAAAAAAATATCAAAAACAACCGCAGTAAACATATATAACACAATAATTAAACCTCATTTTGAATATGGTTCCACAATAATTTTTACTTGCTGTAAGAAATCACAACTAGAAAGGATGCAAAAACTCCAAAATAAAGCGATGAGAGCAATACTAAACTGCAACAGATATACACACATAAATGACATGCTACGAGACCTCAAATGGATGAATATAGAACAAAGACTTAAATTTAATACATTGATCTTTATTAAAAAGATGAAAGAAGGAGAATCGCCTGAATATCTGAAAGAACAGATAAACTTTGTCAGAAATGTACAACCATATCAGCTGAGAAATGCAGAAGATTTTCGTATCCAGCGGGCTACAACAACTCAAATGCAGAGATCTCTTTTTTACAAAGGGCTTCAGTTATTTAATAGTTTACCAAATAACATGAAAAATGAAACAGATAGTAAATTATTTAGAAAAAAATGTGTAAATTTTGTTCGATTTAATGAAATTTTGTAGAACTTTTTTTTATATTTTGTAATAGATAATTATTTAATATGTATATATTTTTAAAGTATTTTTAATACTAATAAAAAATGTATATTTATACTTATATTGCTATTATTATTTTTATTATTATTATTATTGTTATTGATATTATTATTGTTGTTATAGTGTATTGGAATATAAAATGTATATGAATTTTATAAAGTATGATACATACTACTAAATAAAATAAATAAAAAAAAATTTACATATTTTGGTTATTTTGCTTTGAGTCTGACCTTATTTCTAATATTATTTTCTTTGAAGCCATATTATCTACCTACCATTCTAACTCACTAAATTGTGGGTTATATAAAAAAATTTGCATTAAATGCACACAAACTATTATAAAAATGTCTTGTTACTTTTCATTAAGGAAGAATTGACACAAACAACTAAATTTAAAATTTTTATATTCAAAGAAGATTCACAGTTTAAAAGCTTAAAATATCAAAAACCCAAAAAATTACTTAAAAAGGGTTTTTGTGCCACATTTTCGTTTGCTTTTGTATTTACTAACACTGGCTACATCTGTCACGTACGAGGTTACGTGAAATTCTATTTTCAACAGGTTGAGACGTTACTGTTACATTTCATTGCCGTCGGGTAACCATTTGCATTGCTTTTCGTATAATAGAAACAATCAGCTGATACATCTACATTTACATTTCTACATTTACGGCTCGCAAATTCTACCTTAAAGGAATTATCATTTTCTCTTGTGTAGAGCTTGACAGTTACACGATATTAGGTTTGTTCCACAAGATCTCGGACAAGTTCGGACTATTGAGAGCAAAATGAAAATTACTCTCTAAATTTGCCAAAGTTACCCAAAATAGCTGGAACGCAAAAAACCATTTTTGTAGTTCCTGAAATACTAATGCTGCTTACTTTTTAAACTAAAATCTATTTAAGTGCTTTTAGACGCTTAAAAGTCATAAAATTATAAAAACAAAGCATTTGCATCATTGTCAATAGCTGTAAAATAATTGAAAAACAAACAAGTGGAAGAAACACAACAATTGCAATTTTCTTTAAATATTTATAAATCTTTTAAAATGGAAAGAAAAATTACGATCGATTTAAATATTTTTAATGCTGTTTCTTTTTTCAACTTATGCATTTTAATATATTTATTTATAAAAACTAAACTTTTTCTTTTGCTTGCAAAGTTTCCGATAAATCTATCAGTTTCATATGTAAACAAAAAACAGCTGATTGTTAATTTCTTGTCCGAACCAAGGCGAATTCAATACTAGGTGGAATTGAAAACGCAGCCGTTGTACTTTTTTTTCAACATGGAGGCGACTCGCTTGTCAAAAGTTGTTTTTGTTATACGTTACTCGCGACCATAAACTAGAACTAGACTCGACAACTTTGTAAACATGCATAAAGTTTGTGTGAAAGGGAGAGCTAATCTAGTTGTTTTTATATAGGTATCTCTTCACACAAACTTTATGCACGTTATACAAAATATGCAAAATATGATTCGGACCCTTTTTATACGTCAAAGTTGAGTACTCTGGTTGAGTACTCTGTGCTCGCGACTCGCTTGTCAAAAGTTGTTTTTATAATACTTTACTCTTGCGTTACTTTTTGTTTTTAAATTAAAAATTTTATTTGTGGTAAAGAAATTATATGTGAAATTTTTTATATATAAAAAGTGAAAATTTTAGCACAAAAGGTGGGAAGTAAAATGAAGATAAAATAAAAGTGATAAATAAAAGTTACAATTTGTATGTGCGTATTTAGTTAAAAGGAAAAAATGAGAAGTTGCTGCATATGTATGTAAAAAAGAAACAAATAGCTGGCAATGGCGCATAATAATGATATTTTTTCCTATCTCTTTTTAACTATTTTTGACAAGCGAGTCACTCAAGCAATAACAAAATACAATATTGTTTTTGTATTGTTGTACTTGTAGTAATTTTAATTCCACCTAGTATTGAATTATCCTTGGTCCGAACTTACCCAAAGAAAAAGTTCGTGCAAATTTGTACAGGAAATTAAAAAAAATACGCTCTCAATTTCTCTCTTTTTTGCACAAAAATTGTTATGTGGAACGGTTTTGGGTAACTTTGGGCTAGTTCGGACTGTTTCGTTATGCATGTGGAACAGAGCTATTGTATAGATGCATACGCGTTTACATAATGCCTTGAGTTATAGCATTAACAGATTTTATTACATTCTTTTTTATTGGGACAAGATTTTTAAAGACGGCACTTAGTGAAACCGAAAAATATAATAATGAGGACATTGACTGCATGCACTCGAAAGGTTGTTTGCTAAATAAAATGGCAAGGAATGCACATGACCCTTTGTGGATATTACACCCTTAATATTACGTACTTACGTAGAAATGTATGCTCATAAGTATGTGTATTTAAAATGTGTACTTACATGATTAACACAGTTGTAAATATTTGGCGATGGAGCCTTGGGTGGAAATACCCAGCCATTTGATGTATCACAATAGCCACTCGTCCGGGTAAATGTTATCGTCTCTAATTCAATAGCATTATTAGCAGTGTTGGCATTCCTGTCAGTCATAGCGGTTATGATTTGTACATCTCCAATTTCATTGAAGCGGTTTTTATCCAAAATGCTGCTTCTGCTTTGGTGACCATGATGTTGCTGCTGGGATTCAATATTGACAGCTGTTGTTGCATTGGCAGATGATTCATCTCGTTTCCGCAATTTACTACGAACAATACGCATTGTCATTAATGTTCCAGTATTACCAACCATATTGCATAGTATATTTTAAGAATTATTTGCGTATGTAGTACATACTATGTAAAATACTGATTGAAATTTACGTCGTTCTATCCACACACGTATACTTATGTACATATACATATACACATACTATTTATATGACTGTTATTAACTTATTTGTTGCAAACAATCGTTTTCAGACCGATATACACATAAATCATAAGTTATTTGTATTGAACGACTAAGTAAGACTTGATTCTCTAGACTTTAATGCTTACAATTGAAATATGTATACTAGCGTTTGATTGAAAATGTATTTAAGTATGTACACATGTATGTATGCATATACTGATGCATGTATATCACAGTATTTGCCAAGATTTTTTAAGCGATGTTTATTGTACCAAATTTCTAAGAAAATTTGGTGACGACTAACAAGTACTAGCAATCTAAATTTAATAGATTGACTAGAATATTTATCGATTTTGAAGCCGAAATATTCTTTGTTGTTCCTGTTGTTATGGTTTACAAAAAGAAAATATTTTGTGAGTGAATGCAATGTGTACACGGTCGTTAAATGGTGGATCGGAGAGGGTTCAGTATTTTACACACAGTGTTAATACTGCCATAGAATTAAATTGGTATCCACTACTAAATAACACACACAAATTTATGTACATAGATTTTTTTAATGCAGTTGTCGTTAGCTGTATGATACGAGGTAGTACATTTGGCTGGACGATTAATAGCTTTCTACCAATTTTAGATAATTTATGTAAAACAGTAATGGTCGTTTTTTTAAAGCAAATAATTTCTAGTCCTCAATACTTTATTATATAATATGGCCGTTATGATAACCCTTATGTAGAAAATTTCTCTTTATTTTAAACACAGACTCGTTATTCATTACATACATCCATAAGTACATACGTAAGTATGTATGTATGTTAACGATTTAATTTTTACGTTTATACTTATGTACATTCATATATGTATATGTATGTACACTTATTATCTAAATTATTTCTCTTTCACAATCACAAACCGCACCGTTCGCTTTCGTTGATTAACTGAGAGCCAGACACTTTATAAACAACCTTTATATACCCGAATTATTAATTGTGTTTGTATGGTATCTGCTACTTACAAACACTTGCATACGGCTGTTGCCATATAGTGAGTTTAATGGGATTGTTATGAACACAGATTACTATGTATTATATCTGTGGTTATGAACTAGTACAACGCACTGACGTCAGAATAAAATATGAAAAATAATATAAGACAGCGATAGGCAAAAATACATATAAACATTTTGTTTGCCCTCACAAACACACATAAAGAATCACTATTGCCAGATCTGACATTTTCATGTCATACCTAAATTTGAAATCTTAAATCTCCATTTTCTCATAAAAATTTTGTTCATAAGAACTAGTATTTCCTCAGGTTAATTGCATATGAATTTCTGGGGATCTCACTTTTTGCATATGGCAACGCTAATTTCTAACAACAAGCGTAGCACGTCCATCGTGTTTGAATGCTCGAGTGAGACTGATTTATGTTTTTTATTTCTCTGCAATACGTGTGCACATGTACACAAAAAAAGAGCGTAAGCATTGGCGCGGCGCCCTTGTTTTGCGTATCCCTGATATAAGAAAATATTAAATAAAACAACAGCATAGCAACGATTCTCTATTAAGTAAACATGAATAAATAGAATTGACAGCTCTCCCAAAAAAGTGATACCCACGAAGAGCTGCCAGATTTAACGATTTATAGTAATTTTGTATATTTTGGGGTCCAAAAGAGCATTATGACGATATTTGCCCTTAAATTGACAATTTTTGGAAACTGAAAAGTTTACAACTATTTTTTAAAGACTGAATATTTTCATATATTCTATATAAAGAAAATTGATAATATTTTGATTGGTAATGACATAACTTTGAAACCGCGAGATTAATTTGGCTTCTATGGATTACTATGGGAAGAAAATAAAAAAAATATATCGCTGGAGTGGCACATATGAAAAAAAACTATTCTTTATCTAATAAAATATAAGAGCTGCAATCCTCTAATTTAATTCGTAATAGCTATATACAGATAAGAAAAGAAATCGATAGGGCCAAAAAAAAGTATCAGCTTCCATACAGAGCACAGTGGGTTCAAATGTGACGCTTAATTGAATTTTTAAAATTAAGTTTATGTATTAATATTTAGTATCGGATAAAACTAGATAAAATTCTACATCACTATGTAAATTGTCAAGCATCTATCTTGTCAGCTGACTCCGTAGTGAGCTGTCAAAGTTAAAAATTTTTTGCAATTTTTTTAACAAGCGAAAAAAGTAAAATTTTGCATTAAACGAGTCCGTAATTTCCAAATTTAACGTTAACAAAGTGTTATTTTAAGAATGGAACCTTCAACTTCAGGTATTTAAGTGTATAAAAATGATGCAGTGTTTTTGAAAATATGTGTGAAAATATTTTTAACGATTTTTTTAAAAAAGGTCTAAAATTGGCCTATTTTTGATGTTTCGTGGACCATAACTTCTAAGTTAGTTAAGGTTGGGTTTTAAGTCATATATTTCCTAAAATTATGGAATCTTAGCTTGATAATACAAGAAAGAAAATTTGCGGTTTTGTTGCTCCATTTTTTACTATTAATATTTTTCTGTTTGAAGTCGTGTTTTTTCAAAGTCATGTATTCAACAAAACTAACGTGTATTTTGTTTGGCTATAGTGATTCGTTCAATGTTTACGATTATTGTTATTGTTGTCGGAGAATTTTAATTCCAATAGAAATAGGTGCGTGAACAAGTTTTAGTCATCTTCATTCACGAGAGTGTTAAATTAAAAAAAAAAAAACATTATAACGAAAATTTATAACAAAAACGGCTTGCTAATAATTTTAACAAATGAAACTGATTGTTTTGCATTAAAAACAGTATTATAGATTAAATAGCCATTCTGAAATAATAAGGATTTTAAAAATTATAGGGAACACTTTGCTCGCAAATGCAACTGAAAAAAGTCGAATGAAGATATTCTAAATAGATTTTTTCTCAGTTCAGTTCCATTCATACCTAGTATAAATAAACAAAATGAGCGGAAAGAAAAGCAACAACTATCAAATTCCAAACTACAGCTTTTGCTATCGCCTATTATTTCTCAAGAAATACATGATAGTGAGAGTAATGATAGTGAAGATTATGATGATGAAGGTGAGGATGAACATAATGATACAGATGAGGAAGATTATGATGCATATTGTTAAAACAATTAGTGTATATATAATTTTTTTCTTAAATACAAACAAAATGCATAAAAAAATTAAAATATTGTTTTTTATTAACATTTTACACAAATTTTAGAATTCATGAAATTTTGTCGTAAGGACAAATAGGAGTTCAAATCAATTATGTGGAAATATTTATAAATGTATATATTATTCTTAATTCATCTTTTTAATAATATATTCAATATATTTTAATTTTAGATTTTATTTAATCACTTATAGCTTTCTATTTTAAATTTACAATAAAATTTGTAAATTAAGCCCATTTTCCAAAAAGTTGAAAAAACGTTCCCAAACAGATAAAAAAAAAAAAAAATTTTTTTTTGTTTAATATGGTTTCTTTTTAAGTGTACGACAATTATTAATAAACAAAAAAAAATTATAAAAATTTATTTCGTTACTTTTTGAAAAAAGTTGTAAAATTCGCGAAATCCTTCAAAACCCAAATTCAGACTTAAAATTAAACTTATGTTCATATTTATCCAAAATATATATTTCTTTTTTTATTTTTTAAAAAGAAGACAGTATAAGCTTTCGTTTGCTTCTCATTTTTTTAAATCACTTTCCATTTTAAAATTACGGCGAAAATTCTGAAACAAACTATAATTTTCCGAAAAATAAAAATGTCTATAAAATCGTAAAAAGTTTTTTTCCGCGGATCTTTTTTTTTTTTGAGAATATGCCTTTTTATGTATATTTGACGATTTGAAAAAAAAAATTTTCAAAAAAATTTAAATTACGGCTCCCATGCATTAATCGCCACTTTCGGTGTCATCGAACCCACTGTGCAGAGTACTAATTATATAAAAGCGTGTTTCCACGGCACCTGCTTCGCTCTCTATTCTTGCTTCACACCCCAATCATGAGCGAATCAACTTGCTTCGCCATACAAAATTTTGAGAGCGAAGGAGGTAGATTCATATTGAATCTACTTGCGAATCAAGAAAAAATTCTCTCTTCTCTAATTTTATCGTAAGTTTATCTGCACTAGTTGTCAAAATTAAATATTTTTGTAAACAAAGCAAATTTAAAAGTGAAAAGTTAAAAAATATAATTGTTTTTCTGTGTGTGTTTCCTAGACGTAATAATAAATTTGAATTCAGTGAAAAGTTAATTTATTTAAATTTGATAGAAGTGAAAAAACAATGGAAAGAAAAAAAAAATTATAAAATCGAAGCAGGTAGATAAGTCGTGTAAACAGCATGATTCATAAACATGCTTCAGAAAGCGAAACAAGAGATTCAAATTGCCGTGGAAACAAGCTATAAGTGTTAATCGACATTTTATATCGAAATAACAACGATAGCTACGAGTTTCAAACTTCAAAATGGTTTTTGTTTCAAAGTGCTATTATAGTCCATTTAAAAATTTATGAGAATGACTTAATTTGCATAATATCTCCGAAGTAGTTATTTACTACATAACTATAGAACTTCTTGACTGATTTGAGTTTATTTCAAACGTACCTTCTGGGCAGCGGATGATTCGCATGAGAAAAAATTAAAGAAATGCGGGAGTGTCACCTGTCAAATAACAAAATTGCTATTATTATTATTATTTTGCTACATGATATTAAATAAATGGAAAAATGTAGCGTCGTTAAAAATTGCAATAATTAAATTTAAAGTATTAACCACAATTAACCCAATATATACTCAAGGAAGGCGATATTTCCTTTAATGACATTATTAAACAAATTAGAAATTTTGTTGAAGAAAAAATATATAGTCCAAATTAATCATTCCTACGATTTTCACTCCAAAACTTGACGATTTTACCTACAACTTATCTGACAACTATAATGCTATATGTATGTACGATCTTGTGTAAACAATATAGTATTGTTAAGCATAAACTAGAACTAGACTCGACAACTTTGTAAACATGCATAAAGTTTGTGTGAAAGGGAGAGCTAATCTAGTTGTTTTTATATAGATATCTCTTCACACAAACTTTATGCACGTTATACAAAATATGCAAAATATGATTCGGACCCTTTTATACGTCAAAGTTGAGTACTCTGGTTGAGTACTCTGTGTTGTTAAGGTGAATTCGCCCATTCGTTCTGAATAAAATTTTTGTTGTGAGCAGCGTTGCCATATATTTTTTTAAAAAAACTTCTTATATCTAAAAAAAAAACTTTTTTTCCAAAAAAAAAACTTTTTTTCTACAAAAGTACCTAAATTTTAAAAGGAAACACTAAAGTGTATTTGGAATTCATTTTATTTAAAAATATAAAAACGATTAAAAACAAAAATATAACATATAATAAAAAAACATAAAATAAAATTCATATTTAGAGATCTTTCATTGGTCTTTCCATTTTTCATTAAATATTTGTCCATGTTTTTTTAATTTTTTTCACCACAAACACAAACTGCCAAAACTTAGTTACTCACTGTCCACACTTGCAATTTAGTTGCAGCAATTCTTGGTTGTTTTATGAGAGAGAGGTAAGAAGCTAGGGGAGGGGTACACAGTTTCGTGTTCTCTGCAATTCTGTTTTGCTTTGCTATCCTCACTATTCAACTTGATGTTTGGTGTAGTTGTATTTGATGTTTTACATACGTTTTTATACAAGAATTGCAATACTAGATTTTTTCTAATGTGGACACTAAAGCAATTCTGCAGCAGAATTGCATGCAACAAAATTGCCAATGTAGACGGAGAGTTACACATTGCCAATGTATAAAAGCGGCATAGTTGTACTTAAGACGGTATAAAGACAATGAGACACTGTTGCAGTAATAAAGGAGTAAGAAAATATAAGATCGTTTCATTGCATACAAACATCACTTAATATTTTCATCCAATATACTGCAATAGTTAAATTATGTATTTAAAAAAACTTTACAAAACTTTATGTATTTTCAAAAAAACTTGTTTTTTACCCAATAAATTTAAAACTTTTTGGCATCTCAAAAAACTTGCAAAAAAGGGAAAACTTGAGAAATGGCAACGCTGGTTGTGAGACAATTTTAGTTTACTGAGAGTTTGCTGACAAAAGATTCACCCACATCGAGCAAATGTTTTGGAGAAACAAAGCTACCATATGGAAAAACTCTGTAAATGATGTGTGTTACTTTTCCAAGTAGGCAGCACAGTGGCAGATGATTGCAATTTGCTGTGTTCTAAATGAAAAAAATTTTTATAAAATAAAAAATATAAATGAATAAAAGTCGAGTGCATGTTCTAATAGCTATTTTGTTAAATAAATATTAAAAAATTACAAATATACTCTATATATTATTATACATATATATGTACATATAATATGATGTAGTAGCTCATTTCAATTTTGCATAAAAAATGTACGTATCTGGCAGCACAGTTCAATTCGTTCGGTTAGCCGAACGTTGATGTTAGAAAAACGTAACGTTCTTTAACGTACGGACGTTTGTGCGGTTAATGAATCTTTTAAAACGTGTCGAATGTCAATAAAATAAAAACAAAACGTTGTACAACGCTACTTTGTGTAATTTTTTTCTAAAAAAATATTTGATTTGTTATAAATATTAATTTATAACAAATCAAATAAAGAAAATTTTCAATGCTTATATGTTGCTGTTTTAAACCAGCTCGCAAACAAAATTTCAATTTTCAATTTTTCAGTAAATATACAGTCACCTGTTCATAATAGAGATGGCATTTGAAAACTTTCGCGTAATTCATGCTTATACATAAAACGTACCAAAATTATACTAAGTACTTTTTGAGGGAAAAAAGTTAACATTTTGAAAAGCTCGTGTGAAAATTAAAATTTTAAGAATAAACATACATACGTACGTCCATATATTTATTATGTGTATATAAATTTGTACTTACTTCACAATGTATACGTAACAAAACTTTTGACTTGCAAATTTGCAATATTTTTCAAGATATGTAGTATGTAAGTGGCAAAATAACAATTAACTGTTATATATAATTGTTATATATAATTGGATTTATAATTCAATCTAAGATTTTATTTGCATTCAATGGTATTTACTTGTTTTTTTTAAGTCTCTTCATGAACATTATTATCTCAACATTACATTTTTAGACTTTGAAAATTCGAAAATTTTATTAAAGTTGTCTTAGATCCTTAATAATTTGCATATATCATTAGAAGTACCGGAAAGAGAATTTGGGCCACAATACAACTCAATAATATAACAGTCCCATCACTGGTATACAAATGTCACGTAAAAACGTTATGAAATTCTACTTTATACAGGTTCAGCCGTTCCGTCAACGTGACATTTAATTTGGATAAGCATTTGCATTGGTTTCATATGCCAAAAACAAACGTCTCTTACATTAGCTAATGTGAACGTTCGGCTAACCGGGCCTTAAACCAATTCAAGCTAAAATTGTTCCGCATTAAATTTACTCTCTCTCTCTCTCTCTCTCTCTCTCTCTCTCTCTCAAAAATAGAGACGTAAAACTACATATAAAAAAAGCGTTCTGATCGTAATGAACGATTGGGTGAATCCACCTTTATTGTTGATTTATAGTATTATGCTGGAGTTAATGTCGACGTCGCCGACGGCGTCAAATGTCAAAAAACAGTTGAATCGTATGTAATTGTATGAGAGCAGTTAATCTCAAGGACGTAAGAAATTTGACGCCGAAAAAGTTCAATCTGTTTGAACTTTTTCGGCGTTGAGAGGTGAAAGAGAGAGATAAGTATATGCGGGAGAGAAAGCCAAAAGGGTGTTCTCTGTATATTCAATGCAGTAGTACACAGATATGTAAACGTCGTCGACGACGTTTACATTAACAGCAAAATGAAATTATGCGTCGAACATCACAATTTCGGCGTTAAGACGCCGTCAACGACGTCGACATTAACTCCAGCATTATGCTACAGTTAATGTCGACGTCGTCGACGGCGCACAGAGGAGTATTTGACCCAAAAAGCTGGCCTAAAAGGCAAAAATTAATTTGATGAAATCCTAAGAAGTAATTACGCAGATCGATAGAAAACAAAATTCTACATCATATCGTGCATTTTAAAGATTGTAAGTTAATATTTGTAGTTGTGGGACACTGTTAAAGTCAGGAAAGTGAAAAAAATTGCATGCGTTTTTATTGAATTTTTTCGACTTCAAGATATTTATATGATATTTTTTTGTGGCTAAACGAAAAGAGGTATTACATTGATTTTTTTTTACCTGAAAGATTCCATAAGCAGCTATTTTTAATATTTAAAAAGAAAAAATTATCTCAAATATTTATTTTAAAAATATTAATTATAAAAAAAATTATGCATACATATATCTATAAATTTTTACCAAAAAAAAGGAAAAGGTTTTTGAAAGTGAGGTCAGCTGTTCTACAAATAATGTTATATACCACAATAAAATATGAGATCTCTAATTTAAGAAAAAAGAAAAAAAGTTTGCGCATGTTTGCGCCATTATTTTTGGTGATTTTTTGAAAACTTTATCTTTTTTCTATTTTTGCTCATAAGGCACTTTTTCTTATACTTTATTGTCGTCATAAACTTTTGTGTTTTTCGAATTATTGATGTGAAATATTATTTAAATCACTTTTAACAACTACCAATGTGATGGATTACCTGCCCTTAAAAAAAAATTTCTTAAAATTCAGTTCTTAGTACATAAATTCAAATTTACTAACTGTCTTATCAGGAATAATTATAACTCAACCAATCGCATACATACCTATTAAACTGTTTTTGTTTACCTGCGATCTATATAAGACTTGATCGTTTCCAGGACACTTTATTTCTTGTGAAAATATAGTTAGATATGTACATACCTAATTTAAAAACGTTACAAATTCAAATTACATTTAAAAACGGTATAGGTATATAAAAAATGCACCCATGCAGGTTGTTAACTAAAATGCACTTTGAAAAATACACATACTTATACGACTTATTGCCCAGAATTCTTATTATAAGAGTTTTGCAACTTTGAGAGATAACATGGAAATGATGTTCTAAATAGGTTATTTTTGAGCAGTGACCCTTTTTTAAGCTGCAATACACAATTTTCTTTTAGCGTCGTCCGCGTCCCGTGCCGTAATGACCGGCGCTATGTCGTCCGCGTACCCTACAAGGTGTGTGTCTTCTGGCATATCTATTCCTAATATCTCGTCATAGCTTAGATTCCAGAGGTCAGGACCAAGGACGGATCCCTGGGCTGCCCCCGATGTAATCGTTCTAACTAGCTGGCCGTCTGGTGTGTCGTATATAAGTTTACGGTCCCTAAGGTAGCTCTCGAGAATTCTCATAAGATATCTAGGTATGCGGAATCTTTCCCGCAATGCCTTGATAACAGTTGCCCATCGTAAGCTATTAAAACCGTCGCGTACATCAAGTGTAGCTAGGACGATTATACGTTTCGGGTAGGAGCGTCCGTTCTGTGCGTTTTCGAAACTTCTCACTACATCCTCAATGCCACCAAGAGTCGATCTTCCGGGTCAAAAGCCGAGCTGCCCCTCCGATAGTCCTCCGGCTGCCTCGATGGATTCTGCTAATCTGCGTTGCAGAAGCTTCTCCAATAGTTTGCCTGTGCTATCTAACATGCATAGAGGGCGGTAAGCTGATGGTTGCGTTTGGTCGCCTCTTCCCTTGCTAATCAGTATGAGCTTTTGTCTTTTCCACTCTTTGGGAAAAGTGCCTTGGGCAATACAAGCGTTGTACACTTCGAGCAGAGCGTCTGGCCGATTTTCGGCTAAAAGTATGAGTGTCTCCGCTGGTATTCCGTCAGGCCCGCGGGCTTTACCCCTCTTAAGGCTTCTAGCTGCGATTTTTAGCTCTTCTTCAGTGAAGGGCGTGTGCATCCCATCAGCAAGGACTTCGCATTCATCGTGCAGTGGAGGGTTCATGGGAAACAAGTTATCCACGATGTGGTTGATATCGTTCCCTATGTGCGGAGCAGCATGGTTCGCGTTTAGCTTCCTCGTAACGATCTTATAGCCGAGTCCCCCAGGGGTTGCTGTTCAGATCGTTCCGAAGTTCTTCCCATTTCAACTTCTTGCTTCTAATAATCGCCCATTTCAGTGCTTTTCGGCATTTTCTGAATTCTTCGGCCTCCATGGATACCTCGCCAATTCGCCGGGCTCTGGTGTATCTCCTTCTGTTGCGAAGGCAGATTCGTCTAAACTCAGCTATTTCTGGCGTCCACCAGTACGCAGCCTGTCTTCTAGAATGTTGCGTTACACGGGGCATGGATGCCTCACAGCTTTGAACTATGCGCTTCCTCAATGCCGTTGCCCCGTCGAAATTGCTTAGAAATCTTTCGTGGTTCAGCTTAGTTGCATTCCACTTGAGTGTGCCTCTTCTTCTTTGCGTCCGGTCAGGGTCCGTTCGTTCCGTGGTCTGGAAGGTAATATACTGGTGATCGCTACCAGTGAAGTCTTCCAATACTCTCCACCCTTCAACAGTTGTAGCCAAGCTTTTGGACACCAAAGTGATGTCTGGGGTGGTGTCTTCACATCCCGGTCTTCTGAAAGTAGTGGCGTTGCCGGTATTTGCCACTATTAAACCTAACCTAGCAGCCAATTCTAGAATACTTCTTCCGCATGAGTTCGTTGTCCGGCCCCCCTATTCTACAGCCCTAGCATTGAAGTCACCTGCTACTATAAATGGTCCGCCTATTTCCCTAACTCTATCCTCGATCAGGTCTAGTTTTGTGCTGAACTGGCCTAAGCTATCACTAGGGGTAAGGTAGGAGCTCAGGCTTCGTTGCAGTCCTTCATTTTGTGTCCCGACCCCCCACACCTAATGCAAGTGTTCCTCCTATCTAAACCTGAACAATTTGCTTGTACGTGCCTCGTTCCTAGACATCGGTAACATCTTCTAACGTCCTCGCACAATCGCATCCTAGCTCGGACCCACCCAATCTTTATATTTCCAACCTCAAGGAAGTTATTAGTTTAAAAGGATTGATCTGCTGCTTATTGATTCATTCATTTTTTGATCCTTGGTGGCGAAACAGCTTATGATTGCCACCGTAGGCTTAAGTGTCGCCATTATGTCGTCATATGTGTAGCTCTATAGTTCAGTGTTAAGCTCTAAACACATAGACGACAGCAGACAACAAGCAGCAATATGTCAAAAATAAAATGCATGTATTTAAATGAAGACGATTATTTTAACGGCAGCACAGCAGCACGACTGCACAACAGCATTTGCTGCTGCTGCCAATTTAGGCTATTTTCTATTTTGACGGGCAGCACTAAACAAATATAGTGTTGCCATTATATATATATATATATATATATATATATATATATATATATATATATATATATATATATATATAAATTCGAGAAATAAAAACAAAAACTTTTTCTTTAATATTAAACATAAAACAACATTACAAAAATACAATAAAGAAATAAATTTATGTGTTTTTATAGTTTTTCGTGATATTATTACATATTTTTATCAATAACTTTAATTTTATTCATTATAAAATATATATCCGGCATCCCTGAAATTTGTATTGCTAAAATACACATCAACTGATTATTATGCTCTTGCTGTCTTCAAAATAATTGTGAAGTTGACTTCAGAGCAGCATTTGAAGTTGGCAGCATTTGAAGCCGTGAAGTCGTGAAGTCTGCTGTCGTCTATGTGTTTAGAGCTTTAATCCTTTTGCTGCGGTAACTTTTAGGGCCAGCATCAATATTATTGCTCTTCTGCAATGTCCCATCCGTTTTCATCTTTAATTGTGTCAAATTGGAAGTTAAAAACCTATTTTAGGCTAAATGGAGCACTGCCATCAAAACAAGGGACTTTTGTTCTGGTAGGATTCGCATCGGAGTCTCTCTTGAAATATTAGCATAATTAATACTATTTATTTTTTTGACCTGTTTTTGTGTATCATTGATTTTTACA
This sequence comes from Germaria angustata, assembly GCA_963681545.1. Classification (NCBI taxonomy): domain Eukaryota; kingdom Metazoa; phylum Arthropoda; class Insecta; order Diptera; family Tachinidae; genus Germaria; species Germaria angustata. The sequence goes on along the minus strand of OY812998.1, from coordinate 77,276,522 downwards.
TTGTTCTATTCTGTTTCCAGGTCAAAAAAAACTTGTTGTTTGTAATGTTTCTCATTCGGGACAGATATTACATTTTAGTCACTCCATTATTTCTATTTATTCTCCACAGCGCCTTTAATACGGCAACACTATACCAACTCTTATGAAGATGTCTTCATACTAATCTCTCCCATGATATATGTAGTTCAATTCGAATTCATTCAATGATTAGGTTTTGAAACGATTTTTCGTTATGCCACATCAAATGTGGTTTGTAAATAGACCGGATTCGGTTATTTGCTTTTTCTAGTGTTCCTTTACTTGCCCATTAATAATATTGATATCAAAGCGTTATAAGCTAAAGTAATAACTTGCAAAGCCAGCTTTTTGGGGTTGTTCAATTTTTTTTTTGTTATTAACAGTCGCACAGAGGAGTATTTGACCCAAAAAGCTGGCCAAAAAGGCAAAAATTAATTTGATGAAATCCTAAGAAGTAATTACGCAGATCGATAGAAAACAAAATTCTACATGATATCGTGCATTTTAAAGATTGTAAGTTAAGATTTGTAGTTGTGGGACACTGTTAAAGTCAGGAAAGTGAAGAAAATTGCATCCGTTTTTATTGAATTTTTTCGACTTCAAGATATTTATATGATATTTTTTGTAGCTAAACGAATAGAGGTATTACATTTATTTTTTTTACCTGAAAGAATCCATCAGGAGCTATTTTTAATATTTAAAAAGAAAAAATTATCTCAAATATTTATTTTAAAAATATTAATTATAAAAAAAAATTATACATACATATATGTATATAAATTCTTACCAAAAAAAAAGAAAGGTTTTTTGAAAGTGAGGTTAGCTGTTCTACAAATAATGTTATATACCACAATAAAATATGAGATCTCTAATTTAAGAAAAAAGAAAAAAGTTTGCGCCACTATTTTTGGTGATTTTTTGAAAATTTTATCTTCTTTTCTATTTTTGCTCATAACGCACTTTTTCTTATACTTTATTATCGTCATAAACTTTTGTGTTTTTCGAATTATTGATGTGAAATATTATTTACGTCACTTTTAACAACTACCAATGTGATGGATTACCCGCCCTTAAAAAAGGAATTTCCTAAAATTCAGTTCTTAGTTCATAAATTCAAATTTACTAAATGTTTTATCAGGAATAATTATAAGCCAACCACACGCATAAACACCTATTAAACTGTTTTTGTATACCTGCGGTCTATAAAAGACTTGATCGTCTCCAGGACACTTTAGCTTTGTACTACATACCTAATTTAAAAGCGTAAAAATCAAAATTATATTTAAAAACGGTATAGGTATATAAAAAATGCACCCAAGTATCAGGTTGTTAACTAAGTAAGGGGAAATGCACTTTGAAAAATACACATACATATATGGCTTATTGCGCAGAATTCTTATTATAAGAGTTTTGCAACTTTGAGAGATAACATGGAAATGATGTTCTAAATAGGTTATTTTTGAGCAGTGGCCCTTTTTTAAGATGCAATACACAAAAAAACGAAAGATAAAAAGCCTTTTTCATCAGATACTATTAAACTACTTCTTCCTGATACGGATGATGCCGCCCATAATGAGATACGTATGACATGATCATAATTTGAACTTTTTAATTAGTTTAATTTTTTCATGTGATGAGTATTTAATAATATAAAATAAATATTAAAAGTGAATATGTTTTTGTTTATTTGGTTGTTTATCCCTTATAGGAAGCCAAGCTACGAAACCAATTTTTTTAATATTTAATATTGGATAAATTATAATTTTGACAAGGGGGACATTGTAACATCCATAAAAACTTGTTTTATTTCCCTGTATCTACACAACTACAATAGTTCGACTATCTAAATTTAATTTGAGTTGCTATTAGAATAAAGTACAGTTGCAAACCAAATTTTGGCGAAATGCGAAGGGAAGACCGGCATACGTAATACTAAATAATTTTTATAAAAACACACAACAATCGTGTAGCGCGGCATACCGTGTACGGATAATAAATTAATATATATATAAAATTAAATTCTCTTCAAAAAGAAAAAAAATCTAACAAAGTTATAACACTAACCCAATAATAACCTGCCGATAAATTTTTTCTATCAAACTAAAGCTAAAACTATCAAAAAAGTTAAACTTTTAAAACAAAAAAACACGCTTAATAATTTTGGCCAGCTTTTTGGGTCAAATACTCCTCTGTGCGGCGTCCAATGTAAAAAAAAGTTGAATCGTATGAAACTGTATGAGAGCAGTTAATCTCAACGACGTAAGAAATTTGACGCCGAAAAAGTTCAATCTGTTTCAACTTTTTCGGCGTTGAGAGGTGAAAAAGTCTGAGAGTGGAAAAGCTGAGAGAAGTATATGCGGGAAAAAAGGTCAAAAGAGAACAGCTGTATATTCAATGCAGTAGTACACAGATTTGTTAACGTCGTCGACGACGTTTACATTAACAGAAAAATGAAATTTTGCGCCGAACATCACAATTTCGGCATTAAGACGCCGTCAGCGACGTGGACATTAAGGCCCAATTTATACGATGATGTATAAATCGTGGATGCTTTTTAAGGTGAATTCACCCAATCGTTTTTAACGTTCAGAACGCTTTTTTAATATGTAGTTTGAAGTTATTATTTGATTGTTTTATATAAATTGAAAAAATTTTTACATTTGAAAAATAATATTGAAATTTTTTTTGTCATTTGTACATTAAATAACAACATTAAAAAACTCATGTATGTAACAAAACATATATGCAAGTATTTCTATACATACATTGTATGTTTTGTTACATACATGGGTTTTTAATGTTGTTATTTAATGTACAAATGTATATTATAATTACTTTAAATATTTTCTGAATATGTGATTAGTATTTCAAAAATGATAAAAAATTTTTCATTATTATTTTTCAAATGTAAAAGCTTTTTCAATTTATATAAAACAAACAAATAATAAATATCCCGAAGATGGTACTCGATGAGTACCGAAATATCGATAATAATCTATATATATAAAATTGGATGTGTGTATGTATGTATGTATGTATGTATGTATGTATGTATGTATGTATGTATGTATGTAACGTAATGGCTCCAAAACGGCTGGGCCGATTTTGACGAAATTTTCAGGGAACCTTCAGAATACTCGGGCGGGTAACACTGTGAAGTCCGATTTTTTATTTTCGGTCTGTGGGCGGAGGGGCGTGGTGAAATCCAATAATTCATAAAATAAGAACGGCTTGGCCGATTTCTGTAAAACTTTTTGTCAGTTGTTCGTATTTTCGAGGAGAAGGTTTTTATGGAAGAAAATTTTGGAAAATCCCTCCGGAAAAGTCAGAAAATTGGAAACGTCGCAAATCGAGTTTTTGTATGAAATTTTGTTTGAAATTATTACTTAATGGCTTTTCAAATTAAAAAATAGAAAGTTTGTCTGAAGGCTTAAAATTGGGACGAGGCGAAGTTCGCCTGGTCCGCTAGTTTAAAATAAAAATTTAAGACCTTAAGCTTAATAAAAAATTAAATAAAGTTTATTATAAACAAAATTTTAACAAAATATAAAATTAAATTTAAACAAAATATAATATATATATATATATATATATATATATATATATATATATATATATATATATATATATATATATATATATATATATATAAAATAGGATGTGTGTATGTATGTATGTATGTATGTATGTAACGTAATGGCTCCAAAACGGCTGGGCCGATTTTGACGAAATTTTCAGGGAACCTTCAGAATACTCGGGCGGGTGACACTGTGAAGTCCGATTTTTTATTTTCGGTCTGTGGGCGGAGGGGCGTGGTGAAATCCAATAATTCATAAAATAAGAACGGCTTGGCCGATTTCTGTAAAACTTTTTGTCAGTTGTTCGTATTTTCGAGGAGAAGGTTTTTATGGAAGAAAATTTTGGAAAATCCCTCCGGAAAAGTCAGAAAATTGGAAAAATCGCAAATCGAGTTTTTGTATGAAATTTTGTTTGAAATTATTACTTAATGGCTTTTCAAATTAAAAAATAGAAAGTTTGTCTGAAGGCTTAAAATTGGGACGAGGCGAAGTTCGCCTGGTCCGCTAGTTTAAAATAAAAATTTAAGACATTAAGCTTAATAAAAAATTAAATAAAGTTTATTATAAACAAAATTTTAACAAAATATAAAATTAAATTTAAACAAAATATAATATATATATATATATATATATATATATATATATATATATATATATATATATATATATATATATATATATATATATATAATAGGATGTGTGTATGTATGTATGTATGTATGTATGTATGTATGTATGTATGTAACGTAATGGCTCCAAAACGGCTGGGCCGATTTTGACGAAATTTTCAGGGAACCTTCAGAATACTCGGGCGGGTGACACTGTGAAGTCCCCACTTTAGGGGTACATAATTATATAATTTTTGTAATAGGTCCTGAATAGAACGGTTGGTTAAACTGATAATTGATCACGACTTAATATGTAAAATTTCTTCCGTTTAAGGAAAATATACTCTTGGTGGCCTGATTAAGACTGCTGATGGAAAACATTTCATGACCGACATATTCAATTTGTTTTATTAATTTAATCATCTTTTGCAGTACCTGCCAAGTCTCATTATTAAGCTTTAAACCCACGCTTCAGTGGGCTGCGATCACTGAAATTTTTGCTACTTAAACAGCTAAATGCTACTTTCGATAAACTTCTTGTAAATTATTGGTTTTCTTAACGAATTAAATTGCAGCCGCAGCATAATAGCTTAAAGTTCCAAGAGCTGGTCCCACACGCGTCTTTTAGAAATTTATTGTATTTAATTGCATATTATCCAGTCCATGCTCTTCTTAAAAAATATCTCTATGAATAACAAATCGCTCCACTCCAACAGGTGTTTTAAGATCGTCTTTGATATGATCATTTCTAATAGATTTAAAAATATGAGGTATAACGAGTATACTATAATTCTGTTATGAATGAATTAACAGTTTTCTTGGGATACCCCCAATAGTACGCAACATTTGCTGGTTTTAGGACCTTAGTCACATGTTATATATTAAATATATCCAAATTTGATGCAAAAATTGTATTCAGTACTTTTCCTTTTATGGGTGTAGCAAAAACAAAGTAATTTAACACTAATTCTCTTATCATAAAAACTCAAATTTAAGGACTCACTGCATTCGTTCGCTTGTAACCAAGATCAACAATATCTCAATTTTTGATATCAGTACAATCATTATAACTCAAGTTTCATCTAATAGATAGTTCATTAAATATGGTAATAAAAAACACTTCCTCTGAATAGGCCGCATCTTAACAACATCTGCCTCAAGGGTATTATATTTGAGTAGATTTTTAACAGGCTGCAAATTATTAGTATTTCTCTAACTACTTAGAGACGAGGGGTGTGGATGGTAAAATTTCAATACATTTTGTAAAAACGAGTTCGTAGAGGTTGATCTTTAACTTAGCCGCTTACTTTGACACCAGCGAGCCGAACTTTAATCGGCGTCTTAGAGCCGAATAAAAATAAAAACACTCACCAAAGAATTAAAAAATATTTAACTATATTTTTATTTATTGAAACCAATGAAAATTGAAATAACAATAAGTATTCCAATCGTAAATCTAATACTACTTATTCAAGTCCAGGCAATGCTAAACAAACAAAAAAGCCAATAACGGATAATGCGGAAACTAGTGAATAAAAAATTTCATTGCGTTGTATGCAGAGTTTGGCTTACCACCTCTTTTCGGTGGATGCTCTTTTTCGTTCAGCTCAAGGAAATGACTTAAGGGATAACTATAATGAGCTTAAGCAAATGGGGCTTAAGTAAATGTGCGGATACCTACAATCATATTTGTATAACTATAGCATGCAGGGTACCGCAGAAGTGACGTCAAATAAACAACAATTCAAAATATGACAATACTTTGCGACACCTGATGCATAATCAACTTTTCGTTAAGTTTCGTTCAGTCTCATTTGATTATGCAAAGTACGAAGCTGATCGAACTTTGCTTAAGGAAACTGCTGCTTAAAATAATTTTATTAAAAATTTAGTCATTATTAACTATTTTTTATTAATTTAAATTTCTTTAAATATTTGGAATACTAAATATTTTATGCACGTTCTCTGCATCTTTTAGTAATTGTACATCAACATTTTGTTTTTAAATTAAATAAAAACATATATTGATTTATTTATTTATTGGAATATATTTTGAAATTGTATACTTTAAGCCTCTGAACCATTTGGTAGTCATAAGCACATACTACTTGGGCCTCTAGTTAGTTCAGTTGCTATTTTATTCACTCACCGGAACGCTAATATATGTAAATATTCGGTCGCATATAAGTTAAGAACAATTATATTCAATCGGCATAAATATGTCCAATCAATAAATTGGGTCATATGTCATTACACTTGCCGGCGGTACAGCGTAAGTGTTTCGCAACACCATTGCGACACAAATACAGTTAAACCTCGATTATCCGGGCCTCTATTAATCGGTTACATCTATTAACCGGCATGCGGTTTTTTTATTTTTTCCCTCTATTACCCGTGCTTTACCTCTATTATCCGTGCTTTAGATTTATACCTCTATTAACCGTCGTACTTTACATGTATTATCCGTGCAGCATTCATGTGTTTTTTATTATGTAAATATAAATCCGGTGTTTCCCCTTTTTAAGTTCATATACCCACACATAAGAACATATTTGCGTTTTTATTCATTTAGTAAGTGAAATTTCATCTGCTTACACCTGTTGTGGAACGATGGCTCCTTCAAATAGTAAATTACCAAAAAGAGCAATGAAAAGTTCTTTCAATTAAAGACAAAATTACTTTGATTCATGACTACGACAAAAATATATCTGTTAAGTTGCTGTCTGAAAATTATGGAGTTGGTAAGCAAACTATACACGATTTGGTGAAAAATAAAGAACAAATATCGCTATATGGTTCTAAACTGATTCAATCGGCGGTTTAAAAAATAGATATAAACTCAAAAATTCTGAAAATCCGAAAGTAGATTTTGCAATAAACGAATGGTTTTGGCAAAAAAGATTCAAGGCAACACCAATTTCAGGTAAGTCAACCTTAAGACAAGCTATACATACATAGTACGGGAGCGGCAGCAAATTTCTTCAAAATTTCACGACAGATGATTACTGAAAAAGCAAAATTTTTTCATGCTAAATTAAACATTGATTCCGAGTATCAGTATTCAAATTATGTATAGACATGTAGTTTGATCAACCGAAGCATTATCAGTAAAAATCACAATTTTAATGTTTTTGATGATACATACATATTTGACGATTTGTATGTTTTGTATAAAAATATGTGGTATATTTGAATCTCTAGTTAAATAAATCGAATGTTTAAATAAAAATAAATAAAAAATATAAATTTCTGTATATTTTAATATAACCTCTATTAACCGTGTATTTCGATTATCCGTGCTGGTGCCTGTCCCACGAGAGCCGGATAATCGAGGTTTAACTGTATTGATAATGTTGTGTGACTGGAGCAGCGGTGGACATTTCATCAAACAATTGTTTATAAGCAACGCCCCTTTTTTTCTTATGCTCTTATGAACAGACTTTGGCGAGTGCACATGTTAGCTTGATTCTTATACATTTTTTTTCAATTACAGTGTTGAAAAAAATTGCTAACAGCTTATCAGATCATCTCAAAAATTATCAGTTTATTACAGACTTAGCATTTTTGGTAGATACGACTGGCTTTCTTAATGATTTTAATTTAGAATTACAGGGCAAGGGAAATAATATATTCGATTTGTTCAAAAAAATTTACAATTCAAAACTAAATTATATTTGTTATCACAAGTTAAGTTAGGTGACTTCAAGGATTGTTGAATTGAGTTTCATTGAGGTCGAACGTGTTTTACCTGCTGAAAAAAAAGTAAAATAATATTCACAGAAAAATTATTCAAAAAATAAAAAATTGATTTTTTTTTTCAAATATAAAAAAAATTAAATAAACAATTTTATAATTCGTTTGAAAATGGATTCTAATCCATCTCCTTGGGAGATTAACTTACCACCTGATAAAATTCGGGAGATCTTAATATCAGACAAGCAACATTCAAGTAATGGAAATACTTTTTCAAATAAATCGGTGGAGAATAAGACCACATCCTGTAATGGTGAAAAGCCTAGATCAAAAAATGAAAAGATTTCCAAAAAGAAAGCTGATTCTAAACATTCAAGTGCAAGTTCAAGTGATAAAACTGTGGCATTTAAAGATGGTTTAATTAATGCTGATACCTCATACTTAAATCAAGATAACCTAAGTGATGTAGATTTGATTCAAGATAATGATCCCCTTGGCAAATCCATGGCGCTTGATGATTCGATTTTCTCCATTTCATCTGTGGATAATGATTTTCAACGTGTAAAAAAACGTAAACGTAGTAATAACGATAAGGTAGATATTTCAAAATTTAATTTAAACAATTACAATTGTAACACCCAAACATTGTTAGCTAATAATTCGCAAAATTCGCAAAACAGATTTGCTATTTTAGGTGAGCTAGATATTCAGGAAGATAAAAATAATGAAAGGAAAGTACATTTTTCAAAGGAATCTAAAAATACAACAAACAAAGAAAAACCATTTTGTCCTCCTATATTCCTCTTTAATGTTAATATTGAAGATTTACTTAACCAGATCAGTGCTAAAAAAGTAGATTTCAAAATTATTAATAAAAATAGATATAAAAGCAAATTATTTCTAAGAGATGCATCAGTTCATGCTGAAATGATGCAATTACTTAGAAATAAAAATATAGAATCGCACTCTTACACACCGATTGAACAAAAACGTTTTAGCATTGTTTTGAGAGGCTTATATCACAAAACTGATACTGAAGTAATAAAAAATGAATTAGACAAACTAGTATCGTAGATACTGTTTCAAAATTCTCTACTGCTTTTTCAAGGAAAAATGGGTTCGATACAGGGTTATTTCTAATTTCTTTATTTCCGGGGAAATCTTGCAGTGAACTAACTAGTTTAAAATACATTTTAAACCAGAGAGTTACATGGGAATCTCCTACGAGGAATTCAAGAGAAATACAGTGCTGGCGTTGCCTGCAATGGGGTCATATCTCTCGTAACTGTAATAGATCTTTTGCTTGTGTTAAATGTGATGAGAATCATGGACCTGGAGAATGCAAATTTGTTTCTAATAAAGACAATCCCCCATTCTGTGTTAATTGTAAGCAACATGGTCACCCCTCTAATTTTAGAGGGTGTTCTGCTTATAAAAAATATACTGATATGAAAAAAAGAATTTTACTTGACGCCAAGGAAATAAATCGAAAGGCTACTGACAATGTTGCTTCTGCTTTGAGGAGTTCTAACTTCGTTAGCACAAGTAAAACTTTTTCCAGTCTTTTCCAAACTTCAAACTCAAATCTTCCGGTGGATTCTAGTTCTGTCTCTCCATTAATAAAAGAATTTTTAAAAATTGCAAAAATTCTTTGTGAGCCTGAAACTGTATCCTTAGAAGATAAGATTAGTAAATTTATTGTCAACTATAAGAAACTCTCATTGGAGGAGGCTAAGCATCAATGTCGGGGTGTCCTACCTGAAGTTAAAAAAGCTTATGATCCATAATGTTTTAAACTTACTTTCTTTTAATGTTAGATCGCTCATCGAGGTAAGTCGAAGACTAGATCTATTAAATACTTTAGTTTCTAACAACATAGATATTGCCTTTGTGCAAGAAACCCATTTAAAAGATAAACATAAAGTATCTCTTGAAAACTACATTTTTTTTGGAGATTATAGTCAACAAGGTGTTGCGATAGTATTGAGAAAATCGTACAAATATACAAAAGTAATTATACCTCGTCTAGAAATTCCAAATATTTTTTTAACTATCAAACTTTTAATCAACGGTTCGATCAAAAAGATTTTAATAGGATCAATTTATATCCCTTGCAATTGCATATCATCAAAATTAACAAATAGTTTATCGATCCTGAGTAACATTTCATAAAATTACGAAGGGTCATCCATAGGAGGAGATTTCAACTCTAAACATTTATCTTGGGGTGACACTATGTGCAATTCAAATGGAAACTTGGTTTTTAATTTTTTACAACAAAATACTTTATATTTTGAACGAATTTCTAATACCGAACCGACTTACCCTAATGGTTCTTCTTTTCTTGATCACTTTTTAATTAGTCCAAATTTTATAAACTTTTCTAATCCAAATTTCAAAGTATCTTGCTTCCCTACATTTTCGGATCATTTCCCTTTAAAACTTCAAAATAAATTACCAAGCTTTGAAATTATTCTGAATCCACCAGCTACTTTCATATCTTATAAGAGGACAAATTGGGATAAATTTAGAAGGGATATTATATATGGAATTTTAAATCATTATCCAGAGCCTGAAAGAAAAATCACAAACGAGGAAATTGATAAGTATATCTACAATTTTACCACCACTATACAATTGGTTAATAATAATAATTCGGACATTATTGCATGCAAGAACAAAAAATTTATAATTTCAAATGAAATTAAAAGTTTGTTTAAAATTAAGTACAGATGGCAAAAAGAGTTAAAAAGAATATATCATCGCAATTTATGTCGTATTAATTCAGATTACTTACTTATTTCAAAACAAATTCAATTGTTAAATATAATCATTAAAAAACAGGTAGAACTTGAACACTCTGCCTTATTTAGCACAAAACTGCAGCAAATTAAACCAGGTCCTACTGCTCATCGACAAATTTATAACATAATCGGGTACAAAAAGAATAAAACTTTGAAAAACATAAGTATTAATGGAACTGTAGTTGAGGATAACTCTATAATATTAAGTGAATTAAAGACACACTTTTCTAATATTTACACAGGTTCTATTCCAGGTAGAGACATCTCGCAAATTTCTGATATTTTATATAACACAACTAATGAAGTCCCTCCTTTGCATGTTTTTTCTGAAAATTTGTTATCGACTAATACACAAAACTGTGAAAGCCTTACAACGTTAAATGAATTATTTTCGCATTATAAATCAATCAACAATAAAAAATCATGCGGTCTAGATAAAATTTCTAATTATATTATAGGTAGGCTTCCTATAAAGGATTTAGAATATCTTTTAATAATTTTCAATAATTGCTTAAATAACTCATACTTTCCAGATGCTTGGAAATTTCGAAAATTGTTCCTTTACAAAAGAAAACGAATAATATTGATATTAATAACCTACGACCTATTTCTTTACTTTCCAATTTGGGAAAACTTTTTGAGAAAGTAATTAAGGAAAAAATGGAGACTTCATTTAATGAAAGCTATATCCCAGATTTTCAGTTTGGGTTTAAAAAAGGTCATTCTACTACTGATGCCTTATTGAAATTTCAGAATGATGTGATCTCTAATCTTCGTAATCGATTTTGTACAGTAGCAATTTCATTAGATGTCGAAAAGGCTTTCGACCATGCCTTTCATAATGGCATTCTTTTTAAGATGATTGAAATTGGATTTACTAACAATGAAAGGGGTAAACCTAAAAGGATTGGTGTTCTTCCGCAAAGGGAGGGAGTTGTGTCAAAAAACTAAATATTTCTCAATCCAAATCAACAGTACTCCAACCTATTACAAGCTGCTTAAACTTTTCTGGAGAATATCCCACGAGTAACATTTCTGCAACAACATGCACTGCACTTGATGAATTGAATTCTCGTTATACAGTTTATTATCAAAATGTTGGTGGTATGAGAACCAAAACTCGTGATTTTGTTCTCTTTATGTCAGCGCGCGAATATGACATTATTATTATTACAGAAACGTGGCTGAATGAGAATATTAAAAGTGAAGAGTATTTTGATAATTATTATACCGTCTATCGTCACGATCGTTGCTTTACATCATCAGAGATGGCTAAAGGTGGAGGCGTTTAAATAGCAGTTAGAGCTGATTTTAAATCGGAATTTGTTTCTCTTAAATTTACTAATGTTATTGAGCAATTATGTATTAAAATAACTTTTGCTAATAATTACACCATTTCCATTGTTAATTCTTATATTCCTCCTAATAGTAATTCTGATACATACCGATATCATTTGGAGAATATTCAAAACCTTTGTAATGTCTTGGACATTAACCAACATCTTATAGTATTTGGAGACTTTAATTTACCAAATATTCAGTGGAATATGGAAAATAACGTTTTATTGCCTTATAATATTACTAGTGATATAGATGAATATGTAACTGGATTCTGTTTGTTAAATAATTTAAATCAACTGAATTGTTTCAAAAATGATATCGGTAGGACTCTTGACTTAATTTTTGCAAATGATTTTATTAAAGCTTCTTGCAATTTGGCTGGTTGTACAGTTTCTCAAAATACGGTACATCACAAGGCGTTAGACTTTAATTTCGAGTTTTTTTCCTTTGTCAATGAAACTGAGTACCCCATATTGAATTACAATTTTAATAAAGCAAATTTTGGCGGTTTAAATGACTACCTTAAAGCAGTTGATTGGTCAGCGTTGCGTGACATCGATGATCCTGACAGTATTTATTACTTTATCTGTAATCATTTTGACATGGCTATAAGCATGCACGTACCAAAGTATGAACCCAATTACAACAATAAGCCTCCCTGGTTCAACGCGAGATTATGTCATTTGAAGAATGTAAAGAATAAAGCATATAGACAGTTTAGAAATTCGAATAGCGATGCGAGTCGTTCAAAATTCCTATTGGCGCGTAAGGAGTATAATTTCTACAGAAATTTTCTGTATCAACAACATATATTTCAAATTGAGAGCAAAATTAAGTCCGACTCTTCAGCCTTTTGGCATTTTGTTAACAGTAAAAAGGGCAACAATGGCATACCGAAGCGCATGTATTACAATGACTTGCAATCTAACAGTAATACAGGCTCATGTGACCTATTTTCGAAATATTTTCAGAGCACTTTTGTTGAACCTCCTTGCTATAGTTCTAATTTTAATCTTGTCAATAACAGTAAGAGCGAATTTAATTTTCATGTAACCGTTAATGATGTTTCTGATGCTATAAAAACGTTAAAGAATGACACTAAATTTACAATAGATTCTTATCCTTCTATATTTTTCAAAAAATGTTCTTCTAATATTGTTGAGATTACTACAAAACTTTTTAATATGTGCCTCGCACGTGGTAAATTTTTAGATTGCTGGAAGCTCTGTTGTATTGTACCAATTTTTAAATCAGGTGATCGTAGCCTGATCACTAACTATAGACCAATAATTAAGCAAAGTGCATTTGCAAAGATTTTTGATAAAATTTTAAAGGATAAACTTTTCGACCGTGTTAAGAGTTGTATCTCCCCTTTACAACATGGTTTTATGCCGAATAGATCTACTTCTACTAATCTACTTATAATAAATCGTGATATTATAACTGCAATGGATCGTAAGTCTCAATGTGATGTTATTTACACTGACTTTGCTAAGGCATTTGATACTGTTAGTCATTACCTTTTATTACGCAAGCTTTGTAATTTTGGTCTATCTAATAATCTAATGCAGTTTTTTAAAAGTTTTTTGATTGACAGAAAACTTATAGTTAAAATTGACAATGCTTCATCATCGGTTATAATAGACGCCTATTCTGGTATTCCGCAGGGTACACATATTGGTCCACTACTTTTTATACTTTTTATCAATGACTTACCATTAGCTTTTAAATTTTCCAAATGCTTGTTATTTGCAGATGATTTGAAATTATATTCTTGTATCTCTAATTTGGCAGACTGTCATAAATTGCAGGCTGACCTTGACAATCTCTCCAACTGGTGTTCTAAAAATGGTATAAAAATTAATATTTCTAAATGTTGCACATTGTCCTACACACATATTTCTAATCCAATTAAGTTTGATTACTCCCTTAGCGGTATCATGCTTAAGCAAGTATATGAAGTCAAAGATTTAGGTGTTATTTTTGACGCCAAATTAACTTTTTCTAGACATATTGATTATGTGGTTTCTAGAGCTTATGTTATGCTCGGCTTCATTAAAAGAAATTCTAAAGATTTCAGGGACGCATATACCCTTAAATCTTTATACATTTCTTTGATTCGAAGTATTTTAGAATATTGTTCTATTGTCTGGAATCCCTATCATTTGGGTCTATCTAATCGCATTGAACGCATTCAAAAAATTTTTACTAAGACTGCTTTAAAGTTAAATTGGCAGTATGAGCTACCTCCTTATGAGGCTAGGAGAAAGTTGCTAAGCCTACAATCATTAAGCGACCGCAGAACCTGTTCCTCATTATTGCTAGCTTATAATGTATTATCTGGTAATATTGATTGTCCTGAAATAAAAAATTATTTTACTTTGTATTGTCCCCCAGGCATTTAAGAATTAACCGTATGTTTGAGGAAAGTTGTCTACGAACTAATTATGCAAATAATGAACCTATTGCAAGATGCTTACATTTATGTAATAGCTTAACTCCCTCCTTAAATTTTGATGTCAACTATACTATGTTTAAATCTATGTTATTCAAATATTTCAATTAAAATAATTTTGTAATCTGTAAGAATATATTTCTGTAGATGAATAAGTAAATAAATCTAAATCTAAATCTAAATCTAAATCTAAATCTAAATCTAAATCTAATCCTTCTATAGTTAAACTCTTACAAAGCTTCTTGTCCAAAAGATTGTTTTGTGTTCAATTTAATAATGAGTTGTCAGATTTTGGTTATATTAATTGTGGCGTACCTCAAGGTTCCATTTTGGCACCTCACTTATACAACATTTTAATGTATGACTTCCCTCACATTTTACCTAATTCTACTGGCCTGCTTTATGCTGACGATTCCCTCCTATATTCCCATAGTCATTCTCCGATTGTTGCTTTAAGACAAGTTTCTGGTCACCTTCAATTAGTTAAGAAATTTTATGATGATTGGGGAATTGAAATAAATGCTTCCAAATGTAAAGCGATATGTATCCGCAATGCTTCGGGAAAGTGTAAAAACTTTGTTGTTCCAGAGAGTAAAAGATTAAAACTATTTTTGGATGGTTTAGAGATCCCGTTTGTTAATAATTTAAAATATCTCGGAATCAATTTTAATAACCTTTTTAAATTTAATAGTCATGGGAGAATTGTTTTAAAAAAATCTTATAAGATTTTGGGTTCGTTCTCTAAGATTCTGTTCAATAAAAACTTATCTTCAAAAACAAAGCTTCTCTTATACAAAACTAGTATAAAACCAGTTTTCTTATATGGGTTCCCAATTTGGTTTAGTGTATCTCCTATTGTAATAAAAGAAATGGAAATTTTTGAAAGAAAAGTGTTACGATGCTGTATTGGGAAATACTTTAGATTGTTGAATAAACGTTATTCAAACTCTTATATTTATTGTCATTCAAAAATGACGCTAATCGGTTTATATGTGTGCGACATTTTGAAAAAGTTTTTAAATAGACTAGAAATGCATGAAAATGCTAACATTAAGGGAATATTTGATAATCAGAGGGCTTTTAATTGGAGAAATACAAACTACCTTTCACCCATCGGTTTTTTAAATGAAGATCCGGTTAACTTTGATTTTAGATCTAACTTAAGGCATGAGTTTTTTACAAAAACTACACCTGGTACTCACAGAGGATAGTATTCTGTTTTGGGGAATTTTGTGAATTATTTTTTTTTATTACTATTATTAATATTATTCTTTTTTTTAATTTTATTTTATTTGCTTTTAAGGTAGGTTTAAGTGTATTTTAAGAGTTTTCCTCTTTAGTTATGTTAGCCCCGGGAGCAAAGGCATATAAACTTTTATATTATTACACATTGTTAATTTATATTTTCCATTTTATTGTTAAAGCGTGGTGCTGTAAATTGCTTTTGTTTTTAAGACAATACATTATAGTCTTAAGTTATCTATGTTCCACATCCCTATGTTGTAAAAAAAATAATAATTCTTGTTAAAAAAAAGGCTCAACAAATATTAACTTAACTTAACTTAGGTGACTTCAAAGAATTTCCTAAAACATCCCTAATTTTGAACAAGCACGAAAAGGTTGAAACCCATATTCATATTTTTGAAAACATTTTTTTCAATTTCGAAGATAGATTTGAGGATATAGATAACATAAAACAACTTCTGGAACTTTTTGAAAACCCTTTTAATATTGATGTTACTAAATATGAATTCAAAATACAATCAGAACTTGTAATATTACGAAGTGAGTTAAAAGCTTTTCCAGAAATAGACAGGTTATTATTTTGAAAAACTTCGGACGCCTTGGCCTATCCTGAACTCAAAAAAATTCTTTAATTTTTTCCGACCACTTATGTGAAAAAATTTTTTCGGACTTAAAATTCATTTTTAGTAAACAACGTAATAAAATTAGTTCCACGTCTTTGAAACATATACTGCTCTTACGAAACTGTCATGACAGCATTAATGTAGACGATTTCGTTTAATTTAGTTCCTTATACGAAAATCTTTGTGTTTCGTTTTGCTTGTCACTGCACCTTCAAATTATCTCACTAACACAAGTGTAAAACAATTTTGTCCACCGCTGGTCGGGAGTAATTTATGTTAATAATAGCATTTTAAATTGTATTAAAAAATTGTATAGAATTTAAACAATAAAGAACGCTTCAGAATCTTAGTCTAAAGCTATTAGAAAAACGAAAAAAAATTCCTTTAATTGGCTCTCTAGCAGAGATACGCGTCTCTTACGAACAAACTAAAATAAAAAGTGCTACGAAAAAAATTCAGTCCGGGTCGTAGAGTTTAAATAAAAAAAAGCGGGTGAAAGAACAACTCAGGAAGCAGAAACTAAAGCCTCTCAGTAACTTTCAGAAAGAAAATGAAGAGGAACAGGAGTTGGAAACGTTCAACCCATTATTTATTTAATTTAGGTACATTAAGTATATGAAAAAGAACTATTAAAAGAAGGTAAAAATAAATAAGCAATTTTTAAGAAAAAATCTATAAAAAGGATTTTCAAAACAAAGTTAAAAGAAGAATTAGTTTGTGTGAAAAAGAAGAAAATTTAAAATTATATATTTAAAATTACAGTAAAATATTAAAAAGATTAATTAACACTATTTTTTCGACCTTTTTTGTTTTAATATATATAATTTTTGTAATCAAGCGTTAGGTCTTTTTTTAAAAAATAATAATAATTTTATTCAATATTTCGACGCCTCTTTGGGCGTCTTCTTCAGGAAATTTTTTTATTAATATGACAATTGAAAAAATTTTTTTGAAAACTTATTTTACATACATACATAAATGAACAAATTGAAAAAATTTTTATGAACCAATCAAAATTTAATAAAGTAAAAAATTTTTTAAAGGAAACAAAAAACAAAAAACTAAACACAAAATGTTTTTAACCTATGAAGAAATGAAAAATCCTTTATACTAATTATATAATAACAATAAAAAATATTTTACATTCCTATTAGTCAGTTTAATTTACGAATCAAATGTCTATAACATTGAGCAACATTATCTGTATAAATCGTTAACTTATGTACCAATGATGTCCGAGAGATTAGAAAAATCAAATATTTTTGATAACAGAAACTATAAAATGGCTCATAAAATATATAATACAGTAGGTAAATTATTCACAAAGACTAAAGATAAAGTAGAAAAATTAGACATATCTAATGTCGTTTATAAGATACCATGCGATGGTAAGAATAATGAGAGATGTGATAAAGTATATATAGGTACAACAAAGAATAAATTGAAGACTAGGTTGGCAGGACATAAGTCAGACCAAAAGTATAGGAATGTTTCAACTTCACAAAAGACAGCATTAACGAAACATTGTTGTAACTCTAGTCATAATCCGGACTTTAGCAAAGTATCAGTCTTAGCTATAGAGAAGAATTTTAAACGACGTTATATGTTAGAGATGCTTAACATTATTAATGTTCCAAGTAATAAGATAGTAAACTATAAAACTGATACAGATAATGTTGCTCAATGTTATAGACATTTGATTCGTAAATTAAACTGACTAATAGGAATGTAAAATATTTTTTATTGTTATTATATAATTAGTATAAAGGATTTTTCATTTCTTCATAGGTTAAAAACATTTTGTGTTTAGTTTTTTGTTTTTTGTTTCCTTTAAAAAATTTTTTACTTTATTAAATTTTGATTGGTTCATAAAAATTTTTTCAATTTGTTCATTTATGTATGTATGTAAAATAAGTTTTCAAAAAAATTTTTTCAATTGTCATATTAATAAAAAAATTTCCTGAAGAAGACGCCCAAAGAGGCGTCGAAATATTGAATAAAATTATTATTATTTTTTAAAAAAAGACCTAACGCTTGATTACAAAAATTATATATATTAAAAAGATTAATACAAATTATTTACAAAAGGCTAATAAGAATAATATTTATCAAATTTGTTATTCCAGATATTCTCCAAAATAACTTTTAATATTTTATTGTTTGTTGTTGGCTGAGTATATGCCTGCATTTCATTGGAGCTAACCAAATCATCAGAACTCTTTAGCCAAATCATGACTGAAAAGTCATTCAAACTCGTATACCTATACCAAAGACTACAAATACTATATGTTATTATCGTCGTTTTCTAAAGGATTATGCTATAATAGCAAAAGCCTAGATGGCTCAGCCAACACAGCCTTCAATAAAATAAAATAAAATATATTCTAGACTCAAGAGATGTAATATTGACCTAAACAGATTTAAATATAAACTTTGAAACAACTACAGACGTTTTAAACTGTGCGATAGGAGTTGTTCTCAGTCAGGATAAAATTCCCCTTGCATTCAAATCTAGATCACTGATAAGACTGAAGAAAATTATGCAGCTAACGAATAGGAAATGTTAGCCATAATTTGGGCATTGGATGCCCCTAGAAATTACTTATGTAAAATGGCCATGCTAAGGTACTTATTTTTAAAGACCATCAACCACTCACATATGCCTTGAGCAATTGAAATAACAATGCTAAAATGAAACGTGGTATGGCCATACTGGAGGAACATATTTGTGAACTCAAATATAAACCTGGAAAGAGTAACGTAGTAGCGGATTATTTTGCCAAGATACCCACATAATAAGGCTGTTGATATCAACGCATTAACGGCTACTGTACAAAGTGATGATCGCTCTGGGGAAAACTAAATTCCATCAGTAGAATTCCCAATTACCGTGTTTAAAAATCAATTTTTAATTGTTATACATACGTGAAGTCAATGCATATAAATTTAAATTACCTTTTCCCACATACCATAGCCATACCATAACAGCACCAAGTATTTCAGAAAACGAGTTGGTGAGAATAAAAAAAATATTAATTATTTACTTCTGAAAATAGTTATGAGTAAAATATAAACAATACACAAACTTCATTTTACTAAATATAAATTTAGATATACAGAAACTAAAGTAGAAAGTCACCTCTAGGCAAGATAAAGAATTTTTAAAGTTTCATAAAAGAACATACAGAAATGCAAAAGAAAATAAACTTCATTCTTATAGAAAAATATTGTTTTTCACAGACAAATTAAACAAAACAATAAAATCAATGTATGAGAGAGGGAAAATACGATAGGCATCCATATAAATCATATATTTTACCTACACCGATTCCACAATATACGGGAGAAATAATCCATATAGACATTTGGTGCACTCAAAAACATTTAACACCAACGGCAAGAGATAAGGTTTCGAAATATGAAAAGACAATAAAAATAAAATCTGGGCCAATGGCGGATAATTGGGAACCATTCCAGAAGATGATGTTTAATTTTGGCGTTCCAAGAATAGTTGGCATTAAATTGTGATTCAATTTTATTTATGCTTGAAGATCATATAAAAGTTTTCAAGAATCTATCATACAAAAGCAATGTAAAGGTACAAGTGGAAAGTTTCCATTCAACCTTCTCAGAAATAATGCGTTCCTTGTCTTAAGACAGAAGAGATACATAGATAGACGTACTGAAGGATTACTAGATAGAACGATCGAACTGTTCTTTGGAAGAAGAGTTAGCACAAGTCCTGATGATGATGAATATGAAGGGGCAATTATTAAAAATATTATTAAAAATAGGCATATACCATCATAATAAAACAAGGAAACCATTTAAAGATTACAAGCAAGTCAAAAATTTAAATGAGATTACACTCAAAATTATTCTTTTTTAAAATTTAATTAAATTGTTTTCGAATAAATTTGCAAGTTTGTTTTTACTCGTATCCTTTGTTACAGATTTTTAATTTCACTGATGAAAGCTGAGGTACTCATACGTAGTAACAATAAGTAAATGATATGGAAAAATTGGGAATGGAAAACTTAAATTCATACATCCGATTAACATCAACTCTTTCAACAAACTTCTAAAAAAGACGAAAAGTTATATACATAATTATATCCATAAAAGAAATCCACCATACACGACAACGTGCTACGAATTGAGTCAGGCGATAGATTTATCTAGACACTATTAAAATACCAGTAAGATAAACAAGATCAATGAATACAATAGAAAAAATTTGGAAATTTATATTTAAAAGACGTTAGACAAAATAGCTGACAGCAAAAACAAGCAGGTTATAATAGAATATATTACAAAATTATAAATAAAATTTCAAATGGAATAAAAAAGGATTGTTTACTTATTAATATATATATATATATATATATATATATATATATATATATATATATATATATATATATATATATATATATATATATATATATATATATATATATATATATATATATATATATATATATATATTGAAAAAATGTTTGTTGTGGCTTTAGCTCTTCATATTTCGACATTTCATTGGTTGCTAAAACCAAATCGTCAGTGAAGTTTAAGCAGTTTGATAACATTCAACCTCGTATGTTTATGCCACATAAAACAAATACAATATGAGAATTTCAGTATTGCATATGAATTACAACAAATACATAATCATAGTAGGCTACAACAAACATTTTTTCAATGCATTTTGCAAAAAAACTAATTGTTTCTAACGATTAGTCGGAATATTCTCCCGAATAATAAATTTCAATATTAAGTATATATATATATATATATATATATATATATATATATATATATATATATATATATATATATATATATATATATTGGAAAGTTGTTTTTTTTATTCCAATAAATACATTGTCTTTAATTGATTTTTTATTTAAGATGATGCCTTTATTAAATTCTAAATATGTTTAAAGATCAAGGAACACACGTGCGACTTATTGCTCGGTCGACCGGAAACAAGGTTGAGAGCTTCTTTTATTTCTTACATGTCACTTTTCTGACGTAATATTGCTTGACAGCTACAGGGTGCCACATCACTCCCCTCGCTGGAAAGGAGCTATCGGAACCTAGTAGGGAGCCTTATGCATCTTCCACTTTTAGTAGCCTTGGACACAGGTTTCGTTAATCTATCGCATGGTGTATTTTTGTCACGGCTCGCATCACTTTGGAAAGCTGGGGGGTGCCGAGATGACCACGACTCGGCGCCTGTCGTATCTTCGGGAAAGCTGGCACGCTCTTGAAAATTGACGGACTGCTCAGACGTTTGTGGCTCTGATGCAGGCAGGAAACAGGGTTTTAGACGATCGATGTTGATGTTTATTTTTCGTCCACGCATTAGCACTGTAAAAAATTTAGGGAAGCGTTTTGCAACCGCATATGGACCATCGTGGGGATGCGTGAGCGGCGGTCGAACCGAGTCGTTTCTGATAAAAAGGTGCGTTTCATATTGAAGGTCTTTTGAAATGAATGTCGGCTTTATTGTGTGGTGTGAAGTTTTTGTTGGTTGCAGATTTTTCATCGAATTTCGAAATTCCGCAACAAAATCGCTTGAAGTTGTTGTAAAGTTATTGTTAAAAAAGAATTCTCCTGGCACACTTCAGGTGGTCCCATAAACAAGTTCTGCAGGCGATGCATTTATATCTGGTTTGAAGGTGATAGACCCATTTCGATGGCTCGCGACATAAAATGGCAGATTTAAATGTTCTGCGCCACCTTTCTATTAGGCCATTCGCTTGAGGGTGGTACGCTGTCGTTCGTAAATGGGTGGCCTCAATCGTTTGCATTAATTTAGCAAATACCGATGACTCGAATTGCCTAACTCTTTTGGAGGTGATGCGATGAGGGAATTAAACTCTTGTTTTGCTGCGGCGAGTTTTTCTGCAGTCAATCGACGCGGTCGACAAAATGTGGGCTACCCGGTCGTTTCTATTCGGTGAAAAATTGTTGATTTGGTTCTACAACCGTAAGGCGGGAGTACTGTGATGTCGTTAAATTCATGCAAGAGATCTGCGAACGGGCTGTATGCGCTGAATGTTTTGACGCAAGCGATGTCTGCAGTCGACGGTAGCTGTAGCTGAGGATCGTGACCGGTAATGTTGTCTATTAAGCGGTTACGACGCAAATCGATCAGTAAATCGTGATATTTTATGAAATCTGATCCTATGATTGGCGTTGTTACGTCGGCAACGATAAATGGCCAAACACATTTCCATTTTAAACCGATGTCTATGCTTAGGCGCGTCTTACCTAAAACTTTGGCAAACCGTTTGCAGCGTACAGCGTTACAGCAGTCGGGCAGATGTTTGTAGTTTTTATCAAAAGCGGCAGCACTAAGACGTCAGCACCGCTGTCGACCAAAATTTTTTTTCGAACGGTTATCGATAACTTGGAGGCGAAAAATGTGGCACTTGGTGGCGGATTTTTCACTGGAATCCTCCACCGGCCGCTCAAGTCAATTTAATGACTGCGCTGCCATTGCGTGTACCTGTCGCTGCTTGTGCTTGCACAGGCTGCGACATTTGCGAGCATTACGTCCGTACTTTTTATGATACCAGCACTCGTCGAAACTTGAGCCGCGGTTTCCATCAGACGGAGAATAACGAGGCTGGGGGCGCTGACGTGTGACAGTCGGTCTACGAAATCGCGATCGGGATCATGCTGTAAGCTGCTCGAATCTCTTACTGAGCTCCATTATGGCCGTACGGAGTTCAGCAATATCACTGGTAGAGTCTTTATTCACTTTACATACCTGTGATGGTGATATAGCATCTACTACCGAGTCTGCTATCTTCGTAAATTCTGCCGCCGAGCCGGTTGAAGCTGCTACCACTGGTTGGGCAAACGTTGGCAATCGTTTTGTCCACAGGCCCTTAAGTGCCGACTCGCCTACCGAGCTACCTGCCACTCGCTTCATATCGAAGTAAAGTTCCGAAGGCTTTCTGTCGCCTAGCGGCATTTCGGACAACAGCCGGTTGAGTCGTCTCTGCTCGCTGTCGGCAAAATGGTCGATAATTTTCCTTTTGACATAATCGAAACGATCGGTTGCTGCCAGAGCTGTGATGACGTCGGTTAACTGCGCTATTGTGTCTGGCTTTAGTGCGGCAAGGACAGTGGCGGACAGTGGCCTTTTGTTCGTCAGAACTAATGCCCGAGGCGCTGAACCAAAATTCCATGGAAATAAACCATGCTTCGACGTTTGTGTTGCTCATTTCTGGAAACGGTAGGCGAGCAAAAACGGCTGACACGCTTTCGGTAGTGGTCCTTGCCTCACGAGCTCATCATCGTCATCCTCGTGGATGGATGCTGGGGATTCTTTGCCGGTCGTCATTGTGTGTTTTTTGAACGTCGGGGTCACCAATTTGGAAAGTTGTTTTCTTGTTTTTTTTATTCCAATAAATAAATTGTCCTTAATTGATTTTTTATTTAAGATGATGCCTTTCTAAATTTGTTTAAAGATCAAAGAACACACGTGCGACTTACTGCTCGGTCGACAGGAAACAAGGTTGAGAGCTTCTTTTATTTCTTACATATCACTTTTCTGACGTAATATTGCTTGACAGCTACAGGATGCAACATATATATATATATATATATATATATATATATATATATATATATATATATATATATATATATATATATATATATATATTTATATTGAAATAATTAGAAATTTAATTGTAATGTAAAATATGCCATTCAATGGGCAAAGAATAATATTGTAAATTAATTTTGTTAATGTTGTCTAAAGCTATTTTTCTTCGGCTTGAGGTAAAATTTTTCAAAAGTTTTATAAATAAAAAAACAATTTATATTTGTTTTTTTCGTCATTTATTAATATTTTGACCAATATTTCGATCAACTTCGTTGATCATCATCAGGGGACTAAAAGCTTTTTCCTTTTTTTATTTTGTACTATATTTATTTATTAGGTTTCTGTATATTTCCGCGCAATTCTCAACGTCCCTCTTATAGTTTAATTTTTTTTCATTTGGTATATTAATAATATGTAGCATTTCAAGTCTGGTTTGTGTCCCGTTGCTGCACAATGGGCGGCAAGTGCTGTTTTTGGTATTTTAGAACTTTTAATTATTTTTATGTCCGATTTATGGCATGCCAGTCTTGTCTTTAATTTTGATTGTGTAGTTCCAACATATACTTTTGGACATATATTGGTCCCGTCTCCAGTGCAACCGATTTGATAAACCAAATTCGATTCTTCTTCTTTCTCCCGTTTTGATTTTGTGTTACTGAACAACTGGTTATTAGTATTATAATTTTTGAACGCTAAGGTGTTCTTTTCTTTGTTATAAATGTTTGATTGTTTTAATCTTTCAGAAAATCCTGGTATGTAAACTGTAGATCTATATATTTTTTATTTTTAAGTACTGAATTGCGTCTAATTATGATGGAATCAAGACATGGTAGTTTGTTATTATTTTCTATTTCCATTGTAAACTGGATTTGATTATTATAAGTATTTAGTTTTGTTAACGTCTCCTCTACGTTGTCTGATCTGACTATGGCGAATAAGTCATCTACGTACTTTATAATTATGGCTTGATTTCCATTTTCTCTACGCTTGCGTTCAGAAGTTCTTCCATTAAAATATCGGCTATTATTGGTGAGATAGGTGACCCATTTGCATTCCACTCTTTTGCTTATAAAATCAATTCTTATATTTAAAATAACGGTTTTCGTTTGCGCAAAAACATAAAGGTTCCATGAAATCACCTTTGGAAATTTTTGTAAAGTTTTGTAATATATTCCATTTACTTTCAATAATTTTTAGGGCGAGATTAACTGGGATACTAGGGAAGAGGGAGACAACATCAAAAGAGATGAGAACTTCATTATCTTGTATTTTAATGTTATTAATTCTTTGTTTGAACTCTAAGCATCTTTTACATTGTAGATCGAATCCCTAGTTAAGTTTTTAAGAATATTGGCCTAGTACTTAGATAATCTATGTGATGGTGAATTAACTGATGAGCATATCGGTCTAAGTGGGTTGTCAACTTTATGAATTTTGGGCAATCCATATATCCTCGGTGGAACTGCGGTTTTTACGGTTAACCTGCTCTTTTCGGACAAATTTATACTGTTTGTGTTAACCAGTTTTTCTATGAGGGTATTATTTTTATTCTGTAACACCATTGTTGGGTCTTTTTGAAGACGCTTATATGAACAAAGATTTCCAACGATATTGTTCATTTTTGTCTCATAGTCAGTTTTCTTCATTGCTACTGTAACATTTCCCTTATCAGAATTCAATATATCATCATTTTGCTGTAAATAATTAATTTTGTTAAATAAAAAAGAAAGGGCATTTCCCATAGATAGTTAAAAACTGAAAATATGCCTTGTAGAAATATATCATTTATTACATTTAATCAAAGACAACTGTATAAAATATATTATATTTGGTAAAAAATTCTTTTGCACAAATAATCACATACCCCGTGCTGAAGAGATTGCATATGGAATTGTACTTTTGAATAACATAAATAAAACTCTTTCAACAGAAGCCAATGCCAGCCACGGTGCTCCTCGAATCACACAATAGTTACATTTTAACAACATAAAAATGATGCACAATATTACTATTGAGACATACTATATACATATATCAGGAATGTTGTTATATCTATAACTTTCCTAATCACAATCAGTTTGGCAATTCGGCCACTGAAGAAATCACGAGAGAGACCGGTGACAACATTATTTTTACGGCCCACATATATTCCACGGGTTAAAAGAGAGTAAATCGAGATATCTATTACAAGATTGCATAACTTACCCTATTTGTGAATCGATCGAGGACGATCGAATTTAAGGAGGGAGGAGTGAAGAACAAATATGTTCAATCACCATAAATACAACCAATCAATACACTTGCCGGCAATACAACATAAGTGTTTCGCAACAACATTGCGACACAAATAATGCTGATGTTGTGTCTGGCGTAGTTTATGTTAATAATAAAATTTTGAATTATGTTAACAAAAATTTAATTTTTAGAGTGAATTGCAATAAGAATTTAAACCACAGAATATACAATTTAAAGAATAATGAACTCCTTAAGCTTCGTACAGACGATGCAAACAATTTGCAGCAAGTTGAGAATAACTTGCAGCGAATGTTTGCACAACTGCTCAGACCAATGCAAAATTGCATGAAAATTTTTTGCTTCAATCAGTTTTCGATTTGCATGAAAACTTTTGCATGATTGTTGCGTGCAATATATTGCTTTGGAGTTTGTTTTCAGTTTCTTTGTGCAAGACAATCAAAAAAGACATGTTTAAATTATGTCGGCTCAAAAATCACGAATTGCTGCAATTGCTGTATTAGCACTTGTAATTAAACGTAAAAAACAAAAAAGTTTGGAGTCGGTAAAAAACGAAAGTAGTGGGTGAGAGAGTGGATTTCGAAAATAAATGAACTCGAAAATGAGGATGAAGCAAGCTATTTAATTTTTTTCCGGATGTCCGTCAATGATTTTAACTTTTTATTAGGAAAAGTTAAACATTTTATAACTAAAAATGACACTGTAATGCGCCCTGCGATTCCACCAAATGAGCGATTAGCCCTGACATATAAAATACACAGAAATATACAGAAATACACAAAACTGTACCGAAGCAAAAGATATTCCTGAAGAGTTTAAACATTTTTTTGTTTCGCCTGATGGTGAAGTTTCATGGCAATATAAGTATATATAAAATAAATATACACAATTTGATTTAAATTTTAGTACTTACCAAATTTTGAATTTTATAATTTGTTTCTTTATCATTAAGTCTACTTTTAGACGCATCATGTCGTTCATATAAGTCGTGTCTTGTTGACGAGTTGTTTTTATGTATGTGTACATAAAAAACGTTGTTTGAGCATTTTTGACATTACGAATGAGAAAGCAAAACGTACTGACAGAGTACATAAACTTGCGTACTCGTTTCTTTTCCCCTCGTCGATCTCGCCAATAAAATAGCAATCATGTCAATAAGACATGATTCCTCTGAACATAGTCTAATAATAAAGTTCAACGCATTAAAAAACTCCCATTTGCTGGTTTCCGAGGTACCTTGTCAACTCTTTTTTTGTTTTACTCGGCAGAGCTCTTGAATATGAATTTTCGTTTTGATTTCTTCTTCACTTGAATTTAATTTTTTAGCAATTTCCACTTTGTTTTTTTATATTTGTTTTTATAGTCTGGTGAAGACACATCCCACAGGACGGAGTAACTCTCATACTTTTCTATTAACTTTTTCGTCAAATCCCGATCTCACATATTCACCCCTATTCTGACTTTCGATTACGTCTCCGCATTCAGTTAGAGCTGTTCTAATGAAAATTGCAATGTTCAAACCCCAAGTGTCAAAATTTGTTTATATTTAAATTGTGTTGTGTTAAAATAAAAATTAGAAAAAAAGAAAAATATTTATTTCAACAAAAATAACGTGTGTGTGTGTGCGGTTTGTAAAATAAAATACACTAGGGGATGTGGATCTTTGTTTCGTGTTCCGAGAGACAAAGATGATCGGAACAAGAAGAGCAGGTAAGTCTTCATTCAGCTTATAATACAATAATATTTTATACTTAAAAAATTTCCAGCAAGACAAAAAGTGAAATTACCGGTACAACAGCTAATGCTATCCGAAGATGTGAATTTCTTGGCATGCAGCTGTATAATCCCATCGAGACAGCAGACTTTTTTCAAATGGTAAATGACTGGTTCGATATACATAACTCAAGACTATGTAATTTTAAATACCATAATTTTATCTTTTACAGCATAACCAAAGCTTCAATGTGAAACCTGAACTTAAGGCCTAAAATAAATCTTCGAGTATCTCTTTCGTTTTCCACGTAAGTAGAAGTATTGCATAGTTCTTTTAAAATACGTTTGAAATAACCATAATATTATCTTTTACAGCATAACCAAAGCTTCCAAATTGCAACCAAAGGCATCTAAAACTTGAAATTTTGATGTGTTAACATCTATACGCGCGCCTCTAGGGCAGTAAACTATCCGTTTCAATACATACGCAAGTGTTAGGTGTAAGGTATGTAAGAGTAAATCATCGTTTGTTTGTTCGTTGCTTGGCAGTCGGTATTGAAAGTGATTATTGGGCCATTTTCATATAATTTTCCCACGCGATTTTCTCCGATTTTGTTAATTTTTGTATTAAAACGCTAGTGCGGGTTTCGACGAAGAGTTTAGGCCAAAAATTAAGGCGATCCGATATCGGCGAGCAGAGATTTAAGTATTTTAATTCGGAGTATTAATTTGGAGTAATATTAAAAAGGTGTTTTATGTTGATCTTCGGTTTTGTCTTATGCATAGCAAAGAGAATAGTGACGTGGTTATACGTGCATATATAAAAATGAGATAGCAAGACAGCAACGTATGTAGCTTATGTACAAACATAACAATGTATGTATGTACATTTGTCTGTTGCTTTGCATTCTCTTTGTTTTTTGTGGGTTTAATATAAAATAAATAAAAAGTATTAAGTATTTTTTTTCATTTTGAGTGCATCTACTTAGTGTGTCGGTATTAAAAGAAAAAAAGGTGTTAACACATCGCCCGTGAGTTCGAACACTCATTGATTTTTTTTAAAACAAAATTAAATATAATGTGCAGCAGCTTTTAAGATATTTAACTGCCATACCTAAATAAAAGCGTCAAGCGCAACGTTTTTTTACGATGAGCTTTAACGCTGAAATGCCATACCTAAATAAAAGCGTCAACGTTATGTCAAAACGATTAAAACAGGGTTATCGAACAAACAAATCAAACAACCCTGATTATTTTAACAGGTTGCCGGACGACATTGTTGTTTGTGATTTTGTTATTAAAAATTTGTTATTTAAATTAAAATTGAAATAAAATAATTAAAATTTGAAAAAATTAGTTATTTGGAAGAGTTAGAAGATTTTTTTCTCATTTGGTAACTTTTAGAGCGAATTTTGGTTGTAAAAATTTTTTGGGTGTGGCAGCACTAAGCATTAATGACACATTAAAAAAATAAACAATAGTACTTCTGCAGTCAACTTCACTTCTTTACGCGTTGTCAAAATCGGATTTTCCAATAGCAAAGCGTTGACGCCGCGTTATTTCGGTATGCTCCATACAAAATGTATGGGCATGAGAACTTTTGACAGCCAGACAACGCTTGACGCGCCAATTTAGGTATGGCAGTAATATACTTATTTATTTACATTTATGGATTTTTTTAAAGAAGTATTAAAACATTTACATATATCAATGAATTAACATCCATATGAAAAACAATGGAAATAAATGAAATTTATTGAAAATCAATAAATAACTTTTTCGTCTTCTTAATTTATTATTGCCTTTGTCGTTGGCCACAGATATAAAGGGCGGTGTGGCAATTTTGGGTATATAAATAAATGAAGTATTAAAATAAATGAAGTAATAAAAAATACAAATTTTAAAAGTGGATAGTAATTTTATTAAATAATGAACTTGCCTAAATCATTAATTTCTTACTTGCATCTGCATTTAATATTATTTGCTCATCCTCTACACTTAGTGGCCGATCATTATTATTGCACTATTAATTATACCGTTTTCAGCAAAAATATAATATTTATTATAAATTTTATTGTATTTTTTCCCCAAACGTTTATTGAAAAATTTATTTTAAATAATTTTGTTGTGTGTGTAGTGAGATGTTTTTGACAGACTGGTAAAGTTGTGGTAGGGCAAACTGCGTGTTGTTTTTTGTATTGTTGTATTGTAGTAGTAATAAGGCCACCTAGTATTCAATTCGCCTTGTTCCAAACAAAAACTGAATCGAAAGAACAAGAAAAGGACAACAATGTTTACAAAACCAATTTGTTTACTATGGAATGTTGAATAGAAACAAAGAAATGAGCAAGTTTGTTACTATTTTAATACACAGAACTCACAACAAACAATAAAAATAGGAAAATAAAAAAATTTGTGCGATTAATAATAATAAAAATAAAATAATACAAAAGAATTCCGAATCTATATATATAAAATAGGATGTGTGTATGTATGTATGTATGTAACGTAATGGCTCCAAAACGGCTGGGCCGATTTTGACGAAATTTTCAGGGAACCTTCAGAATACTCGGGCGGGTGACACTGTGAAGTCCGATTTTTTATTTTCGGTCTGTGGGCGGAGGGGCGTGGCAAAATCCAATAATTCATAAAATGAGAACGGCTTGGCAGATTTCTGTAAAACTTTTTGTCAGTTGTTCGTATTTTCGAGGAGAAGGTTTTTATGGAAGAAAATTTTGGAAAATCCCTCCGGAAAAGTCGGAAAATTGGAAAAATCGAAAATCAAGTTTTTGTATGAAATTTTGTTTGAAATTATTCCTTAATGGCTTTTCAAATTAAAAAATAGAAAGTTTGTCTGAAGGCTTAAAATTGGGGCGAGGCGAAGTTCGCCTGGTCCGCTAGTATATATATATATATATATATATATATATATATATATATATATATATATATAATATATATATATATATATATATATATATATATATATATATATATATATATATATATATATATATATATATATATATATATATATATATATATATATATATATATATATATATATATATATATATATATATATATATATATATATATATATATATATATATATATATATATATATATATATATATATATATATATATATATATATATATATATATCTTCTATCTATCTATCTATATATATATATATAAAATAGGATGTGTGTATGTATGTATGTAACGTAATGGCTCCAAAACAGCAGGGCCTATTTTGACGAAATTTTCAGGGAACCTTCAGAATACTCGGCCGGGTGACACTGTAAAGCCGGTCTGTGGGCGGAAGGGCGTGGCAAAATCCATTGCACCACCAATGACATATACATATATTTATGTTTTGTGCTTTTTTTAATTTAATTTAATTTTTTTTGAAAGCCGTTGTCATGTTCTTCAAAACGAGATATCAAACTCTTAAATCGGTTATGTAGTTCCGAAGATATTTACAAAAAATCTATGTTAATAATGATTCAATATCAAAATTTTAAAACTTTCGAAATGTTGCATTAAAAAATCCGAGTTTTCGGTTTATTTACAAAATATTTACATCATTCGATAGCACAAGATATTGCGCGCTTACTAAGGTGCAACATTGTACACTAAGTTAAAGATCTATACATATAAAACAGGATATATATATGTAACGTATGCACTCCAAAACTTTATGATATGTATTCCATGGATTTTTATTTAAAGGCCGTAAATTTCGTTAAAAGCTCAATTTAAATCGTGTGGTAATATAACACTAATGTTTGCTTAGGGCCAGCAAGGCGGACCGGGTCAGCTAGTTAATAATGAAAAGGTAATCATTTTTGTTTGCAAAATATTTGAGTGCTAAGAATCCTGTCGAGCCGGAGGTGGTATTTTTAATTTGAAGGAGAAATGGAATTCATAGCGGCGGCTTTATTGGTGGAAGAGGAGAACAATGTGTCTCAGAACACAGAGGTAAGGCTTGAAAAGCGAAAACTGAGGGACAGCTGCAATCCATTCGAGATGAGTGATCAGTTGTAAGAAATTATATGTAATGAAATATATTTAATTTAATTTTTTAATTTAACTTTTACAGGTTCAAAAAGAACTTCCGTTTAAATAAAGACGCGTTTAAATATATATTAGAAACATTTGCACAAGAAGCACGGCCCTGTTCGTTAAAATCCTCATCACCGCTTAACCATGTTGTGGCGGCTTTAAGATTCTTTGCCGAAGGAGGCTATCAACATGGAGTTGGCGCGGATTATAATGTTGGGATGTCTCAATCGACAGTGTCAAAATCACTATCGTGTTTTCTCGATGCAATGCAGACAAAGCTTTGCCGTCAGTGGATACAATTTGATGAAAGTGTGGAGGAAAACATTCAAGCTTAACAAGAATTTTATGCGAAGGCCGGCTTCCCAGGTGTCATCATGTGTGTTGATGGCACACATATAAAGATTACCAAACCATCAAAAGGGGAGTTCCTTTACTACAATAGAAAAGGATTTTTTAGTATTAATGCTATGGGGGTAAAGCGTTTTGTTTTAGTGATTATAATGCGCTTAAATTAAATTAATATTTGTAGGTGTGCGATAACAAAATGCGCATAGGGTACATTGTTGCAAGATATCCCGGGTGCAACCACGATTCGCATATATGGAACTTAAGTAAAGCGAAAACTCATTATGTAACAATTTAATAAACTTGTAGCATGGTATGATATAATTCTTTTAAACAACATCAACATGAAAGTATTTATCGTTTTAAACGCATGCACAAAATAACTGAAAGAATATCATGTGTCACTAACTATCAGTGCAAGCCGACAGACAAAATTGTCTCAAAACCTTTTGTGTGTGTGTGGCACACTTAACTCATAATGGGAAAATAATTTATTATTTTTAATAGATCAAATGACCCTTTGCATTCCCATGAAATATAAAGTGTCGCTGCTCTTGCAGGCGACAACAATTGGCATGCCGCCTGTGACTCTATCGCTGCAAACGTTTATGACTATTGCCGCTGCAGCGAAGTGCACTTGAAATGGCCTCACATACAACTGCACCTATGCCTTTGCACTTGTGGGAAACATACAAAATATTTACACACAAAACACCCAAATATTTACACACAAATTTTCCCACCATATGTTTGTACTAATTCTAGATTTAGTGATATTCTCATAAGTAGTATATAAGCCCAAAATATTTAGTTTTAAAATCAATCTGAATTTAGCGCGACCTAGAGTTGCATGTAAATAAAGATTCACCAAATCTGAATTTAGCGCGACCTAGAGTTGCATGTAAATAAAGATTCACCCAATCTGAATTTAGCGCGACCTAGAGTTGCATGTAAATAAAGATTCACCAACCAAATCGAAAACATTTCTTTCAATTTAACTTCCAATGTTTTCAAACTAATCATATTATTAACAGGTGATGCAGGTTATCCCCTGGAACCCTGGCTTATGACGCCATACCGATCACCAAGTGCTGGAAGCCAGGAAAGTTATTATAACGTTCTGCAATTAAAAAACGAGGAACATAGTTGAGAGAACTATTGAAGGTTTAAAAAACCGATTTCGTTGTTTGTTGGGTGCTAGAGAACTTCATTACACCCCACAAAAAGTCAGCCAAATTATAAATGTTGTTTGTGCTTTACACAACATTTCAATTTGAAAGTGCACAAGAAGATAGAGAAGAAGAAATAGAGAAAATTCTAATTATCTATCTATAGCACAAAGTATTCGGGATGATATTCTTTCCACTTTTTAAAGATCACTAACAGTCTCATCTAAAGGCATCAATAAGAACACTTTTTTGCTTTTTAATTTTTGTATATATTTTTTTATTATTTTATACAGTAAATAAGTACATTTTATATCTAATAAAAATTAAAGCGTATTCAGTTCTGTGGTATTTTTGGTATAATTGGAATTAAAAACTAAATTTAACTTCAGTAACAACAAAAAAACTTATACATAATAAAAAAAAATAATAAAGCGCATTCATTGCATTTGATTAAAAATCGTATACTAATTTAATCAGAGTTTAATCTGGATCAAAGAATGGGTGCTCCAGCTTAAGCATTTTAAGTTTAATTTCTATTTTCTTTTTCAATAAATCCTCCTTTACTTTATTATGCCGCTGCTCTTCTAGCAACTGTTTCGTTGCCATTTCGGCCATTTTTTCTACGGATCGGTTCATTCGTCTTAAGGTGAATTCACCCATTCGTTCAAAACGAAATTTTTGTTGTTGTTCCGCATTAAATTTACTCTCTTTCTCAAAATAGAGACGTCAAACTACATATAGAAAAAAAGCGTTCGGAACGTTCAGAACGAATGGGTGAATTCACCTTTAAATGTGTAGACACCTCATCCAAATTTTTCAAACAGTTTTTATGGAAGTTATAGATCCTTCATAAAATTCTTTCTGGGCATCTATTTGCTTTTTCAGCAAAGACAAAGTGTTGTCTTTTTGACTTGTACGTTTTTTTTTTTTTGAGTGGTCAGTACGTCCGAAGGGTATTCCGAGCGATAGGAAATATCCATTTCAGACACTTCATCGTGCACCACACTCGCCACTACAAAATCTATTGCACCCCTAATTCCACTTGTGTTTGTTTCAAGCGCCGTCAAGTGAATTACTTTTTCTTCTAATGGGCTAATGTGCTGCAAACGACAGTTTCCTCCTCCAGTGCTCATTAATTCTCTTTTATTTGCCGAAAGTTTTCGCTTTATATAATGATGTGTTATATTAATGATGTGTTCTTGTTTGCAGCAATAAGCAATCAAATGCTTCAATTAAAAGTTCGGGAAAGTACCGTATTCAGACGACGAGCAACAAATATTGCGGCAAACAGTTATTGCAAACTTTGTTTTTGCAGCAAAATGTTTTCCTGACTGTTCATACACGCAAATTTGTTTGCAGCAATCAACTTGCTGCAAATTGTTTGCATCGTCTGTACGAAGCTTTAGACTATTAGTCTGAAGTTACATATTAACAAAAACGAAAAAAAATTATTTAATTTATATACTTATGTATGTAAGTATGTACATGTATGTGTGAACACATACGATTGTATGTATAAATATAAGTATGTACAAAAATATATGTATGTACATACATACATATGTACATATGTACAATAAACGTACATACATACACACATATATGTATGTATGCAAACATTCATGTGGATGTTTTTTGTTTGAAAATGAATAAGTTTACAATTAAAAAAAATTCACATTCTCATCAAACATTTTAAGAAAATAGCAGGAAAAAAAATTTGTACAGATGTGTAAGGAATTTTATTTAAACAATTGAAAAGCGTGTACAAACATACCACGGCTGCCAGATTTGACGATTTATCGTCATTTTCACGATTTTTCTTTCAAATTTGGCAAATTGACGACTTGACGATTTAAAAAAAAATGTGACGATTTTAGTCTTTTGAACAGTGGCTTTAAATGTTTTTTTTTTTTTTTTTTTTTTTTTTTTTTTTAATAAAATTTATTTATTGTATCTTCAGTTAACTGAA
Organism: Germaria angustata; assembly: GCA_963681545.1. NCBI lineage: Eukaryota > Metazoa > Arthropoda > Insecta > Diptera > Tachinidae > Germaria > Germaria angustata. The sequence goes on along the minus strand of OY812998.1, from coordinate 77,241,014 downwards.
CTAACAATAAGTATTAAAATCTTAAATATATATATATATAATTGTTAGGCCCGACCAGTGTCAGACATAAACTTAGTGATAATAATTAATAATACATAAATGTCATGTTAAGCACAAAAAATATTTTTAAAGAATTTCATCTGCAGTGTTGCGTATTAATGCCGTAGTATCCCTCTTTTTTAAGCGGATGTGACCAGGAAAGTTCAAGATATTTCGGGCAAGCGGATTCGGATGGGACTCGAGTTTTGTTAAATATTTGCCTGCATATTTTGCAATTTCAGCGGTCACAAGTGGCATATTTAAATCACGATGTAAAAATGAATTTTTCATGTACCATGGAGCTGATGTTATTAACCTTAAGATTTTGTTTTGCATTCGTTGTATTCTCTCTACATTGGAAGCTGAAGCAGTGCCCCATAGCTGAATACCGTAACACCATATGGGTTTCAAAAGTGACTTGTATATTAAAAGTTTACAATCCAGACTGAGAGTAGATATTCTACCAATCAGCCAATGTATCTGGCTTAATTTAAGCTTCATTTGTGTCAGCTTAGAGTCAATGTGGAGTTTCCATGTAAGCCGTCGGTCAAGGTGTATACCAAGGTATTTCACCTGTGAATGTTGAGGTACAACTTGGCTGTTGATTCGAATGGGGGAACAAGTGTCTCTTCGTAGAGTAAATGTGACATGAACACACTTTTGTTCATTTACTTTTATTCTCCATAAGTTCAACCACAGTTCCAACAGCTTAATATGTTCCTGAAGATATCGGGATGCCTCGTGAGGGTTTTCATGCATACTAAGGCAGGCTGTATCATCGGCAAAAGTAGAAGTGAGGATATTACTGCTCAAGGGCATATCACAGGTATAAATCAAATACAAAACTGGCCCCAGTATACTCCCCTGAGGCACCCCAGATGAAATGGTTTCGGGCACACTCATGAAGTCTCCTTCCACGACAGTGAACTTCCGGGCAAGAATATAACTTTCCAAAAGATTTACAATGTTTATTGGTAGATATGTCTTCAATTTTAGAATTAGGCCTTCATGCCACACTTTATCAAATGCCTGAGAGACATCAATAAAGAGGGAAGAACAATACTTTCTTTCTTCAAATGTTCTTCTTATGAAATGAACCAATCTATGAGTTTGTTCAATGGTGCTATGCTGACTTCTAAAACCAAATTGATGGTCCGGTATGCATCCATTATCAGCTAGAATTGGGGACAATTTTGTCATGAGAAGTTTTTCAAAGAGCTTTGAAATTGTTGACAGCAAACTTATTGGCCTATATGACTCAGCCTTAGTAAGATCTTTACCCGCCTTTGGAATCATTTTGACCATGGCAAGTTTCCAGCTGTGAGGGTAATACTCCAGTCGTAAAATGCCATTAAAAATGAATACCAGGATTCTAATAGCAATACGAGGCAACTGCATCAGCATCTTGTTACTAATTCCATCAATACCCGGGGCCTTCTTTGGATTGGTTTCAGCAATTAGTTTTTGTACATCAAGCATCTTAAACTTTATGGGTCGAGGGGGTAGAGCAACTACGCTCGGCAAATCAACAGCACCAGTACATGTGTTTGGGTTAAATACGTTTTTTAAATGACCTGCTAATATGTTACCTTTTTCAGTATTAGTTCTTGCCCAACCTCCGGTAGAAGTGCGCAGGGGTGGTTTAGACTCAACGGGTGTTTTAAGTTTTTTAGCAGCGCGCCACAAGGAGTAATTAGATGCTGCTGTGACATCGAGACCTTCCAGATAGTTCTTAAGAGAAGCAGATTTTTCAAATGCAAGCAACTCTTGGAGTCGTTTAGTGCATTCTCTAAGTCTAATTTTATGTTGGGGCGATCTGTGCTGTTGCCATTCCCTTCTAGCTCTCCTTTTTTCACATACGAGACGTTCAATATCCGCAGAATAAATTCTATTAAACCCAGTCTGCGGATGGGAGGTAGTGGCATGTTTAGCAGCCTGTTTAATATTCTCGGTAAGATTGGCAATGTTAAGTTCAATATCATCGGGAGTTCTAAGCCTGATGTTTTCCGTACAATGACTACTGAGATATTTTTTGAACCCCAGCCAGTTAACACGATATATCATCTTCACATATGGGTCAGGTAAGTCACTTCTTAGTGGGCCACAAATTGTAAAGATCGTGGGAGAGTGATCGGAGGAGAGATCATGTGAAGCTTCAACATGAATTAAATCCCTAGGGATATTTTTCATGACCCCAAAATCTATAACATCCGGAATTTTCTGTATGTCAGTAGGCCAGTAAGTGGGCTCCCCGCTAGAAATGACATCCAAACCCATTTTTGAAATTGTGTTGAACAATGCTCTACCTCTAGGTGTAATAAGCCGCGATCCCCAGAACGTATGTTTTGCATTGTAGTCTCCAGCTGCTATGAAACAAGGGCCAAGAGTTTTGTAAAAATCCTCGTATTTATCCTCACTGATTGAAAATCTGGGAGGGGAGTAAATCGATGATATCACAAGATTTGAACAAAAATTTTCGATGCAAATATTTGTTGCTTGTAGATGGTGTTCACAAATGCTCTCAAGAATATAGTGCTTGAGTCTTAACTTTATTAGAATTGCTGATCCTCCGCATGCTCTTCCTCTCGGGTCCTTTGTATCATATAAGGTGTAGCCACTCATTTTAAAAAGGCTTCTCGAAGTCAAATGAGTCTCAGATACCAACATTACATCAATATTCTTCACCGTGAGGAAGTGCTCTAGTTCGTTTCTATGTTGGCGAATGCCGTTTGCGTTCCAGAAACATACTTTTAACGTGTTCATGGCTTATTAGCTAATGCTAGAAGCAGTGCGTTCTGCATTCTCAGCATTTCTTGCATCATGCTAGTCATATTTGTTGTAAAGTTGTTTATAGTTTGCACCAAATTATCAATAGTATTTTCAAGGCGACTGAAATTAAAGCTAGCATTTGCATTTGTTGTATTATTTGGTGGTGACACTTTTTGCACTGGAACTGAGTTGATCTTCACAGCGTCAGCATACGATACTTGCCATTAGAGGATAAGTGGCAGAGTACGTATTTCCTGTTTGCGCTGGGACTACTTTAGGCTTTTGACTCATAGCCTGTTTAACGAAAGAGTATACAGGACATCCCCTGTAGTTAGCAGTGTGATTACCTCCACAATTACTGCACTTCTTTTCCTTCTGGTCCTTCGACTTATTGCAAATAGCAGTGTTGTGTAATTCACCGCACACAACACAAACAGTAGGTAATTTACAATAAGTTTTCGTATGGCCATATTCTTGGCAATTATGGCACTGTACGGGTCCTGAACGCTTGTGGGGTTCTTCAACTGTGATTTTGCGGTATAATAGATATTTCAAATTATAAATGGGATGGGTCTCATTTTTCTTCAATATTACGTCGTTAGGCTCCAGTTCAACACGAAAAAGAGGTTGGGGTATCTTATCCCTGTTTATTATGTTGGATACATTTTTTACCTTGAATCCTTGGAGGGTGAGAGCATCTTTTATTTCAGCAGGGACAACATAAGAATCTATGCCTTTCAGTACGATCTGTAGGCCTTTAGCGCTTTTAAGCTGGAATGTGTAAAAACTTGTTTTGTTTTTTTCGAATTCATTAACCATTTTGCGGAAATCTTTTTCTTCGTATATTTGGATCTTTGTTTCGTCAATATTACCACGTTTTATTGGGACAATGTGAAATGCCTTTTCGCCAATGACCGAGATTAGTTTTTTGATGAGGGAGTTTGAATTTTTTTCTCTCAAATAGATGGGTGGTGGTTTGGAGGTTTTTTTCGAGGAGCCTTCGGGTTTGTCAATGTCATCCTGCAATATTTTAAAGCGGTTTTGACGGTTAACTGAGGCGGTGTCTCCTTCGGGTTTGTCAATGTCATCCTGCAATATTTTAAAGCGGTTTTGACGGTTAACTGAGGCGGTGTCTATATCCCTGGATATCTTGGGAACAGATGAGATCTTTGAAGAATTTGGGCTTCGCCCGCGCTTTAGCACTGTAATATATCGGTCCATTCCGACAGGCACCTTTGGTTTCTGAATAATATTGTCTATTTTAATAACTTGGCTAAGTGATGAACACGAGCCCGGAGCGGATAATGGCGCTGATTTAAATAAAGAAGTACTAGGCAGCGGTAATGTTAGAGAATCACTACTTGGCATCGGAGTAAGCGAATTTGATCGCTCACGTAAAATTGGCTTTGCCGTTAGAAAAAGACTATCATCAGATTTTTTATTTTTATTGTTTGCATTAAGAGCTTCAGAACTCACAGTAAAATAGGCATTTCTGCCGTTAGAACTCACTTCACAATTTTTTGTTTTTGAGGTACTCATGCAGAGTATTCCTCAGTCACTTTGTTTACGGTTGTTTTTTTGTTTGTTTTTTTTTGTTTCAGATTATATGAAAAATTATTAATGCAAATAAAGCAAATTTCACAAAATATGTGTGTATGAACTTATTACGAATCAGTACTTATTACGAATATTTTTTTTTGTTTGTATTTTTGTTTGCTTAGTATGTGAAAAAAAACTCCGCTAACACGTCTGTTCACTACGAAGGTTCAACAAGACTGAGCTTTAAATGTGTTTTATATTTCTGTATGTTAGGCAACACAGATGTTGAAGAAATGGCAACTACACAACGTGTATATTTCATTTCCACTCATGTTTGTAGTTTTAAGTTCTTTTTTCTTTATTTTTCTTTAACTACTTCACTTGTTAATAAACCACTGATGAGTAAAGTTGAAATCAGGAAATAAATATCTTCTTTATTTTAACATCAAAACAGGTTATGGACCCAGATGTTCCTTTAGGAACAGAAGTTATTAAAAGAAGAAATTAATAAAATTTTTCTGATTGAAAAGTTGGACGACACCAACTACGATAGTTGGGCGGTGTTAATGAAGTGTCCTGATCCATAGTGGCTATTGGAATGTCGTGTCCGGCGAAATGAAAAGAGAGTCACCTAAAGATGATCAGGAAAGAAAAAATTGAGACACAAATGATGAGAAGGCTTTAGCGTCTATCACTTTAAGTAGGAAACCAACTCAACTTGGTTATATAAGAAACGCAAAAACGTCTCAGGAAGCGTGGCTAAACTGCAAGCAACATATCAACCAAAAGGTCCAATCCAAAAAGTATTTTTATATAAAAAGTTAATTGGTCTTCAAATGAAAGAAGGAAGTAATGTTGCACTTCACATAAAAACGTTCACTGAAACAGCAGAAAAACTGGCAGAAATGGGCATTGAAATGAAAGAGGAGCTTTTAAGTATAATGTTACTGTGTAGCCTACCAAAAGATTATGAAAATTTTGTGATTACCATGGAGACCCGTGACAATCTCCCAAGTTTAAGTTTTCTGAAGCAGAAACTTCTAGTAGAAGCAGAAAGAAGTAAAGATAAAGTACAAGATGAAACGTACTGCAAACAAGCATTTACCGTACGATCTACTTATAAGCAGAGAAAACAAATAACACCAGCAAAAAACCTTTTACTGGAAGATGTTTCAATTGTAATATTGCGGGACATTTTGCTAGTCAGTGTGAGGAGAAAAAACGGCAACAGAAGCAGCAGCAACAGCATCAACAACAAGCTCTGTCTATGGTAGCAGAGGCTGGCCAACATATGAAATCGAATGTTTGGTATGCCAATAGTGGCGCAACATCGCACATATGCAATGTTAAAAGTATGTTCGTCAAGTTTAAGCAGCACAATGAGCAAATAGCTTTAACTGGTAATAAATTCATTACAGCTACAGGAAAAGGTGATATATATTTAAAATTAAATAAGATGTTTTATACTCTTCCGAGTTGCAGGGTAACTTTATTTCTGTAACCAGAAACGTCGACAGAGGTCTTTCAGTCAAGTTTGATGTAAATACAGCAACTGTTAGAAGACGTGACGGCACAATTATTTTTCGTGCAAAAAAAAAAATATAACCTTTTTGCTGTTTATAAATCAACAGAAATATTTTTTTGCTATGTATGAGACAAGCGAACTCTGGCATAGCAGCTTTTTGGCCATTTGAATTACAAAAGTTTGATCGAGCTAAGTAAAGCTGGCACATTAAAAGCTAATGTTAATAACGACATCAAACCATGCAGAACATGTATGATGTGTGAGATACATGTCCTACCATTTCCAAACGAAAGTGAACACAGATCAACAGATTTATTACAATTGGTTCACTCCCACGTTTGCGGCCCATTCAGAACAAAATCGATCGGTGGATCTAAATATTTTTTAACTTTCATTGATGACAAGTCTAGAAGAGTCTTTGTTTATTATATGCGAGCAACGAATGAGGCGTTAGAGAAATTTAAACAGTTTAAATTACAAGCAGAAAACGAAACTGACTGTAAAATAATAACATTACGTACTGACAATGGCAGAGAGTATGTTAATAATGAATTTGATAATAATTTGAAGCAACAAGGTGTTCAACGGCAACTAACAGTGCTATATTCGCCGCAACAAAATGGAGTTGCAGAGCGTTGCAATAGAACTCTTCTTGAAATGAGCCGTTCAATGATGTTTCACATTTGCAGGCAGCAAGGCACGTATTGAGTCCAGAAAGCAAAATTCAGTAGCGCTGAGCAGTACCGAAGCGGAATATATGGCTGCGTCTGAAGCAGTATACTTGCGACGATTACTTATGGAGCTGGGTTATTCCGAAGGTGAACCAGTTACTCTACACATAGACAACCAAGGAGCACAAAAGCTTGCGACCAACACCGTGACGCATAAGCGAAATAAGCATGTGAATATAAAATACCACCATATTAGAGAGGTTGTTAAGGCTAATGAAATTATTTTGAAGTATTTTCCAACGAACCACATGGTGGCAGACATAATGACTAAAAACTTATCCAAAACTAAACACGAAAATTGTATCAGTTTAATGAATATGGAATGAATTTTTTTTATTTGTAAAGATACATCCACGTTGAGGGGGCGTGTTGAAGATATGGCAACCACATAACGTGTATGTTTCATTTCCACTCATGTTTGTAGTTCAAGTTCTTTTTTCTTTATTTTTCTTTAACTATTTCACTTGTTAATAAACCACTGATGAGTAAAGTTGAAATCAGGAAATAAATATCTTCTTTATTTTAACATCAAAACAGGTTATGGACCCAGATGTTCCTTTAGGAACAGAAGTTATTAAAAGAAGAAATTAATAAAATTTTTCAGACTGAAAAGTTGGACGACACCAACTACGATAGTTGGGCGGTGTTAATGAAGTGTCCTGATCAATAGTGGCTATTGGAATGTCATGTCCGGCGAAATGAAAAGAGAGTCACCTAAAGGTGATCAGGAAAGAAAAAATTGAGACACAAATGATGAGAAGGCTTTAGCGTCTATCACTTTAAGTAGGAAACCAACTCAACTTGGTTATATAAGAAACGCAAAAACGTCTCATGAAGCGTGGCTAAACTGCAAGCAACATATCAATCAAAAGGTCCAATCCAAAAAGTATTTTATATAAAAAGTTAATTGGTCTTCAAATGAAAGAAGGAAGTAATGTTGCACTTCACATAAAAACGTTCACTGAAACAGCAGAAAAACTGGCAGAAATGGGCATTGAAATGAAAGAGGAGCTTTTAAGTATAATGTTACTGTGTAGCCTACCAAAAGATTATGAAAATTTTGTGATTACCATGGAGACCCGTGACAATCTCCCAAGTTTAAGTTTTCTGAAGCAGAAACTTCTAGTAGAAGCAGAAAGAAGTAAAGATAAAGTACAAGATGAAACGTACTGCAAACAAGCATTTACCGTACGATCTACTTATAAGCAGAGAAAACAAATAACACCAGCAAAAAACCTTTTACTGGAAGATGTTTCAATTGTAATATTGCGGGACATTTTGCTAGTCAGTGTGAGGAGAAAAAACGGCAACAGAAGCAGCAGCAACAGCATCAACAACAAGCTCTGTCTATGGTAGCAGAGGCTGGCCAACATATGAAATCGAATGTTTGGTATGCCAATAGTGGCGCAACATCGCACATATGCAATGTTAAAAGTATGTTCGTCAAGTTTAAGCAGCACAATGAGCAAATAGCTTTAACTGGTAATAAATTCATTACAGCTACAGGAAAAGGTGATATATATTTAAAATTAAATAAGATGTTTTATACTCTTCCGAGTTGCAGGGTAACTTTATTTCTGTAACCAGAAACGTCGACAGAGGTCTTTCAGTCAAGTTTGATGTAAATACAGCAACTGTTAGAAGACGTGACGGCACAATTATTTTTCGTGCAAAAAAAAATATAACCTTTTTGCTGTTTATAAATCAACAGAAATATTTTTTTGCTATGTATGAGACAAGCGAACTCTGGCATAGCAGCTTTTTGGCCATTTGAATTACAAAAGTTTGATCGAGCTAAGTAAAGCTGGCACATTAAAAGCTAATGTTAATAACGACATCAAACCATGCAGAACATGTATGATGTGTGAGATACATGTCCTACCATTTCCAAACGAAAGTGAACACAGATCAACAGATTTATTACAATTGGTTCACTCCCACGTTTGCGGCCCATTCAGAACAAAATCGATCGGTGGATCTAAATATTTTTTAACTTTCATTGATGACAAGTCTAGAAGAGTCTTTGTTTATTATATGCGAGCAACGAATGAGGCGTTAGAGAAATTTAAACAGTTTAAATTACAAGCAGAAAACGAAACTGACTGTAAAATAATAACATTACGTACTGACAATGGCAGAGAGTATGTTAATAATGAATTTGATAATAATTTGAAGCAACAAGGTGTTCAACGGCAACTAACAGTGCTATATTCGCCGCAACAAAATGGAGTTGCAGAGCGTTGCAATAGAACTCTTCTTGAAATGAGCCGTTCAATGATGTTTCACATTTGCAGGCAGCAAGGCACGTATTGAGTCCAGAAAGCAAAATTCAGTAGCGCTGAGCAGTACCGAAGCGGAATATATGGCTGCGTCTGAAGCAGTATACTTGCGACGATTACTTATGGAGCTGGGTTATTCCGAAGGTGAACCAGTTACTCTACACATAGACAACCAAGGAGCACAAAAGCTTGCGACCAACACCGTGACGCATAAGCGAAATAAGCATGTGAATATAAAATACCACCATATTAGAGAGGTTGTTAAGGCTAATGAAATTATTTTGAAGTATTTTCCAACGAACCACATGGTGGCAGACATAATGACTAAAAACTTATCCAAAACTAAACACGAAAATTGTATCAGTTTAATGAATATGGAATGAATTTTTTTTATTTGTAAAGATACATCCACGTTGAGGGGGCGTGTTGAAGATATGGCAACCACATAACGTGTATGTTTCATTTCCACTCATGTTTGTAGTTTCAAGTTCTTTTTTCTTTATTTTTCTTTAACTATTTCACTTGTTAATAAACCACTGATGAGTAAAGTTGAAATCAGGAAATAAATATCTTCTTTATTTTAACATCAAAACAGGTTATGGACCCAGATGTTCCTTTAGGAACAGAAGTTATTAAAAGAAGAAATTAATAAAATTTTTCAGACTGAAAAGTTGGACGACACCAACTACGATAGTTGGGCGGTGTTAATGAAGTGTCCTGATCAATAGTGGCTATTGGAATGTCATGTCCGGCGAAATGAAAAGAGAGTCACCTAAAGGTGATCAGGAAAGAAAAAATTGAGACACAAATGATGAGAAGGCTTTAGCGTCTATCACTTTAAGTAGGAAACCAACTCAACTTGGTTATATAAGAAACGCAAAAACGTCTCATGAAGCGTGGCTAAACTGCAAGCAACATATCAACCAAAAGGTCCAATCCAAAAAGTATTTTATATAAAAAGTTAATTGGTCTTCAAATGAAAGAAGAAAGTAATGTTGCACTTCACATAAAAACGTTCACTGAAACAGCAGAAAAACTGGCAGAAATGGGCATTGAAATGAAAGAGGAGCTTTTAAGTATAATGTTACTGTGTAGCCTACCAAAAGATTATGAAAATTTTGTGATTACCATGGAGACCCGTGACAATCTCCCAAGTTCAAGTTTTCTGAAGCAGAAACTTCTAGTAGAAGCAGAAAGAAGTAAAGATAAAGTACAAGATGAAACGTACTGCAAACAAGCATTTACCGTACGATCTACTTATAAGCAGAAAAAACAAATAACACCAGCAAAAAACCTTTTACTGGAAGATGTTTCAATTGTAATATTGCGGGACATTTTGCTAGTCAGTGTGAGGAGAAAAAACGGCAACAGAAGCAGCAGCAACAGCATCAACAACAAGCTCTGTCTATGGTAGCAGAGGCTGGCCAACATATGAAATCGAATGTTTGGTATGCCAATAGTGGCGCAACATCGCACATGTGCAATGTTAAAAGTATGTTCGTCAAGTTTAAGCAGCTCAATGAGCAAATAGCTTTAACTGGTAATAAATTCATTACAGCTACAGGAAAAGGTGATATATATTTAAAATTAAATAATATGGATATTACGTTCGAAGATGTTTTATACTCTTCCGAGTTGCAGGGTAACTTTATTTCTGTAACCAGAATCGTCGACAGAGGTCTTTCAGTCAAGTTTGATGTAAATACAGCAACTGTTAGAAGACGTGACGGCACAATTATTTTTCGTGCAAAAAAAATATAACCTTTTTGCTGTTTACAAATCAACAGAAATATTTTTTGCTATGTATGAGACTCATACAACCTTCGAACCTTCGTAGTGAACAGACGTGTTAGCGGAGTTTTTTTTTATATACTAAACAAACAACAATACAAAAAAAATTATCGTAATAAGTACAGTTTTTGTGAAATTTGCTTTATTTGCATTAATAATTTTGCATATAATCTAAAACAACAAAAACAGAAAACAAAAAAAAAAAGAACAGAAACAAAGTGACTGAGGAATACTCTGCATGAGTACCTCAAAAACAAAAAATTGTGAAGTGAGTTCTAACGGCAGAAATGCCTATTTTACTGTGAGTTCTGAAGCTCTTAATGCAAACAATAAAAACAAAAAATTGGATGACAGTCTTTTTCTAACGGCAAAGCCAATTATACGCGAGCGATCAACTTCGCTCAATCCAATGCCAAGTAGTGATTCGTTAACATTAACGTTACCTAGTTCTTCTCTATTTAAGTCTGCGCCATTATCCGCTCCGGGCTCTTGTTCATCACTTAACCCAGTTATCACAATGGACGATAATATTCAAAAACCTAAAGTGCCTGTCGGAATGGACCGATATGTAACGGTAGTAAAGCGCGGGCGAAGCCCAAATTCATCCAAAATCTCATCTGTTCCGAAAATATCCAGAGACAACGACGCCGCCTCAGCTAATCGTCAAAACCGGTTTAAAATATTACAAGATGACAGCGATAAACCCGAAGAATCTTCGAAAAAAACTTCAAAACCACCACCAATCTATCTGAGACAAAAAAACTCGAACACACTTATTAAAAAACTAATCTCGGCCATTGGTGAAAAGTCATTTCACATTGTTCCAATAAAACGTGGTAACATTAATGAAACAAAAGTTCAAATATATGATGAAAAAGACTTCCGCAAAATGGTTACAGAATTTGAGAAAAATAAAACAAGTTTCTACACTTTCCAGCTTAAGAGTGCTAAAGGCCTACAGATCGTATTGAAGGGCATAGATTCTTATGTTGTTCCTGAGGAAATAAAAGATGCTCTCACCCTCCAAGGCTTTAAGGTAAAAAATGTCCCTAATATTATAAACAGGGAGAAGATCCCCCAACCTTTATTTCGTGTTGAACTGGAGCCAAATGATATAAAATTGAAGAAAAATGAGACCCATCCAATTTATAATTTAAAATATCTGTTATACCGGAAAATTACAGTCGAAGAACCACACAAGCGCTCAGGACCCGTACAGTGCCATAATTGTCAAGAATATGGCCATACAAAAACGTATTGTAAATTACCTACTGTTTGTGTTGTGTGCGGTGAATTACACAACACTGCTATTTGCAATAAGTCGAAGGACCAGAAGGAAAAGAAGTGCAGTAATTGTGGAGGTAATCACACTGCTAACTACAGAGGATGTCCTGTATTCTCTTTTGTTAAACAAGCTATGAGCCAAAAGCCTAAAGTAACTCCAGCTCAAGCAGGAAATACGTTCACCGCTACTCCTACCCTAATGGCCCAACCAATCACTTCACATGTATCGTATGCTGACGCTGTGAAGATCAACTCTATTCCCGTTCAAAAAGTGTCTCCACCAACTAATGCAACAAATGCAAACCCAAGCTTTAATTTCAGTCGCCTTGAAGCTACTATAGACAATTTGGTGCAAACTATAAACAACTTTACAACAAATATGACTAGCATGATGCAAGAAATGCTGCGAATGCAGAATACACTGCTTCTAGCATTAGTTAACAAGCCATGAACACGTTAAACTATGTTTCTGGAACGCAAACGGCATTCGCCAACACAAAAATGAACTTGAGCACTTCCTCTCGGTAAAAAATATTGATATAATGTTGGTATCTGAGACTCATTTGACTTCGAGAAGCCTTTTTAAAATGAGTGGCTACACTTTATATGATACAAAGGACCCAAGAGGAAGAGCATGCGGAGGATCAGCAGTTCTAATAAAGTCAAGACTCAAGCACTATATTCTTGAGAACACTTGTGAAGACCATCTACAAGCAACGAATATTTGTATCGAAAATTTTTGTTCAAATCTCGTGATATCATCCATTTACTCCCCTCCCAGATTTTCAATCACTGAGGATCAATACGAGGATTTTTATAAAACTACTGGCCCTTGTTTCATAGCAGCTGGCGACTACAATGCAAAGCATACGTTCTGGGGGTCGCGTCTTATTACACCTAGAGGTCGAGCATTGTTCAACACAATTTCAAAAATGGGTTTGGATGTCATTTCTAGCGGGGAGCCCACTCACTGGCCTACTGACATACAAAAAATTCCGGATGTTATAGATTTTGGGGTCATGAAAAATATCCCTAGGGATTTAATTCATGTTGAAGCTTCACATGATCTCTCCTCCGATCACTCTCCCACGATCGTTACAATTTGTGGCCCACTAAGAAGTGACTTACCTCACCCTTATATGAAGATGATAAATCGTGTTAACTGGCTGGGGTTCAAAAAATATCACAGTACTCATTGTACGGAAAATATCAGGCTTAGAACTCCCGATGATATTGAATTTAACATTGCCAATCTTACCGATAATATTAAACAGGCTGCTAAACATGCCACTACCTCCCATCCGCAGACTGGGTTTAATAGAATTTATTCTGCGGATATTGAACGTCTCGTATGTGAAAAAAGAAGAGCTAGAAGGGAATGGCAACAATACAGATCGCCCCAACATAAAATCAGACTTAGAGAATGCACTAAACGACTCCAAGAGTTGCTTTCAGCTGAAAAATCCGCTTCTCTTAAGAACTATCTGGAAGGTCTCGATGTCACAGCAGCATCTAATTACTCCTTGTGGCGCGCTGCTAAAAAACTTAAAACACCCGTTGAGTCTAAACCACCCCTGCGCACTTCTACCGGAGATTGGGCAAGAAGTAATACTGAAAAAGGTAACATATTTGCTGGGCATTTAAAGTACGTATTTACCCCAAACACATGTACTGGTGCTGTTGATTTACCGAGTGTAGTAGCTCTACCCCCTCGACCCATGAAATTTAAGATGCGTGATGTACAAAAACTAATTGCTGAAACCAACCCAAAAAAGGCCCCGGGTATTGATGGAATTAGTAACAAGATGCTGATGAAGTTGCCTCGTATTGCTATTAGAATCCTGTTATTTATTTTTAATGGCATTTTACGACTGGAGTATTATCCACACAGCTGGAAACTTGCCATGGTCAAAATGATTCCAAAGGCGGGCAAAGATCTTACCAAGGCTGAGTCTTATAGGCCAATAAGTTTACTGTCAACAATTTCAAAGCTCTTCGAAAAGCTGCTCATGACAAAATTGTCCCCAATTCTAACTGATAATGGGTGCATACCGGGCCATCAATTTGGTTTTAGAAGTCAGCATAGCACCATTGAACAAACTCATAGATTGGTCCATTTCATAAGAAGAGCATTTGAAGAAAAAAAGTATTGTTCTTCCCTCTTTATTGATGTCTCTCAGGCATTTGATAAAGTGTGGCATGAAGGCCTAATTGTAAAATTGAAGACATATCTGCCAATAAACATTGTAAATCTATTGGAAAGTTATATTCTTGCCCGGAAATTCACTGTTGTGGAAGGAGACTTCATGAGTGAGCCCGAAACTATCTCATCCGGTGTGCCACAGGGGAGTATACTGGGTCCAGTTTTGTATTTGATCTATACCTGTGATATGCCTTTAAGCAGTAATATCCTCACCTCTACATTTGCCGATGATACAGCCTGCCTTAGTATGCATGAAAACCCTCACGAGGCATCCCGATATCTTCAGCAACATATTAACCTGTTGGAATTGTGGTTGAACTTATGGAGAATAAAAGTAAATGAACAAAAGTGTGTTCATGTCACATTTACACTACGAAGAGACACTTGTTCCCCCATTCAAATCAACAATCAAGTTGTTCCTCAACATTCACATGTGAAATATCTTGGTATACACCTCGACCGACGCCTCACATGGAAAAACCACATTGACTCTAAGCTGACACAAATAAAACTTAAATTGACTCAGATACATTGGCTAATTGGTAGAAATTCTACCCTCAGTCTAGATTGTAAACTTTTAATATACAAGTCGCTTTTGAAACCCATATGGTGTTACGGAATTCAGCTATGGGGCACTGCTTCAGCTTCCAATGTAGAGCGAATCCAACGAATGCAAAACAAAATTTTAAGGTTAATAACATCGGCTCCTTGGTACATGAAAAATTCAATTTTACATCGTGATTTAAATATGCCACTTGTGACCGCTGAAATTGCAAAATATGCTGGAAAATATTTAACAAAATTCGAGTCCCATCCTAATCCCCTTGCTCGTAACATCTTGAACTTTCCTGGACACATCCGCTTAAAAAAGAGGGATACTACGGCCTTAATACGCCACACTTCAGATTGAATTTTTTGAATATTTTTGTGCTTAACATATTTATGTATTATTAATTACTATCACTAAGTTTATGTCCGACTCTGGTTGGGCCTAATTATTATATTTATACTTAAGATTTGAACACTTATTGTTAGTTCTATTTGAAGATACAATAAATAAATAGCAGT
Organism: Germaria angustata; assembly: GCA_963681545.1. Lineage (NCBI taxonomy): Eukaryota > Metazoa > Arthropoda > Insecta > Diptera > Tachinidae > Germaria > Germaria angustata. Next base: position 77,225,786 of record OY812998.1, on the reverse strand, counting down.
GGAAAAAAAATGTATGAGACAAGCGAACTCTGGCATAGCAGCTTTTTGGCCATTTGAATTACAAAAGTTTGATCGAGCTAAGTAAAGCTGTCACATTAAAAGCTAATGTTAATAACGACATCAAACCATGCAGAACATGTATGATGTGTAAGATACATGTCCTACCATTTCCAAACGAAAGTGAACACAGATCAACAGATTTATTACAATTGGTTCACTCCCACGTTTGCGGCCCATTCAGAACACAATCGATCGGTGGATCTAAATATTTTTTAACTTTCATTGATGACAAGTCTAGAAGAGTCTTTGTTTATTATATGCGAGCAACGAATGAGGCGTTAGAGAAATTTAAACAGTTTAAATTACAAGCAGAAAACGAAACTGACTGTAAAATAATAACATTACGTACTGACAATGGCAGAGAGTATGTTAATAATGAATTTGATAATAATTTGAAGCAACAAGGTGTTCAACGGCAACTAACAGTGCTATATTCGCCGCAACAAAATGGAGTTGCAGAGCGTTGCAATAGAACTCTTCTTGAAATGAGCCGTTCAATGATGTTTCACATTTGCAGGCAGCAAGGCACGTATTGAGTCCAGAAAGCAAAATTCAGTAGCGCTGAGCAGTACCGAAGCGGAATATATGGCTGCGTCTGAAGCAGTATACTTGCGACGATTAACTTATGGAGCTGGGTTATTCCGAAGGTGAACCAGTTACTCTACACATAGACAACCAAGGAGCACAAAAGCTTGCGACCAACACCGAGACGCATAAGCGAAATAAGCATGTGAATATAAAATACCACCATATTAGAGAGGTTGTTAAGGCTAATGAAATTATTTTGAAGTATTTTCCAACGAACCACATGGTGGCAGACATAATGACTAAAAACTTATCCAAAACTAAACACGAAAATTGTATCAGTTTAATGAATATGGAATGAATTTTTTTTTTATTTGTAAAGATACATCCACGTTGAGGGGGCGTGTTGAAGATATGGCAACCACATAACGTGTATGTTTCATTTCCACTCATGTTTGTAGTTTTAAGTTCTTTTTTCTTTATTTTTCTTTAACTACTTCACTTGTTAATAAACCACTGATGAGTAAAGTTGAAATCAGGAAATATATGTATATCTTCTTTATTTTAACATCAAAACAACAGAAACAAAATATTTTTGTAAATGAGACAGCTCCAATTCTTTTAGTTCAAATTGGTTAAGTGTAACTGCAATAGATATACAGTTGAACTTCTATAATTTGAATCACCATTATCCAAACAAATAACTTCAAGTTAGAGAGAAATTCAAGTTATGGAAGTTCAAGTAATAGGAAAAAATTTAAAGGAATTTAGCTGCTTGCCGCTGCTGCCATAAGATTTGCTTCAACTTATAGAAATTTCAAATTATAGAAGTTCAAGTTATAGAAGTTCAACTGTATGTACATACAGACATGCGTATGAATGCATTCTTCAAAGCATTTCTTTATGTTAAAGGTTAGGGCACATAGAATCCGTCATCCGTCGAATTTTTCAACTGACAGCTAAGTTAAAATACAAGTTTTGTTATGAGTTTTGTTACATACAGTACGTCTCCTTCAACGCAACGTATGAAAGTTGGTAAACTTTTAACTTTTGACGTACTTTGAGTACTTCGACAACTATCAGTTGATTTTTTGGTATGTTTTGTTTTAATTAACAGTTGATTTTTTGTATATTTTCATATACATAATTATTTTTATTGTGTGGCGGCAAAAATTGGGGGTTGCAAAAATTAAATAAAAAATTAATTAAATTAAATAAAAATTTAATTTTGTTTTACAAAAACAATTTTCTATTTATATATGTTTGTACCTAGTCATTGAACACTGTTTTGCTTACTAATTGTGTACCTGTGTTTGTAAAACAATTTTGTATTTACATACCTAGTCATTAAAGACTGTTTTGTTTATTAATTCTTTTTTTATTGTTGTTTTACAATGTAACCTATTTAGTAATGAATTAGCTTGTTAACCATTCCTTAATTTTTATATATGTATGTACATATTTACATAATAGCGAATAAAATTAATTTTGTGAAAAAAATTTTATGGCTTTTATTTATTATTTGAAATTAGAGATCTGACCCAAAGTCTTCGACTTTTATCCATTATATCAAGATAAGCTTGAGCTTTACAAAGCAAAATCATAATTAAAAGAAACTCCGTAATATGTACAAAATCCATCGAAAATTTTTACTCTTTAATAAAAAGAAATGTTGCAAACATGTAAACAGCTGATTTTCTACACGTTAACAAAGTACTCATTGTGCCAACCTCATCCGTCGTTGCGATAACGTCTGTTGAAAAAGTCGACGGATGACAGATTCTATGTGCCCCAGTCTTAATAAAGTGTTTATCATTTGGTATGTTGTAGGCATTTACTACCATATTGCTTCAAAAAAAGATCAACCATACAAAAGTAAAGAAAAAAACGGGTATGCATGTATAAATGTATGTACATAGATAAAAGATAGTCAACTTAAATAAAACAAAAAAAAAACGCAATTCTTTAGAAAATGACTCGGTTGAAGGTATTTATTCCAAAGACTATTTAAAAAGAAATAATTCAAACTGTTATAATATTGTAGTTAAACCTGACTTAATAAAAATGTTAAGTTCAGATATTTATTTGTAACGCTTTTAAGTACATCATAAATTTTTATTTTTGCACATACATATGTTTGTATCTATACGATACAATTAAATATTTGTGGATATGTAGCATAAAATTGTTAAGTTTTTGTTTTATTGCTTTTGAATAAAAATAAAAGTGTATAAAAATATTTAATAGCCTTTTACTGACTTAACGTTTTCGTTCATTCATACAGTTACATACGTTTAAAACAAGAACAAAATTTTGATTTCAATGTTATTATGCGAACGAAAGAAAACGTTCTTAAATCAGAAAAGGGCAATAAGTATGATTGATCTATGTTTTTTGCCCTGTTGTTTTTTAATAATAATAAAAAAGTGTTTAAAATTATAATTTTTACAAGTTGCCCGACTTTTTTTTACGATTTTCAAATACGAAAAAGACGATTTTTTTATTTTTTCTCAGCAAATTTTCGATTTTTTTACAAATTTTTCTGGCAGCCCTGGGCGTCATAACAAAACTAACTTATGCTAGAGTTAATGTCGACGTCGTCGACGGCGTCAAATGTCAAAAAAAAGTTGGGGGCTGAATCCAGGGATGACACACTGGCTTTATAGTAGCGTTATAGAAGCGGCTCTTACAGCAAAACGACTAAAGGTGATGGGTGAGTGGATCGATCAGGAACACGAAGCGTATCATCAACGAATCTTTACGGCCATAGGAGAGTCCATACCGGAAAATGTCGAAAATGACCGCATACCGGAGACTAGACTAGAGGCCAACTGCGGAACATTGATTCCCGAAATCCATTCCTGGTTGACCGACCCTTGGAACCAGATCCCCATGGGGCTTCATTGTTACACGGATGGATCAAGGTCAAGAGGGAAAACGGGACTTGGTGTTTATATAGAAAACACCACGGAGCTGTTTTTCCGCCTGCCGGACTATTGCACAATTTTGCAGGCGGAAGTGCGGGCGATAACGGAGTGTATCAGGGAACTCAATGTAATGGGGAGGTCATGACTTTCGTGGACTAGTAGCTAGTATACTAGACTGGTAGTCCGAAGGTCGCAGGTTCGACTCCTGCCGCAGACTCCGGGTGTCTCTGCAGATAAGCCCAGTAGCTTCGCAGTTTGTGTTTGTTAATTAAAAAAAAAAAAAAAAGGTAGTCAGATGGCCATTAGAGCAATCTCAGCGGAACGCACTAAATCACGTACAGTTTGGGATTGCAAAAAAGCTATTGACAGTTACTCGACACATGGTGAAGTGCGCATCATATGGGTGCCAGGGCACGCGGAGATTACTGGAAGTGAGAGGGCAAACTCACTTGCTTCTAGGGCAATAGAGTTAGGTAATATAAGCTTGGAATGCGCGAAACCTTTCGATGCAGTTAAATCCGAGCTAAAGACTTGCGCACATAGGGCCCATTCAACTCTCTGGAATAACAGAACCATGGGAATCAATACAAAAATTCTATGGGGAGATCCAGACGAGAGAAGAACGAGGTAGCTGCTAAGACTTAGCAAGCCCGAACTAAGTAGAATAATGGGAGTTGTCACAGGGCACACTCAAATACGGGCACATCTTAAACGCATGAGAATAGCGGGAGGAGATGAATGTAGAGCATGTGGGGAGGAGAGCGAAACATTGGAACACTATTTGTGCCAATGCCCCGCCTTCTCACAAATAAGGTCCCGATATCTTGGGGGTGACACCTTACCGGACATAACCCGATTACGGGGAATATGATGGAGGAAATTAAGGAATTTTGTGAGGGACACGGAGTTTCTCTAGACCTTTGGGTCAATATGTTATGGTTAAACCCAAGGGAGCGCACAACAAGACTTCACTGGCTTAAGTGTATGTCGTATGACATGGGCTATCACACCCCCCCAATCAACCTAACCTAACTTAACCTAATATTTTTAATTGTTTTAATTCTTTTTGTTTATTTGAATACACTATTATATTTCCTTTCGGGTTTTAATACTACATTGTTAAAAATTTTAAATTTTAATAATATATTGTACACTATAATTTTTGTTTCTGTTAGCACTGCAATTCTTAAAATTCGATTTAATGACATTTAACGGTAATGAAGTTCCAAAGACATAACGATGTGCACATAAATGTGCAAAGCATTAATAATAAAACTGACGAATTTAAATTTATTTTTGAGAACTCTGGCATTGATGTAGTTTGTGTTTCGGAAACATGGCTCTCAGAATCAACACCTGATAGCTTTAAAGTATTTAGGTGTGATAGAGCAAGCCATGGTGGTGGTGCTGTTATATTCGTGAAAAACAGTATTTCCTGCAAAATATGCTGTAAATCATTGATGAGCAGTCTTATTTCTTAGAACAAAAAATTTAATGTCTTTTTCATTTAACAGTACCAATCAAACATAAAAAGATAGCATATAAACATAAACCATGGTTTTCAAATACTATAAAACAAGCTACATATCAAATGTGTGTGAAGATAAATTTAAATTTAAGTAGCAGAGACAAGAACCGATTTCTCTAACAGAGCTCATTTTTCGGTTAACAGAGCGCTGTTAGCCACTTAACAGTAGTGGGTAATTTCAAGAAATGCGGATAATCTAGGAACTGGAACCGGAACCGTATAAGACAACACATGGAACAGGTGCTCCAGAGTATTCATGTTGGACGCAAGATAAAAGGACATGCAAAAAACGTTCAAAACAATCCAAAAAAGCAATTATAAAAAAAGACATTTTCCCGGAGAGATAATGGGTCTTTATCGAAAAATAGGTTATTAAACAAATGGTTATTAAAGGATTTCATCTGCAGCCATCATAGAAAGTGAAAAAAGGGTCGCTGGCAAAACCAATTGACGGATGTAGTTTGATACTGAAGACGCAAGCTTGAGAATATCAAATAAGAAATTTCTCGAACAATTATTTGCACGAAATTCAACCAACACAAATTAAAAAAAAATTAAATTTAAATAATTAGAAAAGTCTTAGGCGCACAGAGAGGATACAAAAATAATAAATTTTTGACACTGAAATTGTTTAAACAATTAGTTGGGGAGAATACTCAAAATAATAAATTTCAATATTGTAAACTTTTAATATACAAGTCGCTTTTGAAACCCATATGGTGTTACGGAATTCAGCTATGGGGCACTGCTTCAGCTTCCAATGTAGAGAGAATACAACGAATGCAAAACAAAATTTTAAGATTAATAACATCGGCTCCTTGGTACATGAAAAATTCAACTTTACATCGTGATTTAAATATGCCACTTGTTACTGCAGAAATTGCAAAATATGCAGGCAAATATTTAACAAAACTCGAGTCCCATCCTAATTCCCTTGCTCGTAATATCTTGAACTTTACTGGACACATCCGCTTGAAAAAGAGGGACACTACGGCTTTAATATGCAGCACTCCAGATGAAAGTTTTTCAAAATATTTTTGTGCTTAACACTACATTTATGTATTATTAATTACTATCACTAAGTTTATGTCTGACACTGGTTAGGCCTAACAATTATATATATATTTAAGATTTGAATACTTATTGTTAGTTCAGTTATTTGAAGATACAATAAATAAATTTTAGCGTGAAAAAAATATTAATTATTTATTAAGAATTTTATCCAAACTAAATACGAATTTTTATTAAAACTTCTCTATCTCATATCTAATAAAATAAATCTTAACTCGGGCTGTTTCAAAAAGGGCAGCATTTGGCAATTGAGAACATTAGGACTAAAAAACTACAAGGGCCACAGTTTGGCATTTTCTGACAAGATTTACGTTAGAAAATTGTTCATAAGTATAAGATGTAAAAGTAACTGAAAAAATAATACATAAAAACCTTTTTAACATGTTTCATCATTCATATTTTAAGCCCTCCATATTTTTTCTTATCGGTCGATTTTTACATTTTGTAACAGAAATCAAAAATGCATTAAAACTTCAATCCAATGAATGGGTATGGATTTCTTACAGCCTTCTCGAGATTTAGTGCACAGCGCGACCAAACAAAAAATCTGTCACACACGTACATATCTGATCCTCAGTAGCATACTTAATGAGCATACAACCTTAAGTAACAAACTACTCAAAAGACTATAGTGGATACAATAGAAGATTTATATTAGTTGGGGCGGGGGAATGGCTCAAATTTCGTTTCTTCCAAAAATATATCAAATAAAATTTTATAATATTCCGATTGTCCGACCAAAAATTCTTAAATGGTTATTTATCTACACCTGTCATTTATGAATCGATTTCGGTCACATTATTTTTGGGAAAATCTATCCATAAATTAGGACTATAAGTACTTATGAAAGTATTTTCAGCATTGGATATTGGACAGATGATCATTGCTAATACCACTTTTATGTGTACAAGTATCCAGAGTAAATGGATGTTGCAGAAAGTAAAAATTAAATAACAACTATGTATATATTACCGTTTTTCAATTGGAAGGAAGATAAAGTATCTATTTCTGAGAAAGAAAACTTAACGTGTGTGAACAATATACATATATAACTAAATAAAGTTCTTTCGATCGCTTCACCTCCTACTATAAATCACGCAAAGAAAAAAACCGAAGAAAGTCTAACATACTCACTTTACATGCGTTTAATTGATTGATTCTAGTCTAAGAAATACTCACTTTATAGTTACAGCAACTAACACAATTGTAAGTCCGACTAGCATCATAGCGATGACAACTCCACATATCATGTATATGGTATCATTTGGCGCATCTGAAATTGGTTATAAACATAAAATTAAATATTAAATTAATACTTTTTTTATTTTCAAAATTTATTCATTGTAATATTTTTTGATTCCTATATTGAAAATCAATCAATCAAATCTTCTTTTGACTTTATCCGCTCTCAAATATGTGCCGCGTTCAGTTGCAACAAAATAAATTTTAATCTTTGATCGATGCAACATACATTTTGTGCAGTTTGAAAACATTCAACCTCTCATAAGTATGTTTATGGCAAACGAATCAAATACAATTTGAAATGATACATGACGATATGTTTTACATTATATTTTACTTATTCATATAACTAATTTTGGGCTAGTGACAAAATATTTTTCTTTTGCATTAAAATATAATGCGAAGCCGCTTTGACCAAAATTTCTTATACAACAAGGGTAAACTATTTGTATTGCAAAGTATAAATTCCAAACAATTCAACACTTCTCCTCAATGCAAAATAGTTTAAAAAAACTAATGCAATCCCATTAAATCAGTACATTTGCAATGTTTAATTTTTTTGTTAATATATAGGCAACCATCTCTTTAGTTGGCACATAAATTAAACATGATTTTTTTTAAGTATTTCGGACGAAGTGATATTTAATATCAATGTGTTTGCTTCTAGCAGGATACACAGGGTTTTTAACCAGAAGTTGTAAGTATCACCATTTACATGTAACAATTCATTCTTGCATATCCTTCAAACCAATTTCCAAATAAACTGCTTCTTTTAGCAGCAGCACAAAATGCCAAGTACTTCTCTTCGATACTGCTGGGAGCTACTGTTCCTAAAAAATAACTTAAAGAATCTTAATCGATAAAATTAAGCTTTCTTGTAATGCAATATAATTTAGTTGTTGATTGCGATTTTTAGTATTCAAACACGGTTCACTTGGACAAGCAACAAATCTTCAACACATTATCCAGCATTAAATTCAACTCACGACTTGACTGTACTAGTCCATATAATGATTTATTTAGCTTTAAAACTGTATTTGGAGAAAATTCTGATTGGAAATATTTTGGTATTTGCATTAAAACATCGTTCTGAAGTTTTCCATTGAAATATGCTGTTGTTACATCCATTTGGTGCATGTACGTGTAAAGTTCATGTTCATCAAATATTGCAAAAAGTAATCTAAGGTTTGCGTTTTTAATATCCGGTGAAAAAGTTTCTTTATAATTCATGCTAGACGTACATCGCCTTGCAACGAGACTTGCCTTAAATCTCTTCACGTTATCATTTTTATCCTTTTTTTTAAAGAATCCATTGCCAACCAATAGCTTTTTTTCCTGACTTATCATCAATGAACGTAACAAAATATCGTGATGCTGCGATAGATTTTGCATTCATTGGTATTATATCTAAGAGATTTTCCAATAAATTTTCAGAATAGGGAAACGGTTTGCAACAGATTTCGCTTTTTAGGCACGTTTTGCAAGTCATATCTGATGAATTATTATCCACATTTAGACCGTAAACTGGAATTTTTCGCAGATATATCTCATATCTCTAGAGATTCTTTCTTTTTATCTGAGTAAAAAATTTAATTATCGTAAACGTTGCCAATAAATAGATTATTATTTTTTTACTCCTTTAAAAATAAATTCTACTTTAAGTCCATTCTGAACAGCAGACGCAACAGAAATGAAATTACACTGCATGTTAACACCAAAAGTTTTTTTGGTTCTGAAAGTGGTTTCCAGTTGCCTAGATTCCCAGCTGCATTCATATACCTAGCATCCTTATTTCAAATTTAACATTGGTCCTTCGAGCCGGATAATTACAGTGGAAACGCAAACTCTCAGAGAATTCTGCTCAATCACTCATTGGAGATCTTAATAGCACTCACACAATTATTCTACTCTTCACAGGTTCGATTGATTTTTTCTTTCTTACTTAGTTTATTTCTTTTAACTGTGCTTTAATGTGAAGAACTACTTACATTGTTTAAATTACAAAAAAAATTCATTTCTTTGAAATTAATATAAATATTAGTAATATTGAAATATTACAAAAAAGAAAATTTAAAGGTGAACAGTGTTACATGCACATCCATTTATGCATAGAGAAAATAACACGATCAAGTGTCTGAAATATACATATTACATACATATATATATTGTATATTGGATACAGTGAAACTCAGCACAAACAACAGGAATACTACCTCGCCAAACACTTTTTAGGACGAGTGTGAGATAAAAGATATTTAAAAAAGGTATTTTTTTCATACATATATTGAACATAATAATTTTTTCCATGCGAAATTATTATGTTAAATATCCACTAAAAGTATTTTCACATAAATATAAATGGTTTCACATATGCCAAATGTAGAGTGCCTTCACATTCCTACAAGTTCATAACTGTTCATACATATTTGCATTAATACATTCCAATATAAGAAAGTTTCTCTTCCAGAAATAAAATTATATTTCTGCTTTAATTGTTTTTTTTTACATATTCCGCAATAAAGTTTTTATATTCTTTATTTTCTCATTTATGGAATATACTTATATTATTCACTCTTATTTTTTCTCAATCAACAAAAAAATGCACTCACAGTACTCTTAAAAAAAAGTGTTTTTGTTGATCTCATACTAAGTTATGCTTTCCATTATTGATCTCTTATGCTGGACTTGAGTACATTTATATATTTCCAAAATTTCATTTATTTTTTTTTTGCAATTTTAAACCTTTTAAAACCGTTGCTTTACATTGAATCGTAATCCAACACATTCCTACATATTTGAAGATTCTAAAATAAAGATTTTGATTTGTTTTGATATTTGTGCTTTAAAAGTTAACAAATGTAAAAAAGTTCCTTTAATTTTAAAGTATTAAAATCGCTACTTTAAATTTAATAGACATAAGTACGTACTTGTCTATACATATACTTATTCGTTGTGTTTGTCGGTGCTAAGCGGGTTAATCTACATAAATATTCCAACTTATGATTGCATTTCCAACATAAAATAGGGTAGTTCATTTTATTTCCTTTTACGTGACATTATTTTTATTTTGTTCTATAAATAAAATATGAACAAGAAACATTATTAGTTATTTCCTAAACTACTATTTTCCAAATATTGGTAAAAGTTTGTTTTATAAATACATCCTGAAAAATTTTATTGAATATAACGGAAAAAATATATGCATTTAATATTTGTCCGTATATAAAGAAAATATTTTTTGTATCGTGATCAGATTAAAAATATTTTATCCTGGTTCATTTAAATATTTTCTTGAGCAAGTCCATTTCTCTAAAATACTGCCTTTTAGTTAAGGAACACCCTAATGTTAATGAGGAATAATAAAGAAACCATTGGAATTAAATAAATATTTCCAACAGTGCATACAAAATAATAAAGTCGCTGAACTCTAATTCTTTGCTTTCCATGCATACAGCTGATACAAAAATCCAGAGCTATAGATTATAGATTATTTTTTATTGTGAAAAATCTATATTATTCGCATAATTAAATACAAACAAAAATTGTTAAAAATATTGATATTTAAAGTGTAAATATTAAGTATATATTGAAGGATGTCTGGTAAAACTCGCCGCAGCTTGAAAAAAAATGTTGTTTCTTGGGGACAATGTAGGATGGAGGTGAAGGAGAAACAAGACAGTATTGAGTGTGACAAGTGCGCCAAAAACTATCATGTATCATGTACTAGCTTAAGTAAAAATCAATTTTTGTATTTGATAAACAATGAGAAATGTATTCAATGTAACGAAAGTGGTGGGAATGTTAAAGAAGAATTGTGCCAAATAAAACAACAATTAACTAAGCTGGATCAGTTGTCTGATATGAGAGATGCAATAACTTTTATGTCGAAGCAATATGATGAAATACTACGAGGGATGGCAGAAAATAAAAAGAAAATTGACGCAGTTCAAAAAGAAAATATTTTACTGAAATCTGAAATAAATGAATTAAAAGAAACTGTGGAATTTTTAAACCGTGAACAATTAAACAAAAATTGTATAATTAGAGGTGTAGAAATAAAAGAAAATGCAACTGCAGTTGACACATTATTCAACATTGCAAAAGGCGTTGGAGTTAATATAAGTGACAATAATGTTGAAAATGCCTACATTATAAAGAACAAAAATGCATCGAAAAATAAACACACTCTTATTGTCAAATTTAACTCAAAAAAATATAAGGAAACTCTAATGGCTGTAAAATCCAAACTTAAAGAAAATGATGAAACGAAAAATATATACGTTAGTGACTACCTATGTAAAGAAACTCTCAAAGTCTTCAAATATGCTAAGTCTTTGAAAAATGTTGGATATAGCTCGATATACACATATGATGGAAAAGTATATGTCAAGAAAAGTTCGACATCTCGACCAAAGCTTATAAAGAATATGATCGAAGTGGATGATCTGTTATTAGAGGCCACTACCAACCAAAAAAAAAAAAAAACGCAGATCGTTTCGAGCCCAGACTGTTAGAGAAGAAGATGATGATGATGAAGATTCTGCAGCTGTTCAGTAGAATATCTCTTATGTTAATTAAGGTTTTTGATTTATATTTCTTTTTTTTCTTTTCCATTATGGATAATAAACATTTTACGAATTTTATTTCATTTAAAAATTACTATCAAACACTAAATACTGGAGTATTCGAGAACACTGAAGATGGCACAAAGCCGAAACCGGTCTGTTCATAAACCAAATTTGACGTGGGATGACGGAAAATCGTTCCAAATTCAAACAAACCCCGTCGGAAGAATATCACAAAAATCGACTAAATTTTCCCTTGTTTAATATTATATCTGTAAACATGCGAAGCATTTCATCAGTAGAAAAGTTTAATAAATTCAAGCTTATGATATCAAAGTTTCCCAAACTACCCATTATAATAGTAGTTTAAGAGACTTGGTTCTCTTCAAATGTATCGCAAATCTACAATATTTTTGGATATGATGCAGTACACTGTTGCAGACTAGATGGATATGGTGGTACTTCGATTTACATAAACAAAAGTGTAAATTACAAAATAGATAAATGTGAAAGCAAAGATTTTATAGAGTCAATTACAATTTCGTTAGAGAACCTAAAAATCAATGGAAAACCTTTCAAGTTTACCTCATTTTATAGATCGCAAAAATGCTGTTTAAATACTTTTTCGAGTTTCATGGAGAATTTATTGTCTTATTGTGGTAACTCCCCTGTAGTGCGATTCAGTAACTTTTAAAGACTGAATAGTGGTTAAATATAACAACAACTAGTGTGGTTTGCACTAACCATTGTGCGATTCACTAACTTCGTTTTAACATCTTTGTTATAATTTGATATCAAGTGGCATCTCTGTTACAATAAGAGAAAAACACAAAGAGGAACAGAAAAAAAAACAAAAGAATTTGTGTCGACCAAGCAGTGTATAATAATATATTTTCACGAATTACTTTAATTATGATTAATAAAAGTAAAATTCTATAAGAAAATAATATAAATGACATTGTATATCCAAATATTTTTATGATTTTACGTATTTGCTGCAAAATAACAACTTGTCCTCTTTGCAAAAGAGTACGTGCTTCTACTGAACAGCTGACTTGAATCGTTTCGTTAACCACACAAAAATTACTGCCGTTAAGATAACGCCAGTGAATGTGGTTAAAAATGTTACTGAATATCAAAACCTTTAATTTTGCTGTTAAAATTTTTAACCAACTCAACAGTCTTTAAATAAAGTTACTGAATCGCACTACTGGTATGATTGTTTGTGATTCTAATATTGACCTTTTACAAAATTCGATATCATTTGAGCTAGTAAATATACTTTCAAGCTTTAGTTATAAAAATTGTCACAAATTGATAACGCGACCTAAATCTGGGACTTGCATTGATAATGTTTATAGTAACATCACAGAAGACATTTTCATAGATACTATTGCATGCAGTTTAACAGATCATAACATATTATCTATTAGATTAAATACACACGTTACTACATCCGATTATGTTGCATCAATCAAATAACCTTAACAACATATTGAAATTGTATCGTGAAACTGGAAATCCTTCGGAAGATACTTCGAATATAATAGACCTTATATCATTTGCGGCTAAAAATGCTACTACTGAAAAGCGAGAACGAAAGTATATTAAAAACGAGTTGACCCCTTGGATGAATAATAACTTATTGGAACTAATAAATTATAAGGAAAAATTACTTAAAATGCGAAGAAAAGGTAGATGTAATATTGAAGGTATACTAAAGAGAGTTAGTGGTGTCATAAAAAAAGCCTGCAAGTTATGCATGAACAATTATTATTATAATAATTTGCGTCAAATTCAGCAGGATCCAAAAAAAGTTGGAAGTTTTTAAACAAAAGTCTAGGTCGAAAATATAAGGGTGAAATAAAAATTAGTGATGACAATGGTAACAGCATTGCAGATGACCAAAAGTGTGATATTTTCAACAATTATTTTCTTCAAATTGCAAAGACGCTAAAACAACAAATTATATGCCAGCCTGGAGATTCATGCAACAGTCTGATAACACTACAGCACTGTCAAAGTACTTTTAATTTCAATAATACAACAGAGATTGAAATTACAAATATTATCATGAAGCTTGATTTGAGTAAAAGCTGTGGATATGATGATATATCACCAAAAATTTTATTTCATTGCAGTGATATAATTTCTCCCTACCTAACTAAAATATTTAACAACATAATTAGAACTTCTAAATTTCCAGAAGGGTTGAAGATTGCCAAAATTATACCGATACCTAGGAGAATAATGCTTCGCAAGCACAGAAATTTAGACCAATAGCGTTACTTCCAATTATTGACACAATCTTTGATAAACTACTATACGAACAATTGTCCACATATTTTAATGAAAATAACTTGTTATACGACTGTCAATATGGATTCAAGAAAGGATGTGGAACTGAAGAAGCAGTTATAAATGTAATAAATAATATATGTAAAGGACTAGATGATGGGTATAGTGGTGTAGCTGGTATATTTTATGACTTTTCAAAAGCGTTTGATGTTGTCGATCATAAAATTATTATCAAAAAGCTCGGTTATTATGGAGTAGATGGTCGAGCAATAGCCTTGATAAGAAGTTACCTAACGGACAGAAAACAATATGTTGAAATAAATAATCACAAAAGCCGCGTTGGCCCTGTTGAGTATGGAGTGCCACAAGGAAGTGTTTTGGGCCCATTGCTATTTAGCGTTTATGTCAACGACCTAAAAAACCTACAACTTTTTGGAAAATTGATTATGTATGCTGATGATATAAGTATTTTTTACCCATATAAACATGAAACCGCTCTAAAAGCTTATATGGAATATGACGCAGCATTGATTATGGAGTATGCGAGGATAAATAGGCTATGCATAAATGCAGAAAAACAAAGCTTTTAAGATTTAAATCATACATGTCAGACAATCAAAACTTTAGCATTTTTGTGGATGGGAAAGTTGTACTTGAGGAATTTTCGACAAAGTATCTAGGTGTATACATACAAAGTAACCTTTCGTGGGATATTCATATAAAACACCTAAAAGTTAAAGTTGCATCAGCTACAGGTTTGATTTATAAATTTAAAAACAAATTTTGTACTAAGACAAAATTAATCATCTACCAATCCTTGATCCATAGTCACTTAAGTTACCTTCCTATTGTGTACGGCTGGAATAAATCTAGCGAGCTGAAATCACTTCAGAGATTTCAGAATAAAGCGCTTAAAACTGTTTTTAACTTGCCATTGTCTTTTTCCACGCTATCTTTATACAGAGATTTGTCAAAAACAATACTTCCCATACATGGATTATATAAATTACAACTTTTACTGTATGTCTATAAATCTATACATAAAATTGGTCACCATACTATTCTGTTCTTGAGAAATCAATCTGCGTTCAATACAAGGAATGCGAATAATTTGAAAATAGCGCGTTGTCGCTTAGAAAAAACCAAACAAAGGGTGGAATATATGGGTAGTATGGAATATAATGGGTTATCGGAAGACATAAGAAACATTCAACGAATTTCAGTCTTCAAGAAAGCTATTAAAGAATACTTATTTGATAACTTAGAAATGCTTCTACTGTGATATGAATGATACTGATCTCATTAAAATAATTAAACAGTTTAATATAAAGAATCATAATTAAGTGTACATGTATATATCAAACTATATTTATTTTATAATAATTTTACTATATTTACTATATTTATTTATTTATCATTATTATTACTTTTTATTTATTATTATTATTATTTATTATTGTTATTATTATTGTTGTTATTTGTTATTATTATTTTTTTTTGAATAATTAAGAATTTAACTTATAACAATTTTGCCAACTTGCCTCAACAATGTCCAAAGGACGCTGAGGCCAAACTTTTTTGCAATACTAATTTTTATTGAATAAAATGAATTTGAAAAAAAAAGTAATACATTTGATAGCATACTATTCTTGCCTTGTTGACGTAAATAATATATTTACGCGTTTCCACTTATTTCCCAATTTAGTTGATTGAAAAAGGGAAATATAAATAAATAAATTTATTCGTTTTATTTTCTTCTCTACTTGAATTGAATATTAGTCCTATTAAACATAAAATTATAACTCAAAAATGTCTCTTGAGCAATTTATTCGCCTCGCTGATGGGATTGTAGAATTCGATTCAGATTTAAAAGAAGCGAGATATCCAATAAACTCCATTCATATTATAGAGGTCCATAAAGACGAGATTAAGGCCACATGGACTCGTATAAAGAAAATTTATGAAGAATTTTCACTCGAAGAGAATAGTAAGAAGAAAAAGGAAAAGGAAGAGGCTGCTACTGTGGAAGCATTAAAAGTGAAATATAAGAGCACTTATGAAATTTACTGTAGTTGTCAAGGAAAATTATCCGAGCTCGCAGATAGCTTGCGACGAGACTCCGCTTCCAGGAAATGTTCTCCTCATGACTTGTCTATTAATCCCAAATGTTCCAACCTAACTTCCGACTCCTTGCACAGCTTCCATCTGCCTCCGTGTGATATTGAAATTTTTAAAGGGGACTATATGTCATGGCCAACTTTCCGTGATATGTTCACAGCCATGTACATAAAGAACACCAGATTGAGTCCAGTAGAGAAGTTATTTCACTTATCGCAAAAGACAAAAGGGGAACCACGAGAAATCGTTCAAAAATGTCCATTAACTAACCAAGGCTTTGATATGGCATGGACAAACCTTTGTGAGCGCTTCGAAAATCGTAGAGTCCTTTTAAATGGCCAACTCAAGGTGCTATTTCACCTAGATCCTATATCTACTGAGACTGGAGGCGCTATAAAGCATCTCCAGCGTGAAATAAACTCCTGTATTTCTACACTCAAATTGTACAAAATTGACGTCGATAGCTGGGATCCTATTTTCATTTACTTATGTTCTAATATACTTCCTAGCTCTACTCTTACCTTATGGGAAGAAGGCTTGCAAGATAAGTCTTCAATTCCTAAGTGGTCCGAATTAGATGCTTTCCTAACAAATCGCTTTCGTACTTTAGAGTCCGTATCTGAGGTTAAAAATAATTCCCATAAATCTATTGACGTAAAAACGAAAGCTGGTAATAATATAGTTAGAAAAGTTAGTACATTCCAAACCAATGTGACTGGTCCAAAATGTCAATTATGTCCAAAAGAGTCGCATATTATTCGAAAATGTCCTCGATTTCTGAAAATGGACTACAACCAACGTTTCAACGAAATTAAGAAAGAAAGCTTATGCATAAACTGCTTTTCTAAAACTCATACAGTTCGAAGTTGTAATAGCAAAAATAATTGCTATAGATGTAACAAACGGCATAATACACTACTTCATAAAGAACTTGATAACTCAATTTCCAGCCGTGAATATAACATAACTACTTATCCGTAATTAAATCCACTGTGTGCTTCCTTTGAAACAACAACAAGTTCAAAAAATATACAGTCCACTGCTAATGAAGCTAATATTGTAAAATCTTGTTTCACTCGCAATTCAAGAGGTGTGTTGTTGGGGACTGCTATAGTAGAAGTGTGCTATTTAAACTTGCGATACAAGGCTCGAGCACTGATCGATTCAGGTTCTGAAGGCACTTTTATTTCTGAGAGAATATTTAATCTTCTTCAATTACCTTTTATAAAGACTAATGCTCGAATATCTGATTTAAATAATACATTGTCTGCTAATGTACAAAAACAGACTGAGTTTGTGCTCGGTTCACCTATTGATAATAATGTTCAGATAGCTGCCACAGCGTTGTACAGTGGCTGAAAATCGTTTTTCATTGGCCAAAATTCTGTAACTTTTGAACCGATCAAAATATTGAAGTATTTTTTTTTTAATGAATAGATATTTAGTTCAGCTTGACTCAGTTTTAATTACATTAAAATTGATTGAGTACTTCTTAAGGACTTCTAGGTCAAAGTTGAACTTTTGATTTTTTTTTTAACTTTTGGAGTGAAATATGGGTTTATTTCTTTTATTTGCATATTAAAAAATTTTATATTTGGAACTTAATAATAATTGTAATTATTTTTTGGGATAATGGAATTTTTTAATGTTACACTCAAAAAAAATTTTACACTAAAAAAAATAGTAAAATTAACTGGTAACAGCAAAATGTTACCACAGAAAAATTTTTTATTTTTTGCTGTCAAAGTAGGTTCTATTTATTATTATTTTTTACTAATACTATGTTTTTCGTACTTAAATAGCAATGAAAGGCAATTATAATTATTATTCATTTGACACAAATATTGATTGCAAATATTCTATATTTTGCTCTGTGCTATTTCTGTTCTTTAGTAGTTTTTGGGCTTCTTCATCTAAATCCCGATGTTCCACTTTCCATTTATTTCGAATATTGGATATGAACGGATCTGACGTTGCCAATAATATATTAAATAGGTCTTCATTTGTGGAATTTCGTGAAATTTTTCTAGTATTGGGCTCTCTATAAAATCTGTAATTCTTGTTTCTTTTTTCCTGAGCCTCCTCTGATAGATCTCCAAGTGGCACCAAATGATATCTAATGATATCTTCTGCATGATAAAGGATTTTGTGAACTGTTGCAGATATATTTCTCCATGGGTAGTTGGTTGTATATATTTTTGCAGTTTCCTTAGCATAATCTCCAAATTGTTTAGAGTCAATTTCTTCATTGCACGCAAGTACTTCTAGGATTATTTTAAATCTGAAAATAAGGTTTAAATCCACTCCTGTTATTTCAGATGCTGTTTCTGGATCTGAAAAGAATCTTCGTGCGGTATTACCATCATTTGTATTGCCTGACCCTTGTTTTTGCTGATCTATAATCAATCCAATTTTGCGATATTCATCTTGAACATGTTTCTTTTTTGAACTTCTTAACTCTTTGTTGGTTTCATTGATTCTTATGGATCCTGAAGACCCGAAATTTAAATCATAACTGATATGTTTCATAAGTCGTATTCTTGCATGTAGTGGTGGTAATCCAAATTCATATGCATCGGTATTATCTAATGATTTTGTCGGAACTTGGTTTAATTGGGTTGATGCTGCTTGGCATATAATGCAGCTGGATGCAGCCTTCGTGTTAGTCAAAGCCTGACCTACTTTTCCATCTATCAGGACTAATTGGTAGCTTACTTCAATTTGCTGCCCATCTAACTGTAATTGTAATGGCTGTAATGTTGCAATTTGGGCCTTGATATTACTAATTTCTTTGTTAATGGCATCACTAGTTTCTTTTTTGAATTCAAATTTGATTGGCCTGCAGTATTTCGTAGAAGATGGTGTCTCATTTTTCCAAATATCCATTGTTTGCGTTATACTAGTCGAATCTTCCAAAATCTTTTTCAATCGCAATGGTACAATTGATACCATGAACATATCCGAGTCCGAAATATTTTCACATACAACTTGTTTGTATTGGTTTTGTCCCGAAAAACCATCACATCCCTATTTGCAAAAAAGAATTAGTTTTGTGTTTCTATATTTCCTTAACGCATTTCCTGGTATTGGTTGTAGTAAGCGTTCGGCTGTGTGATCAAGTAGAGATTGTAGTTGTGCCTCTGCCGAAATTGGTGCGATTGTAATAGTGTCCTTTGATGACAAACAGTCCATTTTAGCAGCAGTTATGTGATGATATGCTGGATAGATATTTGAGCCCTTTTCAATCGCACGCAATCTGAGCTTAATATATTGCTGTTTTGTTAATTTCAAATCCAGAAATAAGGCTAATGCCTCCTCATTTGTGTACTGTATTGCATCGCTCGGAGTTGGTATACTTTTAAGAATTCGTTTTGTTCTCACTGGACTAGCTTTAATAACTTTTGCAATGATATCCACTTTTGTTAATTGGTTCTGTGATCGTAATTGATGTAGGAAAGATTCTTTTATATTTGTTATATGGTTAATATCTTTAAGTTTCCACCTCTTAGATCTATCGCTGCAGTTGTCCAATGATTTGCGTAGTCTTCCAACCTTATCTTGCTTTGCTGTTTCTGCAGCGACAGTAAGTTGCCCTTCTAACCACTTTTCACTTTTTATATAAAACTTTTGTTTACTGTAGCTAACTTCTTTGTATCGTTTTTTAGTACTTTTACAAAATGAGATAATTGCTCTTGTATTTCGGTGCTACACGAATTTAGGTTTAATTTTATTTTAACTTAAGTAAGAACATCTTCCTGGTTTTTATTTCTAAAATACTCTTCGGCCAGTTCTTTATAACCGAAGCTCTCACTTTTTTTATTTGAGTCTGTTATGATTTATCACTTGTAAATATACGTACGTACACGTAAAGGATTAACTTATTATTGAGTAATCCCTTATCGAATCCGTAGTTTTATACATTTTTTGATACATGTTATTCACACATTGATCTTCAATTTCATAGCAGGTGGTACTTAAATTGAACAAAACTGCACTTGTTATCCATACCTTAATATCAGGTAAAATTAATTAGTATCTCGCCAGTATGGGGTTCTTTTTATCTTTAGTGGTTTAATGTCGCGATTATTATTATAAAATTGTTTATGACTTTGGCTGACCCTAACAGTTATATTAGAAAGAGATCATATGTTTACTGTAGAACCTATTGTGATATTTTTATTACTGATTTTTTGTTGATCAAAACAAAGCCATGAAACCCTTTCGCAGGTATTATATTTAATTATTTTAGTTTTACGTAGTCTAAAGTAAAAAACGTAAACCTTTAGGCAAAAAAGTGAAAATTTAATACACCATTGTATACGAGTAATTATAGAGCTGTTTAAATTAGAGTAATTTGAAATTTTTTGGAGTAATTTCATTAAAATTAAAAAAGTGTTCTACCGGCGGGTCGGGGCGGGTGCAAAAGTATATATGGGGTTAAAGAAGACACCTTCGCCTTTCTTCGGGTGGTATACGTTTCTTGTTCCCTTTTGTTCCCTAGAAGTTCTATTCCACTAAAGTTTAAATTTTTGAAAAATATAGTAGTTTCATAAATATTTCATAACACCTCTAATATTAAACGCTAGAGCGGTAACCACTTACAACAACTAAAGACTATAATCCTACCAACATTATAAAAAGGACCGCAGGCCATTATCGATGATAGCTTGCGAGTAGTGACCATTAATTTTTGACAAAAAACTGATAAAAAACACCTTTTACTGAAATAACAAAAAACAGTTGAGTCTGACAGCATGCCACGCCCACAATTATCAATAGTTTAACCTAATTTTTTGGCTACCTTAATATGGATATATTAGCTCCAAAATGGCGTAAAAATTTTTAAAATCGGTGACAAAAAAAATCGACTTTTGGCCAATGAAAAACGATTTTCAGCCACTGTGCGTTGGTAGTGCCAAATTTGTCCGGCAGTCTTCCTTCCCAAAATTAAGACGCCTCTACATTTTCTAATATTCCTCATATACAACTTGCTGATCCTGGCTTTTATAACAGTAGCAAAATAGATATATTAATTGGTGGTGATCTGTTCCCCTCCATCATGAGCTCCGGTACAAAACATCAAATTTGCGGCTCATTAATAGCCCAAGAAACAATATTTGGGTGAATTTTGACCGGACCTATTTCAAATAGATCAATTTGCAGTAATTCTACTTTAGTATCCTATTTTTGTGAAATCTCATTAGATAAGGAGATTTCTCGTTTTTAGGAGGTGGAAAATCTTCCACGGAAGAACTATCCCACTTTGTCCGACAAATACTGTGAAGACTTATACAAGAAAACCACCAAGAGAGATACAAATGGCCATTATGTCGTATCTCTTCCGTTTAAAGAGGGATATCCAGAGAAGCTTACCTTGATTCTGTACTACAAGGATATGAAAACTTGGACCATATGTCTAAAGTTTTTATCCCTTCAAATTTAAACTCTAACGAATATTATTACTTGCCACATCATGCAGTAATAAAACCTGAAAGTACCGCAACGAAGTTGCGAGTTGTATTTAATGCATCCTCTCCATCTTCAAATGGCTTAAGTCTAAATGGTATTCTTCATACTGGACCTATTCTCCAAACTGACTTAACCTTGCCTATCTTGAAATGGCGATTCTTCAAATTTGTATTTAATGCAGATATTGAAAAAAATGTATAGACAAATCCGTGTAAATCCAAATCACACAGCATTCCAAAGAATTCTATTTCGCAAAAGTCCAAATCAAACTCTGCAAGACTATGAGCTTAAAACCGTGACTTTTGGTGTAAATTGTGCGCCGTATCTGGCCATCCGAACTATTCTCCAATTAGCTGACGATGTGCAATTGAATTATCCCAAAGCTAGTAATATAGTGCGAAATTCAATGTAAGTTGACGATGCGTTAGCTGGAGCACACACAATCACAGAAGCTATCAAGTCCAGAAATGAGCTTATCCTAGCTCTCCGTTCCGCAGGCTTTTCCTTGAGAAAGTGGACATCCAATTCAAAGGAAATATTAAGGGAAATTCCTTCCGATGATTTACTTTTCGAAGATTTTTTAGAGCTGGATGATCGAAGTACTGCGAAGACATTTGGTATTCGTTGGAACGCTAGCACTGATTCATTTTATTTCAGTACCAAACCATTTCCCAATTTAGACAAATGTACCAAAAGGGAAGTTTTGTCCCAAATCGCAAAATTATTCGATCCTGCAGGCTGGCTATCTCCATGCGTAGTACTTTCCAAAATCCTGATGCAAAAGATTTGGATTGATGGCACAGGATGAGATGAAGTCCTTACTACAGATTCACTTTCTCAATGGAATACGTTCAAGTCCAAGTATGTTTTTATCAATAAAATTCATATTCCGCGTTGGATAAAGTATAGTCCTGACGCTAAGGTCCAATTTCACGGTTTCTGTGATGCTTCAGAAAAAGCTTATGCGGCTGCACTTTACATTCGCATAGAACAGGGTGAAACAGCATCGTGCTTTTTAGTATCCTCTAAAACCAAAGTAGCTCCAGTAAAATCCTTATCAATTCCAAGGCTAGAGCTATGTGGTGCTGTTTTGCTCGCTGAAATGATAGAAAATCTTATTCCTAGATTTGATCTAAAAAATTATTCGACATTCTGTTGGAAATTCCTTCCGATGATTTACTTTTCGAAGATTTTTTAGAGCTGGATGATCGAAGTACTGCGAAGACATTTGGTATTCGTTGGAACGCTAGCACTGATTCATTTTATTTCAGTACCAAACCATTTCCCAATTTAGACAAATGTACCAAAAGGGAAGTTTTGTCCCAAATCGCAAAATTATTCGATCCTGCAGGCTGGCTATCTCCATGCGTAGTACTTTCCAAAATCCTGATGCAAAAGATTTGGATTGATGGCACAGGATGGGATGAAGTCCTTACTACAGATTCACTTTCTCAATGGAATACGTTCAAGTCCAAGTATGTTTTTATCAATAAAATTCATATTCCGCGTTGGATAAAGTATAGTCCTGACGCTAAAGTCCAATTTCACGGTTTCTGTGATGCTTCAGAAAAAGCTTATGCGGCTGCACTTTACATTCGCATAGAACAGGGTGAAACAGCATCGTGCTTTTTAGTATCCTCTAAAACCAAAGTAGCTCCAGTAAAATCCTTATCAATTCCAAGGCTAGAGCTATGTGGTGCTGTTTTGCTCGCTGAAATGATAGAAAATCTTATTCCTAGATTTGATCTAAAAAATTATTCGACATTCTGTTGGACTGATTCGAAAATCGTTCTTGCTTGGTTAGCAAAATCACCATGTTCCTGGTTAACTTTTGTGGCTAATTGAATTTCCAAGATTATTGATATTATAGACCCATCCCGGTGGTCGCATGTAAGTTCCGAATACAATCCAGCAGATTTAGCTAGCTGAGGCGTATACCCACCCGAGCTAGTTGATAATAATCTCTGGTGGCATGGACCACCGTGGTTGCTAAGTTCAAAACAAAATTGGCCAACTGAACTCACTAATATTCCGGAAACTCATATTGAAATGAAAGTGATTAAATCACACTACTCATATTTTTCAAATTATGATGATATTATGGAACGTTTTTCCTCCTTTTCGAGAGCTGTCCGTGTAATTGCTTACATATTTCGTTTTTTCTTTAGCACTCATCCAAAATATCGCTACAACTTTTCCAAGAATTCTATTACAATATCCAGTTCTGAAATTTGTTTTGTTCGAAAAAGACTTATATTAATTTACCAAAAGGTTCATTATCCTACTGAATATAAAGTACTTTCCTCTAATCAAGTCATACCGAATTCTAGTTCGCCTTCAAGCTTTAATCCTTTTCTGGATGGCGAGGGTATCCTACGTTCTTGTGGTCGTCTTGAACATGCCGAACATCCCGAACTTTCGTACAACGAAAGGCATCCTATAATTATTCCGTATAATTGCCAATACTCACGACTTTTGGTTAAATTTATATACAATATTACTATACATGGTGGAAATCAGCTTGTTTTGCGACTTATAAGAACAAGATATTGGATTCCCAAAGTGAAAAATCTGATAAAAGCTACAATCAATCGCTGTAAACCATGTCTTCTCTATAAAAGAAAATGCCGGACACAACTGATGGGTACACTTCCCCCAGAGAGATTGAATATTATTCATTTGGAGGCAACAACCGATTTGACCACCCCTGCTTTTCTCGCAGCCTTTATTCGTTTTGTTTCTCGTCGTGGTTGTCCGTTGCATCTCCACTCTGATAATGGAAAAACTTTTGTCGGTGCTTCCAGAATTATAGCCAAAGAGTTTATCCAAACTTCTCGTGAGGCAATTCTCGCACATTACGCTATTCAAAACTTAAATTGGCACTTTATTCCCCCCGGCGCCCCTCACATGGGAGGGTTATGGGAGGCTGGAGTGAAAAGCTTTAAGTCCCATTTCCGCAAAGTAGCAGGTGCTTCAAAATTTACATTTGAAGAGCTTTCCACTTTATTGGCTCGCATTGAATCTTGCCTCAATTCAAGGCCCATATCACCAATAGATCCACAAATAAATGAGACTTCTGTATCCATATGAAATAGGTGGCAACGACTCAAACTTCGCTGGAAGGGCGAATATCTAAAGGAATTGCAGAAGAGAACGAAATGGAAAATTCCAAAAGATAACTTGAACAAAAATACACTAGTTGTAATTAAGGATGAAAGTCTGCCTCCAAACGCTTGGCGGCTTGGCAGGGTAGAGAAGGTATATGTAGGACCTGACAACCGATTTAGAGTGGCGGATGTTTTCACACAGCGAGGGACCGTTACTAGACCAATCACAAAACTTATTGCACTATAGTCGACAACTTTATAATTTTCAAAAACTTAATTTTTCAGATTAAAATGCCAAATAATACTTCCAAAGGACCTTTCTCGTGTTACCGCCAAAAACGTACTAGCAGTCCTGATAATCACAAGCCTATAGTATATGTTCTATCTGAACATATATGTGTATATTCATATATGTACATTATATAAATATATAACCACTAATACTAAAGATCCTAATGCATTGTTGAATAGATTTATTGAGCACAAACTGTTAGATATAAGACTTATTTCACTTTTATATTTATAACAGAATTTCAACTTTATGAATTATATATATTGCCTGAATTTTATAACAAAAAATTTTATGAATTGTATAACAAAATTTTTATCCCTTTTTATTATATATTTACATATATTCGTGTACATATAAGTAAAAAAAAAAATAATGAATAAGATATTGTGTAATCCGTATTTAAGCTTGAAAATAATCTTAAGTATCTTTGACTATATATTCAACCTTGTAAATTTATTGCAATAATACTGCAAGGCGGGCGGTAATGTTAACACCAAACGTCTTAAAACATTAAATCATACTCAAATTAAACGCGGTTAATTTCAATCCCATAAATAATCATAAACGAAGGCTGATTGTTCTTAATTTTATCCAACTGTCCTCATTTGCAAGAGGTGAATATTGTCATTTTATGTTTTTTAGTCAAGGATACTTACTTCCGCATATAATATATAATAGTTAAAATCATTGTTAATCCAACCTCTGGACGGGTAAGATCTCCTAATAAACCATATTTAAATACAAATATATCCTTATTTCTTTCGTTTCATGGTTGCGTGAGAAACAAATACTTATATTTGTTTTTTTGGCTCTGAAAGTGGTTTCCAGTTGCCTAGATTCCCAGCTGCATTCATATACCTAGCATCCTTATTTCAAATTTAACACTGCATATTTGGCACATATGAACATACATACATAAATACATGAAATTTTTTAGATTGATAGTGGATCGACTGGATAACTGCACCGATTTCCTCGAACGAAGTAAATGAACTATGCTCTCATCATATATTCTTGTTTAAATAAAGGGTGAATTTTTAAGAGCTTTCGGATTTGATTAAAAAAACACATACAATTTAGAGAAATGTAGGAAATCTTTATTTGAGTCGACAGAACGATCTATATAATTCAATGTTTAAAGATGATTTCACGTAAATGTTGATCGTGGCTACGCCTCAAATGATTCATACGCTAGGTCCAATTTTAGCATATTCTCTCGTACATATCGGCCGATATCTCAAAGTAGTGGGTTTTTCCCTATGGACATGAGCCCTAACATAGACCCACAACAAATGGACTAAAGGCGTTAAAGCGCACGATCGAAGTGGCCATTTGACAGGCCCCAAACGTGAAATAAACTGTTCACCCAACTCGCCCCTCAATTGGACCATTGTTTCGCGTGGTGTATGGCATGAGGTACCGTCTTTAGCTTCGTCGCTGAACACAATTTTCTGATAAACGATGAATGAATTTTGATAATGAAATTCAATAATCTGCAAGCGTTGTTCGTTTGTAAGTCGATTCATGGCTAAATTATAGACCAAACTGAACATGTTTTACACGAAAACAGCTGAGGTGTCAAAAACCATGTTGCTAAAAAGTAGGTTGCCAAAAATTCACCATTTACGTTGTTCCAAATAAATAACTTGCTAAAGATTTTTGGTCGGACTTGAAGCACGATATTTATAGGCCCATGACCTATTAGAATTCATGTGTTTAAAATACAGTAAAATAAATCCATCAGAGATATTAAAAATTAGTTCCGGATTTCAAATTGAGAAATTAGATTCAAACCACTTCGATTCATGGTTTCTACAAATTAATTATGGGGAATTGCAAATTGCGAATGTACAAAACCTCAAGATGCTGTACAATCGGAAAAGTGGTCAGTAAAAGCGTGGTGTAAGTTGAAAGCGAACTGGGCCCATAACCTGTTGGAATTTTTTACAATAAAGCCAAATAAAAATACCGTGTGACAAAATATTTTTTTGCTTAAAAATAAAATGCAAAGCTATTGTGACCAAAATTTTTTATACAATAAGTGTAAAGTTTTTGTATTGCAAAGTATAATTTTAAAACAATTCAACACAAAGAACACAACAAGCAATTCAACAAACGACAAACTCAACATGAAATATAGTCATGTTGAGTACAATTGTTTGTTGTATTGTTTGTTTAAAAGCATTCTAAGCCTACTATGATTATGTATTTTGTAATGATCATATACAATACAAAATTCTCATATTGTGTTTGATTCTTATGGCATAAACATCGGAGTTTGAATTTTTGGAACTCTAATTGTTTAAACAATTAGTTGGAAAGAAGAGCCCCAAAAAAATAAATGCCAATATTAAGTATTCGCGATAAACTTTATTTATTTTAGAGTTGAATGTTTTGTGTTGTATTAAATGTATTATAGGCTAAGCAAGGACTTGATATTTTAAGTTTAATAAGGTACAAATAAAATAAGTTTAATAAAATATTATATTTCGATTCAACGCGGTTTTTTAAGTTTGGCATGCAATTTACGTGCTATTTCACGCGAAATATAAATATCCCACAAAATCAATGCCTTTTTTTACGCAAATTTAATCGCTTTTGTATGGCTTATCGAACTGCGTAAGTCGAGGGTTACCTGCAAAACGCAATCATTAATTTCTTTTTGTAGATTAGCGTTTACACATGAAAGTGAAAGTTGGAAAAACACAACACATACCAACCCATTTACATTTAGTTACTTTCGGCTCGACTTTCAATGAAATTTTCAAGAAAGAGCTTTTAAACAATTTCTGAAAGCAAAATGACAAAGAGATAAACAGTACTGCCCATTAAAAGCAATTAAAGGAAATTTCAGGATTGTGGTATACAAAAATTATAAATTATAACGGCGGAATTTCTCCTGTTAGCTGGGGTAGGTCAGCGGGGTCCAGAAGTCGTATACAGAAAGTAGATTATATAAAAAATAAAATGATTTTCTTCATAATGTTCCGTTAGTTTTGTCTTTATCAAAACTATGTAAATTTGAAGCGATTGAAACATTTTGATAAGATTTTCTTTAAATGGACAGGCAACTTCTTGGGCTTTTATCCAATATTAGTTTTATTCAAGTCGGTTCATCAATTGTTGGCGAATAACAGACCAAAAAAAAATCGGGTTTTTTATTTTTTTAAACTTCGTTATTAAAAAAAGGCTAATGTGGATGAATAAATATTTTAATAATAACCAGAACATTTTTTGAAGAGGTTTCCCGTTTAATGAATTTTACCACATCTTCCACTGGAACCGACTTCATTCAAATAGTTTAATCTGTTCCGTGCATCTTAAACGTGAGTCATATCTGTTGAAAACTAATTCTAGCAATGATTTCATAAGACTCTATACTACTTCAGAATAGTAGAACTGTTTGCTTTTCGGACAATTTCAATAAAATTAACCAGAATTAACTGACCTTCGTAGACTAGTAGGTAGTGTACTAGACTCGTAGTGCGAAGGTCCCAGGTTCGAATCCTGCCGCAGAACTCTGGCAGTTTGAAAGGGAGCGCACAACAAGCCTTCACTGGCTTAAGTGTATGTCGTATGACATGGGCTATCACACCCCTCCTATCAACCTAACCTAACCTAACCTAACCAGAATTATATTTTGTAACTGTAGTGTAGTGTCAATCAATTGCAAATTTATACACGAAAAATATGTTAACCTAATCTATTTTATCATTAACAAATCAAATATTGTAAGACACAGGATATCTTTTGGACATGTTTAAATATCTGTACTTCTTATTATTCAAATGATTGAGATATTTGAAAATGACTAAAACTGCTCGTTTTTTACAAAATTTTAATTGGATTTATTCAATTTGTTCGGTCATAGATAAGTTCTTGGCTTCTTTCTTATATTATTATACATATATGTATGACCAGTGTATATTTTTGAAAATTTTAGAGCAAAGAAGGAAAAGGTATATTCAAGAACACGACTGGAAAATGTTTTTCATTGACTAACAAACTCTTACATCGTAATGCTTTCAATATTCCTTTTTACTTAAATTACACTAAAAACAAATCATAATAATCATTATTTTGATTAGAATATTCCAAGGCGATTTTATACCAACTAAACTCACCAGTACAACAAATACAACTCTATTTATAAAAGTAGAAAGCAATGGAAAATATTCCAATGTAATCAAAACAAATAGGTTTAGACATGTTTAGGCAGATGCGTTATGTGTTATGAATTTGCCTTGCAATATTGCTTGCAAATATTCTATATTCGGATCTTCATTTTTATTGTCCTGTAGCAGTCTTTCCGATATGAAATCTTTAATCATTATTCCTTTTATCCTGTGCTCCCACTGAGAGATATTCAAGAGGTACTAAGTGATATTTATTGACATCTTCTCCATGATTGAAGATTTTGTGAACGGTTGCAAATATATTTCCGGATAAGTATTTGGTTCCACAAATTAATTTAATGGGTTCTTTTTTAGGGGAAATTAAAGGCGTTTTTTAATTTTATTTTTGTATAAAAAGTAAAAGTAAGTTTCAAATTATAAATTTTCCATTGAAACAAAAATTCGATCTTAACACTTTTTATTTTTACAGTTTTAATTTTGTCCAAATATTTAAAATTTGTGCTTTTAAAAAGTCTTTTAGCGATTTTGTTTTGTTTATTTTAATTTTAATTTGAAATAAGTTTTATTTAATGTTTTTAATACATATTCCCGTGCGGGGTTTTGCTAGATCCTCCATCGGGACCCTCCCATGCGGCGAATTGGGAACGCTCGCCATGTTTCTCTATTAGGAAGCATGGAGGGTACCGGGGAAATAAAATACCTCGGGGGTGATCAAAATCTAGCACGATGATGGACCGGCAATGAATGCGGAGAATGCAACTTTAATACAAGAAGACGATATTGTGTGATCATGGGCTGACAGCTGTGGAATTCTGTTACCTGAGTATACGAGAGTGACATCGCATAGAAATGGCTTTCAGGGTAATGTCGTAGCTGCCTTCCGTCCCGTTAACTCCTTGGCAAGGACTTGAAGAACGCTCTATGTCACGTAGCCATTCAGTTGGCCGTGCAGGTCTCAGTTGATACGATATCCTGGTTAATGCCTGACCTGGCTCTGTACACATGCTCCCATGAGGACTTGTGTCAACCCTCGCGAGAACCTCACTGCTTGCAAAGGGACCCTCGGGGTCATCCAATGGGCAACTGTACAACGGGTCATGTATAACGGCTCCAAGTAGGGACCCATATAAAACAAAATGATGAGACCAACAACAACACGTAATATAGAGGGTAGAGATGCTGAGAGTATTTTCAAGAGCAGCTCTAAAATAGTTCGTCCCCCCGTGACCACCCCTCGACCAGCAGCTGAAACCCGGGAAACCGAAAAAATAATAGTTCCTGAGACCCCTCAGGGAAACACGAATGTGGGATATACCAGGCAACAAGATGGTTCGCCTACTCACAACTCACCTCGACAGCAATACATCCTCAAAATGAGATGCTCTGAGGAAGAGGCACTAGGGCAGAGCCAGAAGGTATTGCGTAAAATAAGACAGGCTATGGGAAAGCAGAGGAATATTAGCTTGGACGTCCAAAATGGAATATCTGAGCTAGAGGAGCTCATCGACATAATAGGGGATTGCCCCGCGGAGACAAATCCAAAAAAGAAACAGAGAGAAATGAATACTTAGGTCAATTTGAGGGAGAAAACAGAGGAAATTACGAAAAATAGGGAGAGAATGGAGGAAGTGGGTGCAAAAATTCCCAAAAAGAAAACAGATGTGGGAAAAAGGAATGGCCAGAAGAAACCAAAGGAGCGACCAGAAGCCGTTATAATTAAACCACTTGAGGGTCATAGCTACGCCGATGTCCTCAGGAATTTAAGAAACAATGTGAGACCAGAGGAAGCAAAAATAGCAGTGCGATCGATCCGTAAGACGAAGGCAGGCTCGATTCTGGTGGAGATAGGAAAAGGTGGAAACAAGAAAGAGTTTTACAATGCAATTAAAGGCACTCTGAAGGATGCTGCGGTGGTAGCCGATCCTAGACCAAAAGCTACAATTGAAATACAAGATCTCGATGCCCTTCCTACTGTTGAAGAAGTAACGGCTGCTATAAACAAGGCCACGAAATTAGAAAAGGACGTGATCGATGTTCATTTAACCGCAACAAACAACCGAGAGCAAAAGCGCGCCTTCGTCACTCTGCCCATATGCGGCGTCAATGAGTATCAAAATTGCAATGACCAATTGTAGGTTAAGATACAGGGAGGAGAGAACAAACGCTGTTACAGATGTTTTGGAGCGGGCCATCTTCAATGGGAATGCAAGGGACCTAACAAAAAGGCCATGGGACTTTGCATCCAGTGCGGACAAAAAGGACACAAGCTGAAGGAGTGCAAAAATCCTCCAATATGTTGTATATGCTCACAAAAAGGAAGTAGCTCAACGGATCACCTATCTGGATCAAAGAGCTGTAAGGCAGACAAACAGACCGCGAAATGAAAGTACTTCAACTAAATATACATAGGGGAAAAGTCGCTGATTCTCTCTTACCACAGATTATTCTGGAGCAGAAAGCGGACATCGCGATTATCAGCGAGCAATATACGAGCAAGACGAGTGGGTTCTGGTTAAGTGATGAAACAGACACTGCTGCTATATGGATACCCAACAACAGGAAGCTACGACCAAAGAACTCAGGCAAGGGAAACGGATTCGTATGGGTGCAGTTTGAAGAGATCACACTCTTAAGCTGCTATCTCATACTGAGTGATTGATAGTATTGATATTTTCCAAGGTAAACTCGATGCGATGGAAGACGCCATGAGAGACCTAGGAGGAGATATCCTAGTGGGGGGCGATGTTAACTCTAGAGCAGTGGAATAAGAAATGCCGACTACTAACTCAAGAAGAAAAACGATAATTGAATTAGCAGCGAGAAGTGGATTGATAGTCGCTAACGATGGAAATGTTCCCACTTTCAGGAGACCACAGTGTGAGGGCACAATACCAGATGTAACATTGGTGTCTGAAAGATTAACTAGGAGAGTTCTGAACTGGAAAGTTCTCGAGATATACACGGCCAGTGATCACCAGTACATATCATACTCCCTTCAGACAAACACCCTTACACATCAAGAAAGCACAAGTGGGGAACTCGCAGATGGAACGTAGGCAAGTTGGACACATCTGCGCTCGTGGCAGAGGTTGACTACCAAATAGGAAGATTGGAATTAGTAGAAGATGCCGTAAATATATCTAACCAAGTCATGAACATCATTCGAATGGGTTCTGACAAAGCAATGCCAAAAACGAGGAAGCGGAACAAATATAAAACCGCTGTATATTGGTGGAACAGCACAATAGAAGAAGAAAGGCGTAATTGTATACGACAGCGTCGAAAATACACTAGGGCAAGGCGTAGAGGCACAGCAGATGCAGAGCATGCTGAATACAAGGAAGCAAAAAAGAGGTTGGGAAGAGCCATACATAATAGTAAAAGACAACAATTCGAGGAGCTCAGGGAAGATATTAATAGGGACCCATGGGGCCTTGGATATAAATTAGTCATGAAGAAGCTTGGGTTTAAAAACCCCGCGCAGGAGATGGACGAAAGGACAATGGGGAATATAGTGACAACGCTCTTTCCTAAGCTTAAGGAATGACATTTACAATACGTAGGATGTGGCAACACAAACCCAGTTTATTTCATTCACCGTAGAAGAACTAAGGGCAGCAGCTCTAACCCTCAAGAATAGAAAGGCCCCTGGACCTGATGGAATACCAGCCGAGATGGTGAAGAAGATTGCAATTACTCGACCAAGATTGCTTTTAGAAATGTATAATAGCTGCCTGAGGGAGCCGTGAAAAAAACAAAAGCTGGTGCTCATAAGCAAAGGAAAAGGAGATCCATACTTGCCATCATCATACAGGCCACTCTGTATGCTGGATCCGGCAGAAAAACTAATGGAGAAACTACTCAAGCCCCGCCTAGAAGAAGCTATCAATAGGGAAGGTGGCTTATCCAGGAGACAATATGGATGTCGACCAGGAAGGTGTACAATAGATGCCGTGAAGGAGATAACAGATGCTGTCAAAGTTGTCCAGCAGAGAAACCATTTCAGCAGGCCCGTGGTTTTTCTCGCCACTCTTGACGTAAGGAATGCTTTCAATAGCCTAAGATGGGCAGATGTGTTGAAAGCCTTGAAGAGAAATTTCGCAGTGCCAACATATTTAATGAAGATAATTGGTAACTATTTGAAAGACAGGGTTCTCTTATACGACACCAAGGAGGGCCCGAAAAGTATGGTCGTCACCTCGGGAGCGGCACAGGGCTCTATTTTAGGACCAGATCTGTGGAACGCGAGCTATGCCAGAGGACACTTTCTTAGTTGGCTACGCAGATGACATCGCAGCAGTCATCACAGCTAGGAACACGGACGATGCCCAGAGGAGACTCAGAGAAGTGATGATAAGAACCAGGGCCTGACTAGACTCACATGGGCTGGAGCCAGCCACACACAAAACGGAGTTAGTGTTTCTCACAGGACGGCACATGCCAACCGAGATAAAAATGCGGTTCGAGGATGTTTTAATAACCACCAAGGAAAGCGTGAACTACCTAGGAATAAGGATGGATTGGAGGTTGACATACTCACAACACATTCAATATGTATCCACAAAAGCGGCAAAGATAACGGCACAGCTGAGCAGATTAATGGCGAATGTTGGAGGACCTCTATCATGCAAGAGGAAGCTGCTTATGGAAGCATGCAACAGTGTCCTTTTGTACGGATGTGAAATCTGGGCAGACACACTGAGTACCAAGAGAAGAGCAAATGCATTACTCTCAGTGCAGAGGACAGCGGCGTTGCGCGTGGCATCGGCATACCGCACATTATCGGCATCCGCTGTCTTTGTGATATCAGGCATGCTTCCAATCGACCTTCATGCAGAAAGTATTTATCACAAGACGATCTACAGCGGACACAACGCCTTTGTCAGATGCTAGGCAGGCAACTATTGAAAGATGGCAAGCACTATGGAGCGAAGATAGGAACGGTAGATGGACAGCCAAACTTATACCAGATATACGGAAATGGATGGAAAGAAAACACGGAGAGGTGAACTATTACTTGACACAGATGCTCTCCGGACACGGCTATTTTAGAAAATATTTGCACAGAGTGGGAAAGTGCAGTACACCATTTTGTTTGTACGAAGAAAGCGATATAGTTGACGATGCGGAACACACGTTTTTCTCCTGCCAACGCTGGGTCATGAGCCTACAACAAGTGGAGATGCAAATAGGCTTGATCACAACGGCAAACCTTGTTGACAAGATGACAAGTAATGCAGAAGCGTGGAATGCCGTGGCAACGTACGTCGAATGCGCGCTCCGAGCTAAGAAGAAGGACCTGGATAGAGCACACAGCAGCTTGGGATAGGCTAGAACAGCGACTAAGCTACTCAAAGGAGAAGAGAAAAAAAGCGGGTGCCTGGACGCAGGCATGCGCAAGGCGGTCTCCTGACCAAGGAGGGAGCCACCTCGAAGCAATGCGAAAGCGGTTCCGAGGTAGAAGTATCTCCCAAAGAGATGAGTTGGGGTTTTAGTCGGTATGCCCATATGGGAGAGCCCGACATATCATAGTGGATGACGATCCACTATGAATGCAGTAATGCATTTCCCCAGCTCACCCGCAAAAAATACATATTTACATATTATTAAATGTGTATCTGCTATGTAGAAATTTTGCTACGTTAGTTCATTAAAATTTTATAAACTTTGTTTTAATTTTTAACTTTTAATTTTCTGCTATGTAGAAATTTTAGCACGAAAATGTAATGTTCAAAAATCCTTTTGAATTTAATTTACAATGATACTTTTTTATTTTACATTCTTCCAGGATACAACATAAAAAAACAATTTTCGCAATTTCGTGTTATTCAAGATCAAGCTCAACAATGAATTCGTATATGAATGAGTTAAGCTTACAAATTAATTTATGAATGAATAAAAAATTACCAAAAAATCAGTAAATTTGAGTTTTTACTCTAAATAGCATTTCTTGACTGTTATTTTTCATATTTTTAAGCAATTGGTATGCAAAATATATAAAAAAATGGACTTGGTAACGAATTAAATGAAAATTCCATACAGTTTATAAAAAAATTATTCAACAAGTTAACAGTTTTGTTACTTCGATAATTATTTTGAGACCTGTTATTTCAGATGCTCCGTCGGAACCTAAAAAATATTGCTACCATCATTTTTATTGCCAGATGTTTTTTTGGTTGATACATGATCAGGCCATCAAATTCATTTCGAACATGTTTGTTTTTTAAACTTCTTAGCTCAATATTTGTGTTAATATACGTGCAGATTCGAAATCAAAATTATAACTTATTTTCAATATGTGTTGCATAAATCGTGTTCTTGCGTGTAGCAGTGATAGTCCAAATTCATACGGATCTATACTATCTATTGATTTTGTTGGTCTTTGGCTTGATGTTGTTTGGCACGTAATACAGCTGGATGAAGCTTTTGTGTCCGTGAAAGTCTGGCTGGTTTTTCATCTATTATTTTTTGCATTTACTGGTAGCTCAGTTCAATTCTTTGATAAATGAAAGGGAACAAAATTTTGCGACGAAAACGATAACTACCCGGATTGTTTACGCGCATACTGTAAACGTACCCTGATCATTGCTCAGAGTATGTTTTTATGTTTTCCGTTAATTTGCTGTTTTATATTTTTCAGTATTCATATAACGAATGTTCCAAATTTTGACAGTTGCCAGCGGCCATATTGTTTAAACTACATCTGTCAAATTAGTTTTCACTTAAGGCCATTTCACATACAACTTTTGCTTCGCGTTGCGTTACAGTTTCGCTTTGACATTTAAGATGAAATGTACATACTTATACGAAACATGCCACATAAAACAATTTTAACGCAGCGTGACGCAAAAAGTTCGGCAACTCTCAACTTTTTGCGTGCTTTGACAAAGTTTTGTACGTTAGAATATGATATGTGTTAATTCTTTTGAGTTTTTTTTACTCTTTATTCAAAAATAAAAACAACTCTCAATAGAATTAATAAGACTTGAACATAATCCGTACTTCTTTTTTATGTTCTTATTTTTCCCACATTTTGGCGTGAGAATTACCGCGTCTGCATAATTCATAATACTTGAACAAAATCCGTACCTCTTTTTTACGTTCTTATTTAGGCGTGAGAATTACCGCGTTTGCATAATTCATAGCTAAATTAAAACAAAATTTTTATTTACACGTACTAAATCAAATAACTAGTCAGACGTTGGAGAAATTTGATATCCGTTTGGGCTTTACTGTCAGTGAGAAAATAATTTGCTTATTTAATTCACCAGCCAGACAGTTATGAAATCCAATATCTGTTCTCTGCTAACGGTGGGAAAATAATTAGTGCATCAGAAGAATGAACGGTTTCCAGCCTGCTAAAAATAAAAATTTTTTACTTTTTTTTGTATTGTATTTCTATTTGGATTTGTAGTTCTTTATTATTTGTATTTGTAATTTTTTTCTTTAAATACCATAAGTTTTTAATAAAATTTGTGATTGCACGATTGTCATTCATCCAGCAAACATCTGAATTTCATTTTTTTTCCGACAAGTCAGTTTACGTTGTTCTTGTGTACCACTTGAACAACTGAACCGATAATAATCGCTTGAATTATCCTGGTGAACTACTAGGATAATAAACCCCTACGAACAGTAATAACTTGGTGAAGCACCAAGTTATACATCTCGATAAAGTTGAGAAAGGCAAACGAGCCTGCGCTTAACATTTTGGCGACCGTGACAGGACATCGGGTTTAGGAAAACCTAAAGTCCTTCAAGCGAAGAATTTAAACCCAAAATATCAGCGGCCAACCACAAACTACAGGCGCTTAATCACAGACAACGTTGCATTACAACTAATAAGCAGCTTACTCCAACTCTCAATTAACCTCTATAGGGCATCAACAAAGCAATATGGAAACCGCAGAGCAGCTTCTTCACCAACTAAAGGAGATCGGCGAGCGTATCGCCACCATCATCCGCAACTTTACCAAGGACCCAGCTAGCCGCAAAACCCCAGCGTACTACAAAGAACGATTGGCCCGGCTGACTACAGCTTGGAAAGAATTCGATGAGGCAGATACCAAATTGCGGACTCTAAAGGATATTGATATGGAAGATGAATACTTCACTGCAGACCGCTATAGTCAAATCCAGTCAATGGCATCCAAATATATAGCGCTGATGGAACGCGAGCACACTTACCAAGTTAAGGGAGCAATCGCCAAAAACCCTATTGATCCACCGCCAAAAGGGGGCGACCAGTCCGAAATCATTAACCACGAAACCTCAACCTACAAGTGGCCACGATGGTTTAATCAGCCGCTCCCTAGGAAAGATGGCAGCTCTGGATAGACAGCTAGAAGGCCTTCAGTTGCAGTCAGGTCAGGATGGGCCTTATTACGATGTTAAAAAGGCCACCATCACCAAACTATGGCAACAGCTAGAACTACTTAATGATGAAGTGTTAGATAAATATTCCGATCCAGACCTCGCCGGTTATGACACAAGCAGATACATCCACCTCGAACAAGCCGCTCAGTTAGCGATCATCCAGCTTACCACGGCTAACAACAATCGCCTCTCATCCACAGAGACTATGGCTAGACCATCTACCCTACCATTACCCACAATCACTCTCCCTAAATTTGAAGGTGATTATATGAAATGGACATCGTTTTTTGACTTATTTAAGAAAACTATTCATGAGCAACAGATGTCAGACGCTCACAAAATGTTTTATCTAAAGACCAACGTTACTAGTGAAGCAGCGAAGCTTATTAATCATCTTGCTGTTACTGCAGACAATTACATAGCCGCTTGGCAGTTACTACAGGATCGATATGATAATAAACGACTAATAGTGGCAACAGCGGTTCAGAGACTGCTAGACCAACCATCCGGTGCATCGACGTTAATGGCCGTTAAGCGATTGCACGATACAACGAGAGAATGTCTGGCAGCTCTTTCTAATATGGGGCTCGAAATCTCGACATGGGATCCACTCCTACTCCACCTTCTGGTAAAAAAGTTGGACAAAACTGTATACACTCAATATGAGCAATCGATACCCAACCCAAAGGAAATGCAACCAGTCAGCCAATTTCTTACCTTTCTGGAGAACTACTTCCACACTCTGGAGGCAATAGGACACAAAGATAAAACATTTTCTCCTGCTAGCAAAACATGCACGCTTACGGCACATCCCCACCATGAGAACCAACGATGCCTAGTTTGCAAGCAAGAATATCACCCATTGTATAGATGCAGAGAATTCATCCAGCTAAGCCCTGTAAATAGACTAAACCTGATACAGAAACATAAACTGTGTGTTAATTGTTTTGGTCACAATCATTTGACCAAACAGTGCACAATTTTAGGCCGCTGCCAAAAATGTGGAAAAATGCACAACACCCTTGTACACTTGGAACAAGCCCTGCAAAAGAATTCAATATCCAGGAAGCGTAACAAATCAAAGGCGGAAACAGAGTCAGCCAATGAAACAGTTACAACGAATAACTCCACGACGCAACACGCGACATCTCTAGTCAGCACACCAACAGAAGCTGAAAGCATGGCGGGAAGTGACACTAACAAATGACCATATATTCTACTGGGAACAGCGTTGGTAAAGGTCAAGGCTAATGGTCTGGAAACTGAATGCAAGGCAATCCTTGATTCAGGATCACAAGTCAATTTGATCACAGAACGATTAGTCAACCGGCTTGGACTCCCAGCACGGACTACTTCTGTTTCAATCAACGGTATTGGAAAAAACCGTACCAAGGTTCAACATCGAGTCAACATTACGCTACAATCTCGGCTCAACAATTTTTCAACACGGCTTGAAGCATTCGTATTGCCGCAAATTATTTCCCCTCAACCCGCTCAATCACTTACAATCGACAGGTGGTCAATTCCCAGCAACATAGCATTAGCGGACCCAACCTTCAACCGTCCAGAAAAAATCGATATTTTGTTAGGGGCGGAATATTATCATCAACTACTCAAGATCGGACAATTTAAATTAGGCAAGGGCCTTCCACTGCTACAAAATACAGCCTTTGGATGGATCGTATCGGGAAAGGTATCTGGTGAAAGGCTCTCATCAGGAATCTGCGGAGTCTTAACAGAAGAGGATAAAGTGAATACAGCTATTGAGCGATTTTGGAAACTCGAGGAGGTTGAAGGAAGAGAGAAAAATTTATCACCCTTTGATGCACAGTGCGAAGCACATTTCAATCAGCATACCACACGTGACCATGAAGGTCGATTCATAGCACGACTGCCGTTTTGTGCTGAACCATCTTTATTAGGGTCCTCACATAGTATCGCATTCAACCGGTTCCTCGCACTAGAACGTCGATTATCAAAAGACGCTTCATTGAAGGAACAATATGCGCTATTTATGAAACACTACGAAACAATGGGGCACATGTCGAAAATCAATATAGACGAAGTAAAGGGGCATACATACTTTATTCCTCACCACTGCGTTTTGCGACCCGAAAGTAGTACAACTAAACTCAGAGTAGTTTTCGATGCGTCAGCAAAAACGTCCTCAGGAAAATCCTTAAATGATATTCTCCACACTGGACCACCACTACAAAATGATCTATTTACGGTTCTATTGCGATTTCGGCTGCCCCGTTTTGTATTCACAACAGATATCGAAAAAATGTACCGCCAAATCTATATCCACCCCAAGGACCGACAGTACCAGATAATCCTCTGGCGAAATAATGCCTCTGAGCCTATTAGTTATTTCCAGTTAAATACCGTTACCTATGGTACTAGACCAGCACCATATCTGGCGATCAAATGTTTGAAGGAAATAATCCAGGATAATAAGATGCAAGCTCCTTTGGCAGCCAGTTTCTTGGAAAAGAACTTTTATGTCGATAACGGGCTGGGTGGAGCTGATAGCCTGAATACAGCCGTAGAAACTCAGCACCAGCTGCAAGACGTCCTGGCCAAGTACGGGTTCCATCTACGAAAATGGTGCGCTAATAATGCCCAGCTGCTCCGCAACATTCCCAGTTATGACCAAGAAGTCAGTCTTGACTTCTCAAACGAAACTGATTACACTAAAATACTGGGATTGGTATGGGTACCTAAAGATGACCTCCTTAAGATCAAGGTCAACATTCAAACAATTAAAGCCGTGACTAAAAGAACAGTCACATCAGACTTGGCGCGAATCTTTGATCCACTAGGAATACTGTCGCCAGTAGTTGCCAGAGCAAAAATGTTTATCCAGGAATTATGGACCTTGAATCTCTCATGGGACGAGGCTGTTCCTTCGGAATTTGACTCACGCTGGCGAACCTTTCGAAGCAACCTAAGCGAACTTGAAAGCTTTCAAGTGCATCGGCATATCTATAAAGGAGTTCTTCCTAGCAAGACTCAACTTCATGTTTTTACCGATGCCTCCGAAAAGGCATATGGTGCTGCAATATATGTGAGAACAATGCTACCAAACAAAACAATAAGAGTATATTTGTTATGTGCGAAATCACGGATAACTCCACTCAAACAGCAAACACTGCCTAGAATGGAACTATGTGCCGCACAATTGGGTGCTAACTTAGCTGCAAAAGTGAAATTAGACTTGGATATGAATACAACGCCAACATTCTATTGGTCCGACTCAAAAATAGTCTTATCGTGGATAAATTCAAGATCTTCTTCCTTTCATACATTTGTGGCAAATCGAATCGCTTTAATTCAAGAAAACACGCTACCTGAGCAATGGCGTCATGTAAGTTCTAAAGATAATCCAGCGGACATCATATCAAGAGGACTGGATCCACAACAGTTACAGCATACACCCCAATGGATGTATGGGCCATTTTTTCTTCATGGAGACGAGAAACATTGGCCTCCCAGTTTTGGCCTAGATCCTAATTTGCCGACCCCTGAACAAAAGCTGTCAATAGTGAAAACTTTTTGCACAGCATCAACCACCGAAATTCACTAAAAAGGCTCCAACGTATCATAGGATATATTTTAAGATTCATTAAAAATGCCAGAACTTTCAAACCCGAGCGACAAACCCAACAAAATCTCACACCTATTGAACTTCACGATGCGCTTGCCATCATTGTTCGAACCACCCAACTATGCACGTTCACAGAAGACATTCAACAGCTGCAACAGAAAAAAGACCTTAAAGGATCGAGTCAAATAAAAAGCTTATCCCCATTTTTAGACGAATATAACATTCTAAGAGTCGGAGGCAGATTAGAAGCATCCACGTTATCATTCAATGCCAAACATCCAATGTTGCTTCCTTATAACGACACAATAAGTAAACTAATATTTGTGTCGATACATAGGGAAAACAAACATTGTGGCCCTGGAGCACTTCTAGCAATCGTAAGACAACGTTTTTGGCCCATTAAAGGCAAACATTTGGCTCGGGAAACTGTGCATAAATGTGTGCAATGTGTACGAGCGAAACCAAAACTTCTGCAGCAAATTATGGGAAACCTTCCAGAAGCAAGAGTAATACCAGCGAGACCCTTTATTAATGCAGGAGTTGACTACTGTGGTCCAATCTGGGTTCACTTCAAAACCCGAGGAAAGCGACCCCAAAAGGCGTATATTGCAGTATTCTGTTGCTTTTCCACCAAGGCGGTCCATCTGGAGCTTGTAACAGACATTACAACCGACGCTTTCATTGGAGCACTCAAAAGATTCATCGGCCGAAGGGGTCACTGTCAGCATCTCTACAGTGACAACGCAACAAACTTTGTGGGAGCTCGCAATCAATTAGAAGAGTTGTCAACTGCTCTTTTCGCCACAGCTGCTCAAGAAAAAATTCAACAAGAGTGTGCCAGCAAGGGCATCAGTTTTCATTTCATACCTCCACGAGCCCCGCACTTCGGCGGACTATGGGAGGCTGCAGTCAAATCTGCAAAAAGGTTACTTGTTAAAGAAATGGCAAACGCGTCTCTGACCTATGAAGAAATGGAAACCGTGATCATAGAAGTCGAAGCAATCCTTAATTCGAGACCGATTGCACCGTTGCCGAATAGTCCTAATGATGAGGCTGCACTAACACCAGGCCACTTTTTGATTGGTGAACCGCTTACAGCACAAGTAGATGCAACAGCCAGGTCAACCCCAACAACTCTTACAAAACGATGGGAGTTAGTGTCACAAATAAAGCATCAATTTTGGAAACGATGGTCGCAGGAATACCTCAGTGAACTCCAGCAGCGAAACAAGTGGCAAACCAAGGCTCAAAATTTGCAACGGGGTACCATAGTTATAATTAAAGACAACACACCAGTCATGAAATGGCGTCTTGGAAAAGTAACTGAAATTTACCCCGGTCCAGACGGACTTGTCAGAACAGCGGATGTAAAAAAATCTGATGGTAACCTTAAGCGAGCAATTGACTTGCTGGCTCCTCTTCCTGTGGAGCCACCAGGAACCAATGTTAGCAATAACACAACAGATGAGAAACGAAAAAGAGACAGCTCACCCAAGAACAAAACCATAAATGAACCACCCTCAAAACGTTGTACTCTAAACGCAACAGGTCTGCTAGTACTCATAGCATTATTTCTCCCTCTAATCCTATGTCAACAAGTGACGTACACCCAAATCACCAGCAACCCTGGATTGCATTTCGAAAATATTGGCCAAGTTAAACCTGTCATCGCTGAATGGAAGCTCCTTATTTATTTTGAGCTGACACCGTTCTATAACGAATTAGAACTTTTAGTGAACGGTACCTCTGCGCTGAAAAGGGCCTGCGATTACTCATCCCTTAATCATCAATGCAACGGACTTCTATCTCATTTTCAAGATCTCAAAAATGAAATGGAGCACGGTTTGGAAAATTTCATAAAAAGGAAGCGACGAGGAGCAATAGACATGGTTGGAAATATAGCAAGCTCCTTGTTTGGCGTTCTAGACTCCAAATATGCAGCAGAAATGACGGATACTATTAATAGTATAAAAACCAACGAAGCCCACTTGCAAAGCCTTCTTCGGAATCAAACATCGTTTATCGACTCGACCCTAAATCTCATGAAGCAATCGGAACAACGCACGCAAGATAACTTCGAAAAAATGAACGGTAAAATAAATAAACTACTCTACCTCACAACCAATGACAGTTACCATCGATCGGAAGTCATTTTATCACTGAGTGTCCAGTTACTTACAATTGCTAATAATTTACAAAAAATGCATACATCTATGATCACATTGTTAGCGGACACTTACCATGGTCGAATTAGTCCGGTTCTACTAACCCCACAACAATTTTCGGGTGAAATCGATAACATAAAGGCAAACCTTCCCGCAGATCTAGTACTTCCAGTTGCAGACATTATTCATTTATATGGTGTAGTCACGGCTCACGCGGCAATCTCAACTCAGCACATTATTTGCACCTTGTTCATCCCTCTAGCCCATCAAGGGCAATATGACCTATTTTATATTACTCCAGTACCACAGCTAATGAACAACTCTTTAGTGGCTATCATACCAACCACTAAAATGATGGCTCTCAACGCTCATCGTGACGAATATTTCCCTCTAGATGAATCGAAGCTAAGTACCTGCAATAAACTTGAGCATAACATTTTCTTATGCCCACACATTCAAGCTGCATATCATAAAGGCTCTCCAATTTGTCGCTGTGAGATACATTTATTCAACAATGAATCCGACTCAAGCTGCAACATAGAGTTGATAAACAGCAATAACGTATGGTA
The DNA here is from genome assembly GCA_963681545.1 of Germaria angustata. Classification (NCBI taxonomy): domain Eukaryota; kingdom Metazoa; phylum Arthropoda; class Insecta; order Diptera; family Tachinidae; genus Germaria; species Germaria angustata. The sequence continues at coordinate 77,181,731 of OY812998.1, read as the reverse complement.
CCAACTTTATAACAAGAACCAGTGGCTGCTCGCAACTCAACAGCAGCTAAAACTAAGCACAGTATGCAAGGGTGAAAGCAGTTCACAATTGCTGGAAGGTACCGGGTTGCTCACGCTCCCCGCAGGGTGTGCAATGAAAAATGATGTTATTACCATATACGGGCATCGAACCATCTCATCAAACTTGCATTCATCATATACAAGCAATGGGATGTCATTCCTTCACCTCCAAGAAAGCGTAAACAACATGACACAACCCCTGTCATATGCTTCGACAATTGAAAAGATAACCCATCTGCAGAATGAGGTCAGGGCACAACGACAAGAATTTCCTCTCGCAAGAACCCATAAGATACATAGCTTAACCATCAGCTATGTTGGACTAGCCTTGATTTTAGCTGTGATAGTGGCCCTGATAGCAAGGCAAAGGTTGAAGAGAAGACGTGAACCGATCCCCGAAGCACCACAACCGTCTCCACGATCCAACTGGAATGTTTCATTGGAACCAACAACTTAATCCACTTCAAAATATGTAACTTGCCGGAGAACGCTCATTCGCACTTTTCAATCCCCTTGGGGCCGCAATATGTTAATTCTTTTGACTTTTTTTTACTCTTTATTCAAAAATAAAAACAACTCTCAATAGAATTAATAAGACTTGAACATAATCCGTACTTCTTTTTTACGTTCTTATTTTTCCCACATTTTGGCGTGAGAATTACCGCGTCTGCATAATTCATAATACTTGAACAAAATCCGTACCTCTTTTTTACGTTCTTATTTAGGCGTGAGAATTACCGCGTTTGCATAATTCATAGCTAAATTAAAACAAAATTTTTATTTACACGTACTAAATCAAATAACTAGTCAGACGTTGGAGAAATTTGATATCCGTTTGGGCTTTACTGTCAGTGAGAAAATAATTTGCTTATTTAATTCACCAGCCAGACAGTTATGAAATCCAATATCTGTTCTCTGCTAACGGTGGGAAAATAATTAGTGCATCAGAAGAATGAACGGTTTCCAGCCTGCTAAAAATAAAAATTTTTTACTTTTTTTTTGTATTGTATTTCTATTTGGATTTGTAGTTCTTTATTATTTGTATTTGTAATTTTCTTCTTTAAATACCATAAGTTTTTAATAAAATTTGTGATTGCACGATTGTCATTCATCCAGCAAACATCTGAATTTCATTTTTTTTTCCGACAAGTCAGTTTACGTTGTTCTTGTGTACCACTTGAACAACTGAACCGATAATAATCGCTTGAATTATCCTGGTGAACTACTAGGATAATAAACCCCTACGAACAGTAATAACTTGGTGAAGCACCAAGTTATACATCTCGATAAAGTTGAGCAAGGCAAACGAGCCTGCGCTTAACAATATGAAAATGTGATGTGATTTGCAAAATACTTATTTTTTTATTTTTTTAATTTATTTCCTGTTGAAGAATATGAGCTTGTTTTTTTTAGCTATTTGCATGCTATATGTAAGTATGTATATAGCATAAGATTATTTTATTGTGAAAAATCAGTGGCAGCCTATTATAATTAAGATTTTACCTTTTTCTATGAATATGTATTTGAAAATCCAAAAAACAAAAACATTTATACTGTATAGTGGTGTATTTTCAATAAACTACAATAGGTGATAACAAAATAAACACACAAAAGCAAATAATATTTTGACTTTCGTTTTTATAATAAAAAATAATTAGCAAAATTCATAACCACCTTTTTGCTAAACATACAATGCGCGCGTTGTGTCAAAGTTTTTATTGTGTCATACACCTTTGCGTTACGCTTTTCTGTCAAAGCTAAAAACGTTACGCAACGCTACAAAGTTTTATCTGACACGGCCTTTACTGAGTCCGTTTTGTCAAATCATCATGAACGGATATAGCGTTCAACAGCACGAGCAAATGATAAAATTATTTTTATAAAAATGGGCGTTCTGTTCGGGCAAGTTTGCGCACGCTTCACCCACTTTATTGTTTCCATAATCGTCCTCCATTCCTCAACGTCAACAAATAAGATGTAGGACGGTAACAATGCATACGATATCAAGGGCGACCAATTCATCCCGAAAAAATTACTGTGTGGATTTTAGGATGGCGGCATCATCGATCCATATTTTTTTAAGAACGACGTTGACGAGACCTTCACAGTCAACGGCGTGCGCTGTGGGCAGATGATTACCTGAATTGGAATATATGGACATCAATAACATTTGGTTTTCGCAGGACCAATAACACACAGCTCTTGACACATTCTGAACTAGCCATTTGTGGACATGATAATCTCACGTTGAGGTGATGTGTGACCCCGTTAGACTTTTTCTTGTGGCCTTATCATATTCTATACCACAACCCTCAGCGGTCGTCAAGGCCGATATATCCCAATGCCATCTGTAAAATTTAGCCTGATTTATTGCCAGAGTGCCAGAAAATTGAACATTTTCGATACTCGCCGCCACACAGCGATGCCGCGGCATATATTATCACGATATTATATTTTAAATGAATAAATTTTTGTATTGATATCTTACACACGCTTTGTCTTATTTACAAGAACAAGGCAAAACCTCTTAATTAAAGACCCATTTAAATCTTTTACTATATTCAACATTTTTATTAAATTAAAAAAGTATTGTACGTAACTGAAGAGGAAAACCCCAAATACAAAGTTAAGTCTAAATATTTTATTACTTAAATCAAAACTTCTTAATCCACGCATTTCAATGGAAACAATAGATAATTTAAGTTTTATTTTCTTTGTATATCTTCCTCGTTCTTGTTTCTGAAACATTCTTCAGTCCATTCTCTATAGTAAAATCTCTCCATATTTTTATCAATAAATATTTTACAGCCTGACCCACTACCTCGAACGTTTTCGTTGGCAAAAGCGACAAAGAGCTGATTTGCATCCCAGTAAGAACTTTCAGAACAACAAAATGGAACAAAAATGAAGGCTAATGAAAATGTAAGCATTTCTATACACATTCGCAGAGTATATGAACTCAAATATCATAGTTAATCACATAAGGCGTAAGCATTCGACAAACTGATGGCTGAAGTAGTTAGCACAATTTATGACTGGAGTCTTGTTGAACCTTCGTAGTGAACGGACGTATTAGCGGAGTTATTTCTTACATACTAAACAAACAAAAATTACAAAAAAAAAATATTCGTAATAAGTACTGATTTGTAATAAGTACTCATTTTGTGAAATTTGCTTTATTTGCACTAATAATATTTTTCATATCATCTGAAACAACAAAAAAAACAAAAAACACAAACAAAGTGACTGAGGAATACTCTGCATGAGTACCTCAAAAACAAAAAATTGTGAAGTGAGTTCTAACGGCAGAAATGCCTATTTTACTGTGAGTTCTGAAGCTCTTAATGCGAACAATAAAAATAAAAAAATTGATGATAGTCTTTTTCTAACGGCAAAGCCAATCTTACGTGAGCGATCAAATTCGCTTACACCGATGCCAAGTAGTGATTCTATAACATTACCGCTGCCTAGTACATCTTTATTTAAATCAGCGCCATTATCCGCTCCGGGCTCGTGTTCATCACTTAACCCAGTTATCACTATAGACGATAATATTCAGAAACCTAAAGTGCCTGTCGGAATGGACAGATAAATAACAGTAGTTAAGCGCGGGCGAAGCCCAAATTCATCTAAAATCTCATCTGTTCCGAAGATATCCAGGGATAACGACGCCGCATTAGCTAACCGACAAAACCGTTTTAAAATATTGCAAGAAGACAACGACAAACCCGAAGTGTCCTCGAAAAAAACCTCTAAACCACCACCAATCTATTTGAGGGAAAAGAATTCGAACAGACTTATTACAAAATTAATCTCGGCCATCGGTGAAAAGGCATTTCACATTGTTCCAATAAAACGTGGTAACATTGATGAGACAAAAGTTCAAATATACGATGAAAAAGACTTCCGCAAAATGGTCACTGAATTTGAGAAAAATAATACAAGTTTTTACACGTTCCAGCTTAAGAGCGCTAAAGGCCTACAGGTCGTACTGAAGGGCATAGATTCTTACGTTGTCCCTGCTGAAATTAAAGATGCTCTCACCCTCCAAGGATTCAAGGTAAAAAATGTATCCAACATAATAAACAGGGAAAAGATCCCCCAACCTTTATTTCGCGTTGAACTGGAGCCTAATGATATTAAATTGAAAAAAATGAGACACATCCAATTTATAACTTAAAATATCTCTTATACCGGAAAATCACAGTAGAAGAACCACACAAGCGTTCAGGACCCGTACAGTGCCATAACTGTCAAGAATATGGCCATACGAAAAGTTACTGCAAATTGCCTACTGTTTGTGTTGTGTGCGGTGAATTGCATGATACTGCTATTTGTAATAAGTCGAAAGATCAAAAAGAAAAAAAGTGCAGCAATTGTGGAGGTAATCACACTGCTAACTACAGGGGATGTCCTGTATACTCTTTCGTTAAAAAGGCTATGAGTCAAAAGCCTAAAGTAGTCCCAGCGCAAACAGGAAATACTTTCTCCACCACTTATCCTGTAATGGCCCAACCAATCACTACTCAAGTATCGTATGCTGACGCTGTGAAGATCAACTCTGTTCCCATGCAAAAAGTGTCACCACCAAATAATTCAACGAATGCAAACGCAAGCTTTAATTTTAGTCGCCTCGAAAGTACTATTGATAATTTGGTGCAAACTATAAACAACTTTACAACAAATATGACTAGCATGATGCAAGAAATGCTGCGAATGCAGAACACTCTGCTTCTAGCATTAGTTAACAAGCCATGAACACGTTAAAAGTATGTTTCTGGAACGCAAACGGCATTCGCCAACATAAAAATAAACTTGAGCACTTCCTCACGGCAAAAAATATTGACATAATGTTGGTATCTGAGACTCATTTGACCTCGAGAAGCCTTTTTAAAATGAGTGGCTACACCTTATATGATACAAAGGACCCGAGAGGAAGACCATGCGGAGGATCGGCAATTCTAATAAAGTCAAGACTCAAGCACTATATTCTTGAGAACACTTGTGAAGACCATCTACAAGAAACAAATATTTGCATCGAAAATTTTTGTTCAAATCTTGTGATATCATCAGTTTACTCCCCTCCCAGATTTTCAATCAGTGAGGATCACTACGAGGATTTTTACAAAACTCTTGGCCCTTGTTTCGTAGCAGCTGGAGACTAAAATGCAAAACATACGTTCTGGGGATCGCGTCTTATTACACCTAGAGGACGAGCATTGTTCAACACAATTTCAAAAATGGGTTTGGATGTCATTTCTAGCGGGGAGCCCACTTACTGGCCTACTGACTTACAAAAAATTCCGGATGTTATAGATTTTGGGGTCATGAAAAATATCCCTAGGGATTTAATTCATGTTGAAGCTTCACATGATCTCTCCTCCGATCACTCTCCCACGATCGTTACAATTTAAGAAGTGACTTACCTCACCCATATGTGAAGATGATAAATCGTGTTAACTGGCTGGGGTTCAAAAAATATCTCAGTAGTCATTGTACGGAAAACATCAGGCTTAGAACTCCCGATGATATTGAACTTAACATTGCCAATCTTACCGAGAATATTAATCAGGCTGCTAAACATGCCACTACCTCCCATCCGCAGACTGAGTTTAATAGAATTTATTCTGCGGATATTGAACGTCTCGTATGTGAAAAAAGAAGAGCTAGAAGGGAATGGCAACAGCACAGATCGCCCCAACATAAAATCAGACTTAGAGAATGCACTAAACGACTCCAAGAGTTGCTTGCATTTGAAAAATCTGCTTCTCTTAAGAACTATCTGGAAGGTCTCGATGTCACAGCAGCATCTAATTACTCCTTGTGGCGCGCTGCTAAAAAACTTAAAACACCCGTTGAGTCTAAACCACCCCTGCGCACTTCTACCGGAGGTTGGGCAAGAACTAATACTGAAAAAGGTAACATATTAGCAGGTCATTTAAAAAACGTATTTACCCCAAACACATGTACTGGTGCTGTTGATTTGCCGAGCGTAGTTGCTCTACCCCCTCGACCCATAAAGTTTAAGATGCTTGATGTACAAAAACTAATTGCTGAAACCAATCCAAAGAAGGCCCCGGGTATTGATGGAATTAGTAACAAGATGCTGATGCAGTTGCCTCGTATTGCTATTAGAATCCTGTTATTCATTTTTAATGGCATTTTACGACTGGAGTATTACCCTCACAGCTGGAAACTTGCCATGGTCAAAATGATTCCAAAGGCGGGTAAAGATCTTACTAAGGCTGAGTCATATGGTTAGGTTAGGTTAGGCTGAGTCATATAGGCCAATAAGTTTGCTGTCAACAATTTCAAAGCTCTTTGAAAAACTTCTCATGACAAAATTGTCCCCAATTCTAGCTGATAATGGATGCATACCGGACCATCAATTTGGTTTTAGAAGTGAGCATAGCACCATTGAACAAACTCATAGATTGGTTCATTTCATAAGAAGAACATTTGAAGAAAGAAAGTATTGTTCTTCCCTCTTTATTGATGTCTCTCAGGCATTTGATAAAGTGTGGCATGAAGGCCTAATTCTAAAATTGAGGACATATCTACCAATAAACATTGTAAATCTTTTGGAAAGTTATATTCTTGCCCGGAAGTTCACTGTCGTGGAAGGAGACTTCATGAGTGTGCCCGAAACCATTTCATCTGGGGTGCCTCAGGGGAGTATACTGGGGCCAGTTTTGTATTTGATTTATACCTGTGATATGCCCTTGAGCAGTAATATCCTCACTTCTACTTTTGCCGATGATACAGCCTGCCTTAGTATGCATGAAAACCCTCACGAGGCATCCCGATATCTTCAGGAACATATTAACCTGTTGGAGCTGTGGTTGAACTTATGGAGAATAAAAGTAAATGAACAAAAGTGTGTTCATGTCACATTTACCCTACGAAGAGACACTTGTTCCCCCATTCGAATCAACAATCAATTTGTTCCTCAACATTCACAGGTGAAATACCTTGGTATACATCTTGACCGACGGCTTACATGGAAACACCACATTGACTCCAAGCTAACACAAATGAAGCTTAAATTAACCCAGATACACTGGCTGATTGGTAGAAATTCTACCCTCAGCCTAGATTGTAAACTTTTAATATACAAGTCGCTTTTGAAACCCATATGGTGTTACGGAATTCAACTATGGGGCACTGCTTCAGCTTCCAATGTAGAGCGAATACAACGTATGCAAAACAAAATTTTAAGGTTAATAACATCGGCTCCTTGGTACATGAAAAATTCAATTTTACATCGTGATTTAAATCTGCCACTTGTGACCGCTGAAATTGCAAAATATGCAGGCAAATATTTAACGAAACTAGAGTCCCAGCCTAATCCCCTTGCTCGTGACATCTTGAACTTTCCTGGACACATCCGCCTAAAAAAGAGGGATACTACGTCTTTAGTACTCTCCAGATGAAACTTTTTAAAAATATATTTATGCTAAATACGATTCTAATGTATTATTAATTATTATCACTAAGTTTATGTCTGACACTGGTTGGGCCTAATAATTATTTATATATTTAAGATTTGAATACTTATTGTTAGTTCAGATGTGAAGAGACAATAAATAAATATAAGCATGCAAAAAAAAAAATTTATGACTGAGAGCCTCGGTTCCATCCCTGTTCAGGACAAGTTTTTCTGATTTACGTTAGTGTGGCGTCGGTTAGCAGAATCGTCGGCGAAGTAAAACAACTAATAAAATGTTTTGCAGAGGGTCAGACATGCTTAGGTGCGTGATAGATATTGACCAAGCCAACGTTTAAATAGAATAATCATTTAAATCTGTTTTTTTATTAAATATAATTTCATGATTACCTTTTTCGTTTACTCTTGAAAGAACATGCAAGAATATTAATTCTTACTTTAATGGAATGAGAATACGGTTTTATTTATAGTCTGTTTAGAGGGTGAGAACAGCTGTGCGGTATAGGGTTGCCAAATCAAGTAAAGATAATACGGGAGAGTTTCACAATAAGTTGAATTTTTTTTGAAGAGGCGGGAGCTGAAAAAGGATAGTAACGAGGTAGGAACAGCAAAAAGGATATATTGATGAATGGGTAATATAGTTGATCTTGATGACCGGTATAGGGTCAGCCATCTTTTTTTTTATATAGAATGGCCTAGGGGTAGCGGTCATATATATAAGAAGGCAGAGCCTGTGAAAATCGAAAGAAGTATTGGGTCAGCAAGCAGACAATCAGTTATAAAAAAAATACAACTATAAAATAAAAATTAAAAAATAAAACGAAAAGCTAAACTAGAAAACAATAAAGTGTGATTCAATTTTTTTTAAATAATAAAGAAAAAGTGGAAAGGAACAGGTATGATGAGTTATTAATTTGGCAAATGAAAAAGAAAATTAAAAGAATTAAATGTCTCTGCTCAGGAAGACCCGGCATCATTTACACCTGAAGAAGAGTGCAGACATAAAAAAATAAATAACATAAAAAGAGGCGGAAAGCCAGAATTCCGTGCTTGCCGCACTAATTCTAGGACCTGCTGCTGGACTCGACGTGAAAGACTGCTGCCAGCCTGTCCTGTTGAGGAAACAAATTTTCACGCCGCACCAAAAAGAAAATCCTTGTGTATCCAGGTAATATATGTATGCTAAAAACAATTATCATTCTGCCTCGTTATAATCGCAGACATCACCTTGGTCAATAGTCACTAATTATCAAGGAAATATTCACTGTAAATATATCGCTTTAATACCAGAAGAAATAAATATAAAAAAATTTGGCCCATACTAGACTAATTTTATAGAAACAATTTCTTTTTAAGATTTAAAGAAAACAAAAAGTACAATATAGTGAAAACAAATGAAATAAAAGCCTACATGTCAAATTAAAAAAAAAAAATTTTAATGTTTTGTATTGTGTAGAAATGAAATTATAATTTAAAGTATTGTAATTTAATCCGTGTAAAAAATTCTATTCGAGAAGAGATCCGTTTTTGAAAACATTCTGTTGTTTGGTGATAGCATAAACGAGAAAACATTGTGAAGTGAAGTGATAGGTTTTAGGGAGCTCCTTCAAATCTCGTCGTAACAAAAAAAAAAAAACGGAAACAATATTTGACATCCGTATTAGAAAACAACAGCCTGAATTGTGTTAGTAACTGGGTAAATGCAGTTTTTTTAGGTATCTTTTCGAGTAAAATTTAATGTTAATGTATGTATTAGTAAGTTTTGAATTTATGTAAATGAATTTCTCATATAAAATTTTTATCACCAGATTTATTTTGTACTTAATTTGTATATCTTTTACGTAAGCAAATATTCTAAATGTTACGCATATATATATATATATATATATATATATATATATATATATATATATATATATATATATATATATATATATATATATATATGTATATATATATATATATATATATATATATATATATATATATATATATATATATATATATATATATATATATATGTATATGTATATAGAAATATCATGAATGAATTGGTAAAATTATGAATTAATTCTTTTCGTCAAAAAACGAATTGAATGAAATTTGAATCAATTCATTTAAATTTAGCAGACATGAATTGCAATTCATTTCCAATTCATTTGAATTGAATTGATTTTGAGTTAATTCAAATGAGTTAGAAAAAATGAATTGCAATTCATAATATTATATATAATTTTCAATAGTCAGAAACACACTTGAAGAAGCTCGAGTAATGAAGAGTCAGAAAAATGAAGATAGAATAAACCCTTATACACCACCACTCGTTGATAGCCATCCCTGTAAAATGCAACGAATAGTAAAAAAACGCAATGTGAAATAATATATGTATATCTAATAATAATAATAATAATAATAATAATAATAATAATAATAATAATAATAATAATAATAATAATAATAATAATAATAATAATAATAATAATGTGATAATAATAATAATAATAAGGCGATGTGGTTCCGCGAGGGAAACTACTGAGCATATCATAGCTGGCTGTACCACCCTGACAAGCTATGATTATACAAGCAGACACAACAATGTTGGCAAAATTTTTTATCAAGAGCTTGTGATGTGTTTTAAGCTTCTTACAAAGAAGGCGGCATACTATAAATATGAGCCCTCACCCGTACTGGAAAATTCATCCGCTGTAATTTACTGGGATAGAGAAATAATTACAGACCGGACTATACTGGCAAACAGGCCTGATATTGTTGTGTTTTGTAAGGAACAAAATAAAATAGAAATATATGACATTGCGATCCCTCTGAACCAGAACATCCAAGCCACAATAAGTACAAAAATTAATAAGTACACGGATTTGGCAAAAGAACTGCAAAAAATGTACAAGGTTAACAGTGTCACGATCAACCCAATTGTTATTTCGGCAACAGGTTTATTGCCAAAGACACTTGTTGAAAGCCTGAAAAAGTGGAAAATGGAGCAAATTTTAGAACCTATGCAAAGAGCAGTTATACTTGCGACTCGCAACATTGTGAGACGGTTTATGCAATAATATGTATTTACATTTGTAATATTAACTTTATGAAAACGAACAAGAACACGTACAATAAAATCATCAGAGCCTAATCCCTTGGCACAGCCCGGGATAGGTATTTTCCAACCTCATAGAGGTTGAGAAATTCAGAAACTCTATAATAATAATAATAGTGATTTAATTTTTTTGTTGTGTGTTTGTGTAAGTTTTAAGAACTACTTTCGGTACATTAGAACATAAAGGCATAATATATATATATATATATATATATATATATATATATATATATATATATATATATAGTGTGTACATTAAACATTTTTTTATATTGACTGAGAGGTTAGTTACAAATAGAAGATTGTGCAAGCGAGATTTCACATACAAGGTAATGAATAAGATTAAAAATTCCGAAGATAGGACAAGTATTAGGAAAAGAAAAGTAGAGTTCGATACTAGTAAAGTATACCGCATTCAGTCGCAAAACAACCTAGGGTAAAGATGAATGACAATAGAAGGATTAATGAGGGGCAAATTACTGATCTGTCACGCACCATTATATCGGATAGTCAGGGAACGTCGGTGCCAGCACAGTCAAACGCGGCAACACAACGTGAAATCCTTGCATGCAGGGATATTAATGATGAAGGTATAACACCAAATGTCAGGGATTTAGTAGTAGATGAAGCCTTGATGGCACAAAGATCATTAGAATAACAGGTTAAACAAATGGTACGAGGTGAAGTCTAGGATGTTAAAAAGTCATTGGTATAGCTAACCAGACTGGTGAAGGAAATCTCTCAAACGACGGCAAGACATTCTAGAACACTAGACATAGAAAATGATTTACCGAATAATGCTAGTTTCAACTATGAAAATGAACATGTAAATGATGCTGCTACTCGGATGGGTATAACAGAGAGGAATCCGTTGCCTACAAAAAACGAAGTTCTTACGAACCAAATGGGAAGAAGTAATAATAGTAGTAACATGCCCGTGCAAAGTGACTCAAGCCAGAATACACACTTAGCCAATAGTCATATAAATTTTAACAGACATACACTGTCCAATGCCAGAAAATAATATATCAGACCCGTTTAGAACAAACAGTCATAATAATAGGGCAAATAGGCAGTGGCGTGACGACGGAATTAATGGCGTGAGTCAGGGCACCCATTCGACCATCATTAGTCGCCAAATAACGTGGGAATTTCTAGTTTCATAAATCAAAACAGAGGGCCACAAAAAGCACGTATTAGAATCGACAAATGGGGCTTAATTTCGGCGGAAATACGTCGCGATTAAGTGTAGAAGATATTATGTTTCGCATAGAGCGTTTACATGCCCAATATGAAATACCTATGGAGGAATTAGAAAGGGATTTTCATTTGTTGATATCAGGACAAGTAAAGAATTGGTACTGGTTGTTTATCCAAATGCATTGCGGAGTGAAGTGGCTGGGAATAAAACAGGCATTAATAAGTAAATATCAGACCTCTAGATCTAATTTTGAGACAATGCGAGATTTAGTAGAAAGGCGGCAGAATTCGGCGGACTCGATCGATCAGTTCTTTCACATAATGGGGCAGATACGTGCGAAATTAATTCAAACCATACCCGAATATGACATGATAAAAATATTAAAAAGAAATGTGAAAGAAAGCGTAGCTAGAATAGTGTACCCAATTTCTGTATCTTCGGTAGAGAAGCTTAGAATTTAATGCAATGAAGCTGAACGTAATTTTCCCAGAAGAGACCTAAGAAGTAAGCCACCTGCAGCTAGGCCCATGAGGCAGGTTAATGAAATTTACAACCATCATGAAGACTACCAACGATTTGAGGAAAGTGGTACACCTGATTGTAAAGAAGTCTCCGCAATACAGCATGGGAGGAAACAACAAAACCCACCGCTGCGTTTTTGGAACTGTAAAGGTTCTGACAACGTTTTCATGGAATGTCCCTCCAATGAGAAGACACTATTTTGTTACCGATGCGGAATACCAGATGTAATCACTCCAAATTGTGCAAACTGTAAACAGGGAAACGCCAAAAGAGGCGCGGCCGTGATGGGGGTACGCGCCGTGTGAAAAACCCCACGATATCGAAAATTTAAATAAAACAAAACATACTACAAAACACAATGCAACTTCTTTAAGAAAAATTGTTGGAAAAGGCAGTTCGAACTCCGAACCCCAATTAAGACATACCGTGTAACGACCAAAGTCGGGATCTCGTTTTGGCCGCACTATAAAACAACATTTTACCCCATCATTACTGGAGTATTATTATTTAATAAGAATTTAATGTTTTTCTTTATTTTTTATTTCATTTATTTTTTTTTACATTTATTTCATTTCATTTCAATTTACTTTAATTTATTTCATTTTACATTTTCTTCCACTGCTGTAGTAAATTTTTGTTTATTTCCATTATTATTTTATATTATTTCAATACGTAATTTAAAAATATTTTAAGCAACACTGTAACATAAAAATTGAATTTAAATATGTATAGCCGTTAAGTTTAAATTTATTGTTTTCACCTCGATAGGAAAATACAACCCAGCACCAGCGATGTAATAAGTCACAGCTGTTCGCTATGTGCACACACACGTATGAGTTCCATATGTGTGTGACTGCTGTGATTTGTATAAAAGGCCGAACACAACAAGCGATCGGGGACAGTTGGTTTCTGACTGTCTGCTAGGTAAGTGGTCTTATAAGAACTGTTGGTTTGGCTTTTCTTATAAGCTCACTAGAACAAGTTGGCTTGGCTTGTTCTACTAGCTTATCGTTGGGAAATAGAGACTGTTGGTTTGGCTTTCTCTATCTTTCTGGCAATCAGGGAGTTGGTTTCTGACTGTCTGCTAGGTAAGTGATCTTATAAGAACTGTTGGTTTGGCTTTTCTTATAAGCTCACTAGAACAAGTTGGTTTGGCTTGTTCTACTAGCTTATCGTTGGGAAGTAGAGACTGTTGGTTTGGCTTTCTCTATCTTTCTGGCAATTTAGGGTCACAATCTCGTAGGAATTGTTGGCTTGGCTCTTCTTACGAGATTTGTGGTTTGGGAGGAGGAGACCGCTGCTGGTGTGTCCCGGCCATTCCAGAGAGGGAAACTGCTGGCTTTGCTTTTTCCCACCTTTGAGAGTGAGACTGGTGGCGTCGTGTGCCGGCCATTTCAGAGAGGGAAACTGCTGGTTTTGCTTTTTCCCGCCTTTGAGAGTGAGACTGGTGGCGCTGCGTGCCGACCATCCCAGAGAAGGAAACTGCTGGTTTTGCTTTTTCCCATCTCTGGGAACGGAACTGCCGGCGATTGCTTTCTCCCCACACCTGGAATACCCTAACGTCACCGTGCTGGAGTGCCGTATTTTCCCCACTCGTAGTGGAGTTTGACGCGAATTATTTAGCGTCAAGCGAACAGTCTCTGTTCGCTCCCATAATTTTTTCCTCTCTTATTTTTTTTTTGTTTTGTTTTCTCATCCCGAATGTACGGGAAAAATAAACAGTTTTAAGTATTATAACGTTAAATAAACCAGTATTTAATTTGGTCTCAGCCACGAGACGCTGAGAGTTGGTATTTTTCCCTATTAAATTTTACTTTCTGTAACGACTCCTGGACTCCGCTGACCTACCCCGGCTAAGAGGAGAAATTCCGTCGTTACAGTGGCGCCCGAGCAGGGACCTATAACAAGCTATAGGTTTCATCGAAAAAAATTTTTTATAAATACATATATATAATAATTGTAGAATTAGAATTAAAAAAAAAAAAGAAACTAATTTTAAAATTAAAAAAAAAAAAAAAATTATTGTTGATAAAAAAAAAAAGTTTTTTTGAACAACAAGGTAAATTTCAATAACATTAAGATTAATAAAGAAAAAAAGATTTTTGTTTCTCCGTTAGCACATCTCAAGAAAATCAAAACAGTTATGCTGAAGGTGTCTTGGGCCTACTCACTGAGGAAGGACGATTTGGTGACGTACCTGGAGGAGTTCGGAATAACACCTGCTGGAAGTGTGGACGAAATGAGAAGACAGTTCGCACAATTTATTAATAATACGCACCCACCGGAGCAGCTCAGACGCTTGCTAGAATTACAGGCGAAATACGAGAGCGTAGCCAATAATGTGGTTGTATCACCCGCCAAGGAGCCCAAAATTCTTATTAGTGCGGAGTCCAGCGTACGCTTGGGGAAGGAACCAACCCCTGGTGGGAAGTCATCAACGTCGGCCGTTTCCGTGGTAGAGGGAATGGAAGCAAATGTGACGCACATCATCGATACTGTACGGAAGTGGGGCATACATTATGATGGCGGCAGAGACCCGTTATCCTTCCTAGAACGCTTGGAAGAAATGTCGGACGTATATAGAATTAGTAGGGACAGCCTCCCCGGTATCATGCCTGAATTATGTAAAGAAAAGGCTTTGATATGGTTTAGAAATAACAATCAGAAATGGAGAACGTGGGAATCATTTAAATCTGATTTTACTAATTTTTTCCTGCCTTCTAGATATTTCGAAAGATTGGAGGACGACATCAGACGGAGGTGCCAACGACCTCGAGAGCCCTTTAGAGACTACGTCCTAGCTCTCCAAAATCTCATGAGGCACTCGAAAATGACAGAGGAGCAGAAACTGGAAAGGATCTACCGGAATGCCCTGCCCAGCTACCTATGGTACATACATAGACGAGACTTCACAAACATCCATGAGCTCTTGGCCCTGGCAGATGATCTAGAAGCCATACCCACGACAGGGGCACCAATTAACAATCCCCAATCTACCCGGAATGAACAACACCGAATGATGACGTCAGAAAGGGCCGACGAGGGCACACTAGAAAATCCGTACGCCGACCACAAGACGACCCCCACTGAGAATTCACGATACCCCATCGAGGTAGTAGGACTACATTGCAGTGAATCACGGCTAAGTGCCAGGGTGCGGATTGGCCTACATTTCGTGACCGCTACCGTCGACACAGGCGCCACCAGCTGTTACATCAACGAAAATCTTACCGAGACCATTTTTCATGGCTACCGTAAAATCAGAACTAATCTGAACGTTACCCTCGCCGATGGGTCAACCAGCCGCATCTATGACGCAGTTGAGGGGGCAGTAAAAGTAGGAGAAAATATACACTCTACCATATTCCTTGTTATGCCAGCAGCGATAGAGGATATGATAATTGGCCTGAACTTGTTGAAACTGCTCCAGGCCACCGTCACATTGAACCAAATATCGCTAAGCTTAGCCGAAAAGGACACTAACAACGAATCCACCTGTATGTTAACTACATCCCCAACAGACAACTCACCAGGGCTGGAACCTCAACACGCTGAACGAGCAAAAGGATGCACCACGAAGATTACACCACCTCCAGACTCCCTGAGAGAATCCACGGACGAAGGAAGTCGGATTCCGCTGTATAACCACACGAAGATAGAATGTCCGAAGAAGATCGTTTTCAACTCTCAAGGGATAGGTACCGCCGACGACTGCTCGAAGAACAGTCTCGAGGACGGCGGACCATCCTGTTGCCGAACGAAGTCGCCCATACCGAAAGGGCACCAACCCGCTCAACATCGCCAGCCTGCCTAAACCAGCATCGCGAGAGGGCACTCCGTTGTATAGTGCGACCTAACAACGGAGCCCCGATCGAATCATCTTCAAAAGAGTCGCCACCTCAAGAAACCACAAATAATCCCAGTACAACCATCAATCACACGAGTCCGCTCAGAACCATACCCAATGCAGCCAAAATCAGCCCGTTGCGAACCAACTATCGCCTTTCCATTTCTAGTGGAGAATCAAACCTAGGAGAAATCCAGTTTACGGCGAACGATGACCGACACATACCTGTCTCAACCATACAGAGCCTACATTTATCCCTTTCAAGCAGCAGCCCAACCATAGGAAGTCCGAACCGGGCCCTCAGCCCACAAACGTTCCAGGGATCGAAGGGAGATGTCGTGCTAGACACGACAATGGAGTCCCCCGCGGCCACAATATCTGCAGAAGAAGACCCCGACCGTCCAGACGGAGTTGCTGGGCCTACAGAGTGCACCGGGCTTAGATCCCGCCAGAGCTCAAAGGAAGAGATAAACCATTCACGAAACGCCGAAATGTGTGCTCCGTACCACGAAAGCAGACCAGGTTGCCTGTACAACAGCCAGCACACAATCCTATCATCACCCCCGAAGACTACCATTACCATATCTTCAACGACATCGTCACCAGACAAGACACCGGAATCATCATCATCGGAACAGAGAGAAAACCCACCCAAACGGTACTTCATGAGTCTCCACACGTCCGAACAGCGCAAAAATGTATGGGGAAATCTCGAAATGGTGGAGGGTACAATAACATACCGTTATCTTATGAAAAAACGTCCCCAGGAAGAACTGGTCTGGTCCGCACCACCTAGCGGAGAAATGACATCACCTAAACGCAGAACACACACCGGGAGGTTTTCCCAGGTCCAGGGGCAACGTGACGCGAATAACGCAGTCCCCAGACGATACGCTACCGAAGCGTCAACATCCAGTCCTAGCCCATCAGGAGAAACGGAAACGCGGACCACAACTCGAGAAACCGGTGTGAGTCGGGCGCCAACGCCCACAATACCAACACATTTAAAGGGGCAGTATTTTGAAACGGCAAGCACTCGAGTTAGTCAGGCTAGCCTAGGAGGCACCATGGAGTCTTTGGAAGGGCTGTCAATCGCGGGAGAAGAACACGGAGAAGACTCCGATCCACTATCTAACACTTCGGCGTCCACCGCAACATCTTCCAGTTGTTCTAGCATATCCACGGACACCACGCCTATCCGTCGAACGAGAGAGTCCACTCCGGAGGTAATTCTGATGGAAACACCCGACTTGCCGGCACCCACTCGAGAGTTACCAACTGACACACCGGAAGCCGAGAAGGACAAGGTGATCCTCGTACAGGAATGGGTGAAATCGCAAAATCAAGTACAACTAGGGAGCAGATCCACTACCTCAGATATACCTCCTGAAGAGTTACATCCCAGTGAACTCGAAATAGTGGCGGACGACGTATCCCCGACGGCGGTCGGAGAGTTAGCACCAAAGATCCAGGAGGCGTTCCTGAGGGTGACCCACCGTTCGAGCCGCGTATTCAGCCTAGATGATGGCACCCGCTATCGAGTACTTTTCCGGAAACCACATAGGGTCATAATTCGCCCCGTCATCCGAAGAGGGGAGGATGTGTAACGACCAAAGTCGGGATCTCGTTTTGGCCGCACTATAAAACAACATTTTACCCCATCATTACTGGAGTATTATTATTTAATAAGAATTTAATGTTTTTCTTTATTTTTTATTTCATTTATTTTTTTTTACATTTATTTCATTTCATTTCAATTTACTTTAATTTATTTCATTTTACATTTTCTTCCACTGCTGTAGTAAATTTTTGTTTATTTCCATTATTATTTTATATTATTTCAATACGTAATTTAAAAATATTTTAAGCAACACTGTAACATAAAAATTGAATTTAAATATGTATAGCCGTTAAGTTTAAATTTATTGTTTTCACCTCGATAGGAAAATACAACCCAGCACCAGCGATGTAATAAGTCACAGCTGTTCGCTATGTGCACACACACGTATGAGTTCCATATGTGTGTGACTGCTGTGATTTGTATAAAAGGCCGAACACAACAAGCGATCGGGGACAGTTGGTTTCTGACTGTCTGCTAGGTAAGTGGTCTTATAAGAACTGTTGGTTTGGCTTTTCTTATAAGCTCACTAGAACAAGTTGGCTTGGCTTGTTCTACTAGCTTATCGTTGGGAAATAGAGACTGTTGGTTTGGCTTTCTCTATCTTTCTGGCAATCAGGGAGTTGGTTTCTGACTGTCTGCTAGGTAAGTGATCTTATAAGAACTGTTGGTTTGGCTTTTCTTATAAGCTCACTAGAACAAGTTGGTTTGGCTTGTTCTACTAGCTTATCGTTGGGAAATAGAGACTGTTGGTTTGGCTTTCTCTATCTTTCTGGCAATTTAGGGTCACAATCTCGTAGGAATTGTTGGCTTGGCTCTTCTTACGAGATTTGTGGTTTGGGAGGAGGAGACCGCTGCTGGTGTGTCCCGGCCATTCCAGAGAGGGAAACTGCTGGCTTTGCTTTTTCCCACCTGTGAGAGTGAGACTGGTGGCGTCGTGTGCCGGCCATTTCAGAGAGGGAAACTGCTGGTTTTGCTTTTTCCCGCCTTTGAGAGTGAGACTGGTGGCGCTGCGTGCCGACCATCCCAGAGAAGGAAACTGCTGGTTTTGCTTTTTCCCATCTCTGGGAACGGAACTGCCGGCGATTGCTTTCTCCCCACACCTGGAATACCCTAACGTCACCGTGCTGGAGTGCCGTATTTTCCCCACTCGTAGTGGAGTTTGACGCGAATTATTTAGCGTCAAGCGAACAGTCTCTGTTCGCTCCCATAATTTTTTCCTCTCTTATTTTTTTTTTGTTTTGTTTTCTCATCCCGAATGTACGGGAAAAATAAACAGTTTTAAGTATTATAACGTTAAATAAACCAGTATTTAATTTGGTCTCAGCCACGAGACGCTGAGAGTTGGTATTTTTCCCTATTAAATTTTACTTTCTGTAACGACTCCTGGACTCCGCTGACCTACCCCGGCTAAGAGGAGAAATTCCGTCGTTACAACCGTCCCTTACTTAGTTAGGAAAGAAAATTATGAAGAAATCAGAACAAAAATCTTTGATAGTAACTGCAGTAAAAAGGCAGCCTCCAAGAAAATTGTAAAACTGAGAGAGAAATTCAGACATAGGCGTGAAATCAAACGACTCTTAGTAGATTCATTGAACAGGGCCAACAACCTCACATTAGACCCGCGAATTTTTGTCAATGTAGAAATACGCGGAGTTTTAGTAAGAGGATTATTAGATTCGGGAGCTTCAGTGACTATTTTAGGAAAAGGATGTAGGGAGTTAGTTTCTGAATTAGGTTTGCTGATACAACCAATGATGACCAGTGTGAAAACTGCCAATGGTCACCAGCACAGGCTAATAGGTAAAGTAAACACATCCATAAAGTACAAAGATCAAACGCATGAAATGGTATTGTTTCTTTGTCCTGACTTGGAAGAAAACTTATACCTAGGAATAGATTTTTGGAAAAATTTTGAATTAATGCCCAAGGAGATGCGATTGGAAGAGCTCGATACAGTTAGGTTAGGTTAGTTTAGGTTGACAGGAGGGGTGCGATAGCCCATGTCGTACGACATACACCTAAGCCAGTGAAGGCTTGTTGTGCGCTCCCTTGGGTTTAACCATGACATATTGTCCCAAAGGTCTAGAGAAACTCCGTGTCACTCACAAAGTTCATTAATTTCCTCCAGCATATTCCCCGTAATCGGCTTATGTCCGGCAAGATGTCACCCCAAAGATATCGGGACCTTATTTTTGAGAAGGCGGGGCATTGGCACAAATAGTGTTCCAATGTTTCGCTCTCCTCCCCACATGCTCTACATTCATCTCCTCCCGCTATTCCCATGCGTTTAAGATGTGCCAGTAGTTGAGAGTGCCCTGTGACAACTCCCCTTATTCTACTTAGTTCGGGCTTGCTAAATTTTAGTAGCTCCCTCGTTCTTCTCTCGTCTGGATCTCCCCATAGAATTTTTGTATTTATTCCCATGGTTACGTTATTCCAGAGAGTTGAATGGGCCCTTTGTGCCCAAGTCTTTAGCTCGGATTTAACTGCATCGAAAGGTTTCGCGCATTCTAAGCTTATATTACCTAACTCTATTGCCCTAACAGCAAGTGAGTTTGTCCTCTCATTTCCAGTTATCCCCGCGTCCCCTGGCACCCATATGATACGCAGTTCACCATGTGTAGAGTAACTGTTAATAGCGTTTTTGCAATCCCAAACTGTACGTGATTTAGTGCGTTCCGCTGAGATTGCTCTAATGGCCATCTGACTATGTGTAAATATATTTACAAGTCCTGACCCCCCATTACATTGAGTTCCCTGATACACTCCGTTATCGCCCGAACTTCCGCCTGCAAAACTGTGCAATAGTCCGGCAGGCGGAGAAACAGTTCCGTGGTGTTTTCTATGTAAACACCAAGTCCCGTTTTCCCTCTCGACGTTGATCCATCCGTGTAACAATAAAGTCCCATGGGGATCTGGTTCCAAGGGTCGGTCAACCAGGAATGGATGTCGGGGATCAATGTTTCACAGTTGGCCTCTAGTCTAGTCTCCGATGTAAGGTCATTTGCGACATTTTCCGGTATGGACTCTCCTATGGCCGTAAAGATTCGTTGATGATGCGCTTCGTGTTCCTGATCGATCCACTCACCCATCACCTTTAGTCGTTTTGCTGTAAGAGCCGCTTCGTATTTTATACGAATTTCGATTGGCTGGATAGATAATATTGTTTCCATCGCCACTGTTGATGTCGTTCCGAAGGCCCCACTTATACCAAGACAGCAGGTTCTCTGAACTTTCTGTATTGTTTTGATGTTGCATTTGTATTCCATCGATGTCCACCACACTATAGAGGCGTAGGTCATAATCGACCTGATAACGCTGCTATAAAGCCAATGTGTCATCTCTGGATTCAGCCCCTATCTTGTGCATATGGCCCGTTTACAGATTGACCAACATATATGAGCCTTTTTGACTCTTTCGTTTATGTGGTCTTTCCATTTTAATTTCCGATCGAGAATGACTCCTAGATACTTCACCCTGTCGGAAATATTTATTGTCCTTCCAAGAAAGCGCGGCTCATCATATGGAGCTATCCTCGTCTTTCTTGTAAATAGGCCAATTTCAGTCTTTTCCGGGTTAACGTTTAACCCCCTTGGTTGAGCCCAGTTGTGTGCCAGTGTTAATGCCTCCTCGGCCTTCCTACACAAATAATTTAGATCCCTAACCTTCAGAAGTATCATGACGTCATCTGCATAGCAGACTGTCTCGAATCCTTCATCGGTCAGAGTCCTAATAAGGGTATGTATTGTTGTGTCCGTAGAAGGGGTGATAAAATCCCCCCTTGTGGAGTTCCACATTACACCCTTTTTCTTATACTTACATTGTGCTCCTCACAATTAATCCATCTGTTCCTTAGCATACTGCCAATCCAGTCGCGTATCGCCCGGTTGACATTAAACTGGTCCAGAGAATGGATAAGTGTGTCGGTATGCACGTTGTTGAAAGCCCCCTCAATGTCAATGCAAACCGCGAGAGTGTACATCTTTTCATTAAGAGAACTTTCTATAAAGTACACCACATTATGCAATGCAGTGTCCACTGATCTACCTTTGACGTATGCGTGTTGCTTGAACCTCAGCATATGGCCTGCGATCCTGCCTTTCACCATGTCGTCGATTATCCTCTCCATGGTTTTCAGCAAGAAGGAAGTTAGGCTTATTGGTCTACAAGCCTTTGGTGAAGAATAATTTGGCTTGCCAGGTTTGGGGATAAACACTACCCTCGCTTCCTGCCAGCCTACTGGAATATATGCGTGTGTTAGGCATGCATTATAAATTCCTGCGATACAGTTAATTTACAGATGAATCAGTCGGATAGAGGGCCGGAGTATAAAATGAAACCCCATATTCTCACCGAGCAACAAATTGAAAAATTAAATAATAGTGGAAGGAGCACTACCTGTCAAAGATCGTCATTATCCCATTTCACGTGCGATACAAGAAATTATGTACAAAGAAATCGACATGATGCTAGAACTCAAGGTTATCGAAGAAGGTGAAAGCCCATGGAGCAATCGCACAACACTCGTCCGGAAACCCGGAAAACCCCGTTTTTTTCTAGACGCTAGAAAGCTGAGTAGCCTCACCGTGAAGAACGGCTATCCGTTACAAAATATAGAGGGTCATTTTGAGTCGTATAGACGAAACATATTACATCAGCAGCGTTGATCTAAAATATGCCTTTTGGCAGATTGAACTGGATGAAGAAAGTAAACCATATACAGCTTTTACAGTCGCTGGGCGTTCACTTTACCAGCTTACAGTCATGCCTTTTGGATTGTTCAACGCGGCACAACACCTTTGTAGATTAATGGACAAAAGTGATTCCTACAAAAATTAAACAAAATGTTTTTATATACCTACTTAGGTGATCTTTTAGTTATATCCAGCACATTTGAAGAACATTTACGGTTATTAGAAGAGGTAGCCGCATGTCTCTCCAAAGCCGACTTAACTATAGGCTTAAAGAAGTCGCAATTCTGCTTTCAGGAAATAAAATACCTTGGATTTATTATTCGTGGGGAATGCATTTTATTGGCGTTTTATTAGGGCTTTTGCTACAATTGCAGCACCACATACAGATACCCTGAAAAAAAAAACAAAAAAATCCTAATGACAGCCGAGGCTGCTGAATCCTTTAGCAGATTAAAAAAAGCCCTCACATCAGCACCGGTTTTAAGACACCCAGATTTTTCGAAACGATTTTTTATTCAGTGTGACGCATCGGAATATGTCATAGGTGCGGTACTATATCAGCTAAATGAAGGTAAAGACGAGCACCCAGTTGCTTTTTTCTCTCAGAAATTAAACACAATCCAACGAAAATATAGCACCACAGAAAAAGAGTGGCTGGCAGCTGTAATGGCCGTAAAAAATTTAGACATTATGTTGAGATGACGCCATTTACCGTAATAACGGATCATGCTAGCCTTAAATGGCGTTAAAGGATCTAAGTGGGAGATTGGCACGATGGTCTTTGCAACTGCAATGCTATGATTTTAAAATAGAACATTGTTCCTTCCGATTTGACACAATCAATAATGGAAAAGGCACATCGAGAAGTCACAGCAGCACATGGCGGTATATCCAAGACCTTGGAACGGATTAAACGTTTCTTTTATTGGCCTAGAATGACCGTAGAAGTCAGGCAATATGTGAACGCATGTCAGACTTGCAAAGAGTCAAAGCCACAGAATTCGCGAATAATGCCAGGAATAGGCCAGGAGGTTATAACACACAGGCCATTTCAAAAATTGTATATTGACTTCTTGGTAAAATATCCACGCTCAAAAAGTGGTAACTGTTACGTTTTTGTAGTAGTAGATTATTTCTCCAAATTTATCTTTCTAAAAGCAATGAAGGAAGCCACCGCAGAAAATGTAATACATTTTCTCGTCCATGAGATATTCCATAGATTCGGGGTACCAGAAGTGATCCATAGCGACAATGGGATACAGTTCACCTCTAAAAAGTTTGAAAGCATAATTGGCGCTTATAAAATTCGACATCTTAAAACTGCTGTTTATTCACTTCAATCAAATGCATCTAAGCGTGTCAACCAATCTGTATTGGCAGCTATTAGATCGTACTTAGCAGAGAATCAGCGGGACTGGGATTTGTATTTGTCCGAAATTGGATATGCTTTAAGAAATGAGATACATTCAGCTACATTTTTTGCCCCTTTTTGATTTTCATATGTTTTTGAATGGTGCGGAAACTATCATCATTATTCGACCATAGGGTAGAAAACCTGAACAGAAATGAGAAACTCGAATTGATTAGAGAAAGAATAAGAGAGAACATGCAGGAGGCTTACGAAAAGAGTGCGCAAAGGTACAACAAAACGGCGAGGAATGTCAAATTCATCCCGGGTCAAGAACTATATCGACGAAACACCATCCTAAGTGACTTTAGCAGAAACATAAATGCTAAGTTTTGCAAGAAATTTGTTAAGTGTCGAGTCGTAAGACCAATCGGTAACAATATGTACGAGCTTGAGTATTTAAGGGTAGACCTTTAGGCATATTTCACTAAAAGGACATAAAATTATGACATTGGCAGTAGTTTCATCTATTTACAAATTGGTACCAAACAAATTTTGATGGCAAGGCTGATGTCGGATAACATTTATCACGATAACAGAGATTTTTTTTAAGTCTCAGAAATAGTCAGCTCGTTATATGATTAGCCCTAGGCAGAACTAACACAGATTTGACCCAAAGACGTAGCACTGTGCTTGTAAGATCCTCCACGTGAACGAAATTAAAGTGCGCTGAAAATACGAGACGTAACAAAGTAAATAGTCATATGAGTGACTGAGTTAGTAATACTTCCCTAATTGTGGGTCGAGAATCCTCTATCATTCCAAAAGCATGATCCTTATCGCTTGTCGGACAGTTTTTGACCGGCTATTGGACTACAGGGTGTGGGAGTTCTCCACGTTGACTAAAACAACCCTCGCACACGGAACTTCACGGCAGGTTTTGTTAAGGTTGGTTTATTGTTGCCGAGGGTCAGCCATGCTTAGGTGCGTCATAGATATTGACCAAGCCAGGGTCTAAGTATCACCCAAGATGAAACCAGTAGCAACAATTTTGAAAATCAAAAGAAGTATTGGGTCAGCAAGCAGACAATCAGTTAGGAAAAAAATACAACTACAAGAAGATTTAAAAAAATAAAATAAAAATTGAAAAATAAAACGAAAAGCTAAACTAGAAAACAATAAAGTGTGATTCAATTTATTTAAATAATAAAGAAAAAGTGGAAAGGAACAGGTATGATGAGTTATTAATTTGGCAAATGAAAAAGAAAATTAAAAGAATTAAATGTCTCTGCTCAGGAAGACCCAGCATCATTTACACCTGAAGAAGAGTGCAGGCATAAAAAAATAAATAAAATAAAAAGAGGCGGAAAGCCAGAATTCCGTGCTTGCCGCACTAATTCTAGGACCTGCTGCTGGACTCGACGTGAAAGACTGCTGCCAGCCTGTCCTGTTGAGGAAACAAATTTTCACGCCGCACCAAAAAGAAAATCCTTGTGTATCCAGGTAATATATGTATGCTAAAAACAATTATCATTCTGCCTCGTTATAATCGCAAACATCACCTTGGTCAATAGTCACTAATTATCAAGGAAATATTCACTGTAAATATATCGCTTTAATACCAGAAGAAATAAATATTTTTTTTCATGCTAAAATTTATTTATAGTATCTTCAAAAACTGAACTAACAATAAGTATACAAATCTTAAGTATAAATATAATTATTAGGCCCAACCAGTGTCAGACATAAACTTAGTGATAATAATTAATAATACATAAATGTGTTAAGCATAAAAATATTCAAAAAATTCCATCTGAAGTATGGCGTATTAAGGCCGTAGTATCCCTCTTTTTTAAGCGGATGTGTCCAGTAAAGTTCAAGATATTACGAGCAAGGGGATTAGGATGGGACTCGAGTTCTGTTAAATATTTGCCTGCATATTTTGCAATTTCAGCAGTCACAAGTGGCATATTTAAATCACGATGTAAAATTGAATTTTTCATGTACCATGGAGCCGATCTTATTAACCTTAAAATTTTGTTTTGCATTCGTTGGATTCTCTCTACATTGGAAGCTGAAGCAGTGCCCCATAGTTGAATTCCGTAACACCATATGGGTTTCAAAAGCGCCTTGTATATTAAAAGCTTAAAATCTAGACTGAGGGTAGAATTTCTACCAATAAGCCAGTGTATTTGGGTTAATTTAAGCTTCATTTGGGTCAGCTTAGAGTCAATGTGGTGTTTCCATGTAAGCCGTCGGTCAAGGTGTATACCAAGGTATTTCACCTGTGAATGTTGAGGAACAACTTGATTGTTGATTCGAATGGGGGAACAAGAGTCTCTTCGTAGGGTAAATGTGACATGAACAAACTTTTGTTCATTTACTTTTATTCTCCATAAGTTCAACCACAGCTCCAACAGGTTAATATGTTCCTGAAGATATCGGGATGCCTCGTGAGGGTTTTCATGCATACTAAGGCAGGCTGTATCATCGGCAAATGTAGAAGTGAAGATATTACTGCTCAGAGGCATATCACAGGTATAAATCAAATACAAAACTGGCCCCAGTATACTCCCCTGTAGCATACCGGATGAGATAGTTTCGGGCTCACTCATGAAGTCTCCTTCCACAACAGTGAACTTCCGCGCAAGAATGTAACTTTCCAAAAGATTTAGAATGTTTATGGGTACATATGTCTTCAATTTTAAAATTAGGTCTTCGTGCCACACCTTATCAAATGCTTGAGAAACATCAATAAAGAGGGAAGAACAATACTTTTTTTCTTCAAATGTTCTTCTTATAAAATGAACCAATCTATGACATTGTTCAATGGTGCTATGCTTTTTTCTAAAACCAAATTGATGGTCCGGTATGCATCCATTATCAGCTAGAATTGGGGACAATTTTGTCATGAGCAGTTTTTCGAAGAGCTTTGAAATTGTTGACAGCAAACTTATTGGCCTATATGACTCAGTCTTACTAAGATCTTTACCCGCCTTTGGAATCATTTTGACCATGGCAAGTTTCCAGCTGTGTGGATAATAATCCAGTCGTAAAATGCCATTAAAAATGAATAACAGGATTCTAAAAGCAATACGAGGCAATTGCATCAGCATCTTGTTACTAATTCCATCAATACCCGGGGCCTTCTTTGGGTTGGTTTCAGCAATTAGTTTTTGTACATCAAGCATCTTAAACTTTATGGGTCGAGGGAGCAGAGCAACTATACTCGGAAAATCAACAGCACCAGTACATGTGTTTGGGGTAAATACGTGTTTTAAATGCTCAGCAAATATGTTACCTTTTTCAGTATTGTTTCTTGCCCAACCTCCGGTAGAAGTGCGCAGGGGTGGTTTAAACTCAATGGGTGTTTTAAGTTTTCTAGCAGCACGCCACAAGGAGTAATTAGATGCTGCTGTAACATCGAGACCTTCCAGATAGTTTTTAATATATGCAGATTTTTCAGATGCAGGCAACTCTTGGAATCGTTTAGTGCATTCTTTAAGTCTGATTTTATGTTGAGGTGATCTGTGCTGTTGCCATTCTCTTCTAGCTCTTCTTTTTTCACATACGAAACGTTCAATATCCGCAGAATAAATTCTATTAAACCCAGTCTGCGGATGGGAGGTAGTGGCATGTTTAGCAGCCTGTTTAATATTTTCGGTTAGATTGGCAATGTTAAGTTCAATATCATCGGGAGTTCTAATCTTGATGTTTTCCGTACAATGACTACTCAGATATTTTTTGAACCCCAGCCAATTAACACGATTTATCATCTTCACATATGGGTGAGGTAAGTCACTTCTTAGTGGGCTACAAATTGTAACGAGCGTGGGAGAGTGATCGGAAGAGAGATCATGTGAAGTTTCAACATGAATTAAATCCCTAGAGATATTTTTCATGACGCCAAAATCTATAACATCCGGAATTTTTTGTTTGTCAGTAGGCCAGCAAGTGGGCTCCCCGCTCGAAATGATGTCCGAGCCCATTTTTGAAACTGTGTTGAACAACGCTCGACCTCTAGGTGTAATAAGACGCGATCCCCAGAATGTATGTTTTGCATTGTAGTCGCCAGCTGCTTAGAAACAAGGTCCAAGAGTTTTGTAAAAATCCTCGTATTGACCCTCAGTGATTGAAAATCTGGGAGGGGAGTAAATTGATGATATCACGAGATTTGAACAAAAATTTTCGATGCAAGTATTCGTTGCTTGTAGATGGTCTTCACAAATGTTCTCAAGAATATAGTGCTTGAGTCTTGACTTTATTAGAATTGCTGATCCTCCGCATGCTCTTCCTCTCGGGTTCTTTGTATCATATAAGATGTAGCCATTCATTTTAAAAAGGCTTCTCGAAGTCAAATGAGTCTCAGATACCAACATTATATCAATATTTTTTACCGTAAGGAAGTGCTCAAGTTCATTTTTATGTTGGCGAATGCCGTTTGCGTTCCAGA
Source organism: Germaria angustata (assembly GCA_963681545.1). Taxonomy (NCBI): domain Eukaryota; kingdom Metazoa; phylum Arthropoda; class Insecta; order Diptera; family Tachinidae; genus Germaria; species Germaria angustata. The sequence goes on along the minus strand of OY812998.1, from coordinate 77,153,429 downwards.
AACATACTTTTAACGTGTTCATGGCTTGTTAACTAATGCTAGAAGCAGTGTGTTCTGCATTCGCAGCATTTCTTGCATCATGCTAGTCATATTTGTTGTAAAATTGTTTATAGTTTGCACCAGATTCTCAATAGTAGCCTCAAGGCGACTGAAATTAAAGCTTGCATTTGCATTTGTTGTATTAGTTGGTGGTAACACTTTTTGCATGGGAACAGAGTTGATCTTCACAGCGTCAGCATACGATACTTGTGTAGAGATTGGTTGGGCCATAGGAGGATAAGTAGCGGAGTACGTATTTCCTGTTTGAGCTGGGGTTACCTTAGGCTTTTGACTCATAGCCTGTTTTTTTCAAAAGAGTATACAGGACATCCTCTGTAGTTAGCAGTGTGATTACCTCCACAATTACTGCACTTTTTTTCCTTTTGATCCTTTGGCTTATTGCAAATAGCAGTGTTGTGTAATTCACCACACACAACATAAACAGTAGGTAATTTGTAATACGTTTTTGTATGGCCATATTCTTGACAATTATGGCATTGTACGGGTCCTGAACGCTTGTGTGTTTCTTCAACTGTGATTTTCCGGTATAACAGATATTTCAAATTATAAATGGGATAGGTCTCATTTTTCGTCAATAATATATAATTTGGCTCAAGTTCAACGCGAAATAAAGGTTGGGGGATCTTCTCCCTGTTTATTATGTTGGATACATTTTGTACCTTGAATCCTTGGAGGGTGAGAGCATCTTTTATTTCAGCAGGGACAACGTAAGAATCTATGCCCTTCAATACGACCTGTAAGCCTTTAGCGCTCTTAAGCTGGAATGTGTAAAACTTGTTTTATTTTTTTTTCCAATTCATTAACCATTTTGCGGAAATCCTTTTCTTCATATATTTGAATTTTGTTTCATCAATGTTACCACGTTTTATTGGAACAATGTGAAATGCCTTTTCACCAATGACCGAGATTAACTTCTTAATAAGTGTGTTAGAATTTTTTTGTCTAAGAAAGGTTGGTGGTGGTTTTGAGGTTTTTTTCGAGGATGCTTCGGGTTTGTCATTGTCGTCCTGCAATATTTTAAAACGGTTTTGACGGTTAACTGTTGCGGCGTCGTTATCCCTGGATATCTTGGGAACCGATGAGATTTTAGATGAATTTGGGCTTCGCCCGCGCTTTCCTACTGTGATATATCTGTCCATTCCGACAGGCACTTTAGGTTTCTCAATATTATTGTCTATAGTGATAACTGGGTTAAGTGATGAACACGAGCCCGGAGCGGATAATGGCGCTGATTTAAATAGAGAAGCAAATAAAGTAAATTTAACAAAAACTGTATTTATTACGAATCAGTACTTATTACGAATATTTTTTTTTGTATTTTTGTTTGTTTAGTATGTAAAAAAAACTCCGCTAACACGTCTGTTCACTACGAAGGTTCAACAAGACTCTGAAGAAATAAATATAAAAAAAATTTGGTCCATACTAGACTAATTTTATAGAAACAATTTCTTTTTAAGATTTAAAGAAAACAAAAAGTACAATATAGTGAAAACAAATGAAATGAAAGCCTACATGTCAAATTAAAAAAAATCTAATGTTTTGTATCGTGTAGAAAAAATAAAGAAATTATAATTTAAAGTATTGTAATTTAATCCGTGTAAAAAAATTATATTCGAGTAACAAAAAAAAAAAACGGAAACAATATTTGACATCCGTATTAGAAAACAACAGTATGAATTGTGTTAGTAACTGGGTAAATGCAGTTTTTTTAGGTATCTTTTCGAGTAAAATTTAATGTTAATGTATGTATTAGTAAGTTTTGAATTTATGTAAATGAATTTCTCATATAAAATTTTTATCACCAGATTTATTTTGTACTTAATTTGTATATCTTTTACGTAAGCAAATATTCTAACTGTTACCCATACACATACATATATATATATATATATATATATATATATATATATATATATATATATATATATATATATATATATATATATATATATATATATATATATATATATATATATATATATATATATATATATATATATATATATATATATATATATATATATATAAATGTATATATATATATATATATATATATATATATATATATATATATATATATATATAGAAATGTATATATATATATATATATATATATATATATATATATATATATATATATATAGAAATGTATATATATATATATATATATATATATATATATATATATATATATATATATATATATATAAATCGGTGTACGGGGATGATGGCAGAGTACAGGTGGTGAACAAAAGTAAAAAAAGGGTAACATATTGGGGTCACCACAGAATAGAGGACACACTGGTGAACATAGTTGGCAGGCCGACTGGAGCAAGTATCTCGCTCCCTCTTCAAGGTGTGTGTGTGTGTGTGTATTTGATAGAGTAAGTAATGAGGTTTGAATGTTATTTTTTTATTGTTATGTTTCATAAGGCCACGATGATGAGGGATTCACACCCAATGAGATTCCGTGGGACAGTTGGCCGGTGTCCGAGTCATCGTGGTGCAATTTCCAAGTCAGCCACATAACAAATGGCTACAAATATATCTTAAGAAACTTAGCCTCCTTAACACCGGAGGCGCTGCTACTCTGCTATAAAAACGCGGAGTAGTAGACTTGTAAAACAAAAATTAAGCTCTTACTCTCTTCTAATTTCAGTGCCTGTCTATGAACTCAAAAAAATAAAAATGGAAAACAAATTACATAAATATATATGTGCACATATGTAAGTGGAAGAAAATGTAGAATTTCACGAGGATACGTTCAATTGGTACAACAATATGAAAGCAGATAAAAACCTCTTGCAATATAATTAAATTCAGCAGTATTTTTTCAATGAAATAAAATTGTTGCTTTCGAGCTTTATTTTCTAAGCTCTTCAAATTTGTTCAGCTTATTTATGTTAAAAGTATTTTTTGTAACGAGTTCTTTGAAAAAAATTGTTGTAACGATGTAAACAAATTCACATTGGATATATATAAGCGAATTACAACAAAGTCAAGAATACAATTGTCAAACTCCTTATGAAAAAGTTGACGAAATGTTTTTTTTTTGTATTTTTATAGACAATGTTGGTGATGTTACCTATCACCTGTGGCGTAGCATAGACCTCATAAATGGACCTTGATGTATACACTACTTTATTTTCTCGTTTACAGTTCGTTGCAAGTTACTCATTTAAGCGAGTTTACTTTTTAATTGACGAGTTACTTAACAAACTTGCAATGTTGCAACATAATAATCTGACAATATTCGAAGGTTTTACGTCATAACGGGGCTAACTATAGTGTGCTTAAGGAGATGTGTGAATATACTTACATGATCAAATGTGTATAAAATTAAAAAAGAAGAGCTAGAAGGGAATGGCAACAGCACAGATCACCCCAACATAAAATCAGACTTGGAGTATGCACTAAACGACTCCAAGAGTTGCTTGCATCTAAAACATCTGCCTCTCTTAAGAACTATCTGGAAGGTCTCGATGTCACAGCAGCATCTAATTACTCCTTATGGCGCGCTGCTAAAAAACTTAAAACACCCGTTGAGTCTAAACCACCCTTGCGCACTTCTACCGGAGGTTGGGCAAGAAACAGTATTGAAAAAGGTAACATATGTGCTGAGCATTTAAAATACGTATTTACCCCAAACACATGTACTGGTGCTGTTGATTTGCCGAGCGTAGTTGCTCTACCCCCTCGACCCATAAAGTTTAAGATGCGTGATGTACAAAAACTAATTGCTGAGACCAACCCAAAGAAGGCCCAGGGTAGTGATGGAATTAGTAACAAGATGCTGATGAAGTTGCCTCGTATTGCTATTAGAATCCTGCTATTTATTTTTAATGGCATTTTACTACTAGAGTAGTAAAATGTAGTAAAAAGTAGTAGTAAAAAGTTTCCACACAGCTGGAAACTTGCCATGGTCAAAATGATTCCAAAGGCGGGCAAAGATCTTACCAAGGCTGAGTCAGGACTCATTTCGTTGATAACATAATGGATCAGATGGCACTGGTCGAAAAAAGATGAACCAGACTAGGTTAGGTTAGGTTGATTGGAGGGGTGTGATAGCCCATGTCATACGACATACACTTATGCCAATGAAGGCCTGTTGTGCGCTCCCAGACTAAGTCCTTCAACCAGTTGTTTAGCACTCTAAAGGTGAAATCACCCATTCGTTCTGAACGAAATTTTTGTTGTTGTTCCGCATTAAATTTACTCTCTTTCTCAAAATAGAGACGTCAAACTACATATAAAAAAAGCGTTCGGAACGTTCAGAACGAATGGGTGAATTCACCTTAAGATCATATGTATTTGTTAGATCGATCCAACCATCTTTAAGAATTTATTGAGTCCATCATATAAAAGGGAAGCAATATCTGTGTACAGAGGTAAGATCAATTGGTGAATTATAATAAATAAAATTATAACAGCTAAAATTTATGTTTTAGTTTCCGCGAAAGTGGTAACACTGTTGGTTTAAACTGTCGCCGATTTTCAATTAATGTGATACTTAGTCCTATACGGCGACTCAAATCAATATTTGATATGACTTTGAAGGTGGCAATAGTTAAAATTCTACAGTTCTCAGATACTTTAACTTTGTTTCGTAGTATCAGCACTTCTAGAAAGCAGTTGGGAAATTTTAAAAATTGCTCAGTGACAGGCGATTTTGTCTTTTGAGGCATTCTATTCGGTTGGAGTTGAAATAAGTTTGAATAAGCCGTGCAAAACCAGATGAAAGAGGGTTAATTATTCTGTTTGCTGTGACATTTGCAGAATTTTTTGCTTCATACATATATGTAAGTAGTTTTTGTATACTGGACAGCCTCTCTAATTTGAAAGCCGGACATATTTTTCAAAGTTTACACATCATGGTTCATTTCCATAATATATAGGCTACGAACTACCAGGATATTTTTTTGTGTTTCTTAGGTATAAAAGACTTCATTATTTTCTCTCACAGGGTAATAATATTCGTGAACTGCGATATCCGCCAAAGTTTGCTTTTATAATAATTTATACTAGTGTTCGCCAAGTGGTTGAAATTCAACCATTATTGCAATAATACAAAACCGCTCAGATAATTTGTCATATTTTTCTTCATTTCTAATAAAATGTATTACCGTACTTTCTCCGTTCTTTAATAGTTGTATCTATTAATGTGAGCTTTCCAAATAAATAATAGAAACGGTTTTGATGTTCATTTTAGAAACATAAATTTATTGCCTATATTAGCAATATTAAAATTTTTTGATTAATTGGATAAAAACTAAAAGTAAAAAAAATTCATTTTATTCAAAATATTTAAAATAGTTGTACGACTGGCATTTTTATCTAAGGAAAATTTCTTTATATACAATATTCTTCGTAAAAACTCTATTGTCATTGAGTATGTTTCCTTGACCATTTTTATTTGAAATATAAAATTTTCGGCCGTCGAATGAACGAACTCTAGAAAAATGGTAAATTTATTCGTGGAATTAAAATTCTTTTATTACGAACTACTCCCGTTAATACTTCCCAATCTATGGTGTTGCGGTGGAAGCATTTTACTCTCATTCGAGTTCCATTTACTATGGCTTGTGCCGTGTTCAAATTACGAATCAGCATAACAATGGAATTTATTTTCAATTTCAATTTTCAATTCCGCTTACGCTCAGTGAATTTAAAAATTAAGAAGGATATTCATTTACGTCATTGACATCATTAGAAACTTTATAAAAACTGTAATAAACCTTCTCCTCCCCTGAAAGATGATTAAGTATATCATTATTTATTGAAGCGCAGTCTTCATTGGTAGGGGCTAAAATTACGGAATTAAGAATTTGATCCGATAATATATTCTCACGAATATTACCATAGATATCAGTAATTAAATTATCAAAACAACCAATTATTTGTTGTGGCAATTCAATAATGTCATCACCTAACAGTGGATAATTTCTTAATTCACCATTACCAAATTTATTTATGAAATTTGACAAATTTTACTGCCTGTTTCACGATGTCGAACGACATCGTTCGTTCGCATAAATACATTAAAACCAAAAACAACATTTTAAAATTTGTTGCTGTTTCAAACGTATTTATGCGAACGAACGATGTCGTTCGACATCGTGAAACAGGCAGTTACTTCTTCTGGTCTAGCTCTCGTATTTTTTGTTAAGGTGACTTTGTGAAAAGAATTAAATTCCTTCCAACTAATTTTCAATTAAAGTAAATCGGGTCCCGTGTGGAAATTTGCCTTAAATCGCCCACTACTATTCTAGTTTTACCACCAAATGGTGGAATAGAATGAAAAAATAAGTTTTTCCTTCTGAGTGTTTACGGAGTTGCCAAGCCAAATTTAATTTAGTTAATTTTTAGTTTATTGTTGTAATTTTTCTAGCAAATTAAGAGAGAAAGAGAGATCATGGCTTTGTGATTGGCTAATATTATTAACTGTTTTTAAATATATTAGGCATAAAAATGTGAAATAAAAAAAATACATTCTGCACTGCTCCTATTGACAATCTATCAAACAAACAAAAAATCAAGCAAATACGTTGAGTTTAGGTCAGTTAAAATGGTTCTTAATTTTTCCACTTGCCTATTTATATATAGATTACTTTTTAATGATTACATTTCGCGATCGTACTGTACATGTTTTTTCGCAAGTATCGAAAAGTGTAAAAACCAATCACTTAATTTTTACGAATCTATGTTTGTATGTATATATGCAAAGCCTTAAGACTATTTATGTACTTATATGTATGCATGTTGCTTGCGCGACCAAGCCACCTTCTTCTTTTAAATCCATGTTTACTCCACGACGGTCGAGGCATAAATAAATACGTTCTGTAAAAAACAAAACAATCGAACCTGTTTTTTCATAAATGCATATGTATTGGTTTTGTGCTAATAATGCGGGGTTATGCCTGGTTGAAAAGTTGTGCCGACGAAAAACCATTTCCCTCGTCTCTCTTGCCAACAAAGTACGATGTTATGCCTGCATAATTGTTCTCGTGTGCTCAATTAGAATAACAACAATTCAGTATGTTTACGGAGTTGATTTTGTTGTTGTAATTTTGAGTTTTTGTTGTAATTTTTTTTAGCAAATTACGAGGGAAAGAGAGATCATGGTTTTATGATTGGCTAATATTAATAACTGTTTTTAAATATATTAGGCATAAAAATGTAAAATAAAAAAATAAATTCTGCACTGCTCCTATTGACAATCTATTAAACAAAAAAATCTAGCGAATACTTTGAGCTTAAGACAGTTAAAATGGTTCTTAACTTTTTCCACTTGCCTATTTATATATAGATTATTAATTGTGAAACATATTTACGTTGACTTCCTTAAGTCGTTCACAGAAGATTTTATTGTTATTGTAGAGAAAAATTGGTGGAAAAACATTTGCGCCAACAGATTTCAATAGATCGTTTCACAGCCCGCCGCTTTACAGGGTGCGGTTATTATCAATGTTTATTTAGACAGGTCATCATAGGAGCTTAAGTGACATCTGGTTTTGACACACAATTTTTCTTGTGTTTGTTGTAAAACTGCAACGAAATGTTTTTGCGGCATTGCTGACATTTATTTTTTTGAGTCTCTAATAAGCTATTTTCCAGTTATGCTGGACCTGTTTTTAAATATTGGCGATATTGTAGTGCTCTGCAAATCACCCAATTAAAGATATTCGGTGAGCTTTTCCTTTTTTCCAAATCACAAATAAGCAGTTAATACATCTTGTTAACAATTTTGCATTTCTATTTATGTGTGCGATTTAGAATATAAAAAGTTAAAACAAATTCCAAAGAATGCACTTAATTGACAATCATTTTTTTCATAATAAAGGAATGAACTTCTTGAGAACGTTTTATATAAAGCTGATTAAATCCGCTTAAAACAAACGAAAATGAAAATTAAGTTCCTGAAGCTTTAGGCAAAGATGAAAACTAAATTTAATATAATCATTGACCACTTTAAAATTTTCATATTTAATTAGATTTGAAATTTAAAACATTTCATATAAAGCATTAAAAAAAACATTAAAACTATATATTTTTTAAAATTAATTATTTTTTTTTAATTAAAATTAAAACTTTTTTCTGTTGAAAATTAATAAATATTTTCGTACATTATACTTTTTTCTCTTTAATAAGATCAATAATATTTAAAAACCTCTCTACGAGTGCTTTATTGGCATTTAATTTTAAATACTGCTTTTATCTATATTCCCTTGCATTACATTAAAAGTAAACGGTTGCGTTAAACAACAAACAAAAATTATAAACAGTAAGAGGTCTGAAAGTGACGATGATGATAATCCGCTTAATTGGCAAGTTATCACATCAAAAACAACTCAACGTAAGATGATTCTTATAGATTTGGAGTTAAAGGTCTTCATTTTTCAGATTTTTCTATTTTAGATAATATAAAAGCTGACCTCTTACATAAAGATCATCTCGTCCGAAATGTTGTTAATATTAAAAGCAGATTTACAAAACAGCCTTTACCAATGTTTGCCGTTGATATTGGCCAACACCCAAATAACAAAAAATTTCTGTATTTGTGATATAAATCATTGCAGAGTAAACATTGAAGCCCCTAGGAGCACAAACGATATTGTGCAATGTCAACGATGCCAACAATTTGGACATACGAAAAGGTATATTGAAACCCCCCCTAAATGTGTACATTGTTTGAAACAACATACTGCCAGCTATAGTGGTTGTGAGGTGTATCAAAATGTATTAAAGAAAAAGCCATTTGCCTCCAATGAATCCCACTCCTAATAAACCCAATAAAGTGTTCTCAGGTGAATCATAACAAATATTGTCATGGTAATAATAATGGTATTATGAAAAACATTGAAAACTTATTAAAGAAGCAAATATAATTAACAAACACACGTCAAAATTAAAGGCTACGACTTTATCCATACAAATCATTCTGACGGTAAAGCCCACGCCGGAGCAGGCCTATTTATAAAATCTACAATTCGCTGAAGAGTGCCAAAAAATTATTTACAATTTATTTCCCGCCAAAACATTCAGTAAAAACTGAACAATATGAACACTTCTTTAAAGTATTGGGCTATCGCTTCATTGTTGCTACTGATTATAGCGAAACACCCTTGGTGGAGCTCAAGGCTTTCCAACACAAATGGTAAAGAGTTATATAAATGTATTAAAAAAATAGTTATTCTATATTATACGGATGAAGCCCAACATATTGGCCAACAGATCCAACAAATATACCCGACCTTCTTGATTTTGTGGTGTTAACTTAATGTTAATATTATATTAACACTTAAAAATATTAAATTAATCAAACGAAATACTAACGTAGAATTTTTTGGCGAAATTATAGAAAACAATTTAAGCCTCAACATCGAAATTAAAACGGGAGATCTAGATAACGCTGTGGAATCCTTTAATTTATTATTCAATAGTTTACACTGAAAACTTAGGTCGTAAAGTACAAGCATCAGCTGCGGTTAGAGACATGATACGTCGAGCCAGAAACACTAGGGATAAAGCTAACTGGAACCTGGCAATTAAGTTATGCTCAGAAATGTTGGCTAAAGAAAGAAATGAAAATATCTATCTAAGGAAACAAAAATAAAGAACATGAACTGTATAACGCTACTAAGTTTCTCAAACGACCTAAAATAAGAAACGTTCCCATCAAAAACAGTTAGTTCAAAACTAATAAAAAAATCCAATGCCTTTGCTGGTCACCTGCAAACAATTTTTAAACCTCATCGCACCAGTAACAATGCCGATGACATCATGCATTTCCAGACATCGTATATCAAATGGCACTGCCTATAGAACATATTACGGCAAACAAAACAAAACTAGAAACAAGTGCTCTCAATAGCAAAATAGATTGCGATTAGGTCATTGCCTTTGAAAGTTATTACATTTTTAACTTTAATATTTAATACAGTTGTGTCTTCAACACTTTCCCTCATACTGGAAGTGTACTGAAATAATAACGGTTTTAAAACCGGGAAAACCAGAAAATGTTATGACGTCATATAGACCTATTAGTCTACTGCCCATTTTCTTCAAAATTTTAGAAAAATTATTTCTTAGGCGTTTAACTCCTTATCTTCAGAAAAGTAACACCTTTCCTGACCACCAATTTGGTTTCAGAAGCAAGAATGACACGCCAGAACAATGTCATCAAATCGTAAAGGTTTCAGGCGAATTTTTCGAAAGTAAAAAATTCTGCTCTTCTGTATTTTTGGATATTCAGGAAGCCTTCGATAAAGTATGGGGCGAAGGACTGTTATACAAACTAAAAATATGCTTCCGGCTCCATTTTATTTGTTCTTCTTGTCATATTTAAAAAATACGTTAGATAAAGATACGTTAGATAACAACGATACTTCGGGAATTTGCCAAATAGCAGCAGGAATCCCACAGGGCAGCGTACTTGGACCAATGTTGTACACTCTATACACCTATGATATGCCAACAAGAGATGATTTGACTGTTGCAACATATGCAGACGACATGTAATTTTTATGTTCCATTGAATTTCCTTTAGAAGATTACCCAGCTGTACTCCTTAATAGAACTTAGACAGACGGCTTACTGGGAAATCACATATAAGGGCTAAAAGAAATGAACTAGACATAAAATTTAAACAAATGTACTGACTTCTTGGCCGTAATTCTCAACTCTCTCTGGAAAATAAAGTCTTACTTTACAAAACTATATTGAAACCTATTCGGACTTACGGAATAGAATTATGGGGAACTGCTGGCAACTCGAATATAGAAATCTTGCAAATCTAAAGCTTTGCGCTCAATTACATATGCACCGTTCTACTTAACTAATAAAGCTTTAAATTTTTTTCCACCACTATTTATTTAATGTATCTTCAAATTGAACTAACAATAAGTATTCAAATCTTAAGTATGAATATAATAATTAGGCCCAACCCGTGTCGGACATAAACTTAGTGATAGTAATTAATAATACATAAATGTCGTGTTAAGCACAAAAATATTTTCAAAAAGTTTCATCTGGAGTGCGGCGTATTAAAGCCGTAGTGTCACTCTTTTTCAAGCGGATGTGTCCAGGAAAGTTCAAAATGTTACGAGCAAGGGGATTAGGATGGGACGCGAATTTTGTTAAATATTTTCCAGCATATTTTGCAATTTCAGCGGTCACAAGTGGCATATTTAAATCACGATGTAAAATTTAATATTTCATGTGCCATGGAGCCGATGTTATTAACCTTAAAATTTTGTTTTGCATTCGTTGGATTCTCTCTACATTGGAAGCTGAAGCAGTGCCCCATAGCTGAATTCCGCAACACCATATGGGTTTCAAAAGCGACTTGTATATTAAAAGTTTACAATCTAGACTGAGGGTAGAATTTCTACCAATCAGCCAATGTATATGGGTTAATTTAAGCTTCATTTGTGTCAGCTTTGAGTCAATGTGGTGTTTCCATGTAAGCCATCGGTCAAGATGTATACCAAGGTATTTCACCTGTGAATGTTGAGGAACAACTTGATTGTTGATTCGAATGGGGGAACAAGTGTCTCTTCGTAGTGTAAATGTGACATGAACACACTTTTGTTCATTTACTTTTATTCTCCATAAGTTCAACCACAGCTCCAATAGGTTAATATGTTGCTGAAGATATCGGGATGCCTCGTGAGGGTTTTCATGCATACTAAGGCAGGCTGTATCATCGGCAAAAGTAGAAGTGAGGATATTACTGCTCAAAGGCATATCACAGGTATAAATCAAATACAAAACTGGCCCCAGTATACTCCCCGGTGGCACACCGGATGAGATAGTTTCGGGCACACTCATGAAGTCTCCTTCCGCAACAGTGAACTTCCGGGCAAGAATGTAACTTTGCAATAGATTCACAATGTTTATTGGTAGGTATGTCCTCAATTTCAAAATCAGGTCTTCATGCCACACTTTATCTAATGCTTGAGAAACATTAATAAAGAGGGAGGAACAATACTTCTTTTCTTCAAATGTTCTTCTTATAAAATGAACCAATCTATGAGTTTGTTCAACGGTACTATGCTGACTTCTAAAACCAAATTGATGGTCCGGTATGCAATCAATATCATTTAGAATAGGGGACAATTTTGCCATGAGCAGCTTTTCGAAGAGCTTTGAAATTGTTGACAGTAAACTTATTGGCCTATATGACTCAGCCTTGGTAAGATCTTTGCCCGCCTTTGGAATCATTTTGACCATGGCAAGTTTCCAGCTATGTGGATAATACTCCAGTCGTAAAATGCCATTAAAAATAAATAGAAGAATTCTAATAGCAATACGAGGCAACTTCATTAGCTTTTGTACATCACGCAACTTAACAAATAAAGCTGTACATAACGACTTGAAACTATCTTTTTCAATAATGGGTAATTATATTCTTGTAATACTATACATTTTGCTCTTCTGTTTTCTAATAAGGGTATGATGCAGTCATCATTTGTGGTGTTGGTTTTACAAATGTTTTTGCCTAAAAAATTTTTTACAATTATGTACCCTAGTGTAAACATTATTACAAGAAGCGATTTCCTTGTCGGTGGACACCTTGCCATGTTTGACGCTGAGTGATGTAAATTTAAATAACTTGCAATAATTGTTTATGATGGGACACTTGTATATAGTAATGATGGAGTCATTGGTTCTTGTGATATAAATATCGGAATATTCTAGTATGTTAATAATTCGTACGGATTTTAATTTATGTTCCGTTAATTCCCGTACATCATTTAGATTTAGTGATTCAGTTAGGTACTCGTTGTTTTTGGCAGCGTTTATCGTTCTAACCAATGTTAATTAGTTTGATTGCGATATAAGTTTCGGTTGGTTCTCTTTGTATGGAATCTAACATTTTCTCGAATCTGGAGTTAATTATTCTTTGTTTTTCGTTATTTTCAATTAGGGTGTTAATTTTAGTTTCTATTTCAATTAAGTCATCATGGTCTGGTATTCCAGTAATGAACTTCAAAGTCGATCCCAAAAAATTTAGTCCTCGTTTTTCAATTCTATGCTCGTTAAGTTGATCGGTTAGTGTTTCTATTTGCTTCATCAAAATCTGTTCCTCCAAAGTGGGGTAAGAATTTTTGTCAAATATTTGGTCGTAAACCTTGAGGATTTTCCTTAAATTAGTCATGTGAAACAAAAATGTAAACTAATCAAATAAATATGTGTCGTCAGTTCGGGTTAATATATATTTTTTGTTTTCCACATGTTCTATCTCAATTGTTGCTTAACTTCTGGAATAATATTGCCAGTACGGCTATAATCTGGAATACTTTCTTCATTGTTTGAAAATGTGATGTTCTTTATATTGTTTTTATGCACTGTTTTTCCTTTCTTTGTTAGGATAATGTCTCCTAAGTCTTCTTCAACAATTTCTTTTTTATAACGCGGTAAGTTTTTATTTCTAATTCCAACTATTTTCACTAATATTTGTGATCCTTTTGTGAACGTTCTATGTTTGTTTTTTTTTTTTTTTGTTTAGGCGGTTAAGCACTTTTTCAGATGCGTCTTTTAGGTCTTTTATTATTTCTTCTTTATTTATATTAATTAAACCGAAATATATGTCTCTTGGTCGATGATATGTTACGCTGTGCACTGAATTATTAAGTTCTTTAATAGCTCTGAATATTTCTTCTCTACTTGTAGAATTATTACTAAATTTGAATATTCGTGTAAATTCACCAATTGAATTATGTGCTCTTTCCACTTGTCCGTTTGCTGCTGACCTGTGTACTGGAGTTTCTATTTCTTGAATGCCGTATTTATAGCATAATTGTTTAATGGCTGGAGTGACAAAAGATGCTTCATTATCAGTTATTAATCGTTTACACTCAGGAAAACTGGTGTTGATTATTTCTTCCAATACATTTTCAATTGCTGCTTTAGTTTCATTTGTCGAGCTACTATGTATTTAGAGAATTTATCTTTGGTTACGAGATACATTATTTTATCGTTGAAATAAATATCAGCGTGTATAAATTCTCTGGGCCGTGTGGGTATAGTTGAGTCACGTAAAGGTTCTTTGATAGGGTTTCTCTCATACCTACCATATAGACATGCTGAACAATTGTTATTATATTTCTTTACATCACGTTTTACTTCCGGCCAATAGTGTTTTTCAAGTATTTCCTTTATAGTATTTTTACAGCTTCTATGAGCTCTATCATGTGTTTCTTTAACAATGCGTATTTGCTCATTCTTATCCAATACGTCTTTTAGTTTTATAGGCGCGTAAACAAAATTTGATCCAATAAATGTGTCTCTGATTATTTTTTCATATCTATATATGTTTTCAGTATTTGTATGTAGTGATATAATTTTCTTGGGTTGTATGATTTTTTTAATTCAGTTATTAGATTATCATTGTTAAAAAAATTAACAGTGTATGGTATTTTTCCGGAGAAAATAGTTCGTACTCGTGTTTCTACTAAACTTGTTGTTGGTACTAATTCTATTTGTATGCCGTAGGAATTAAATGGTTGTGAAACTGATTTGATTGCATCACTAGGTGAGCTTTCGGCCGAATGCATGGTGTCAATTGAAGATGTGTTTATAATCTGTCGAGACAATGCATCAGCTACTACATTCTCTGTGCCTGGTTTGTATTTCATTTAAGCACCGTAATCTTCTGTTATGGCTTTCCAGCGTTTTAATTTAGGGTTAGGATTCTTTTCTGAAATGGCGTAAGTTAAAGATTGATGGTCTGTGAAATTAGTGAGGTCGGCTATGCCATATATATATATAATTCCTCAGCTTTTTTAGGGCCCATATTATGGCCAACAATTCTTTTTCGTTTGTACTGTATCTCTGTTCTGTTTCACTCAGAGTTCTTGACAAGAAATAAATGGGGTTTTTATTTTGGCTTAACACGGCTCCAATAGCTATGTTGGATGCGTCCGTTGTTAATTCAAAACGTTTTTTAAAGTCTGGTTGGAATAATTCCACCTGTTCTTTTAGTTTTAATTTTAATTTTTCTACAGCTGCTATCGCTGCCTGGTCTAATTTAATTTCCTTATTTGCACTTTTATTCTTAACTACATGTGCGTTTTCTCCCTTCAAATGTATGGTTAGAGGTTTTGTAATTTGAGCGTAGTCTTTTACAAATCTAAGATAGTAACCTGTTAGTCCTAAAAATCCTCTCAAGTGTTTCAGGGTTTTTTGGAACGGGGAAATTTTCAATCGCCCTTATTTTCTCTGGGTCTGTTGTTATTTTATTGTTTGATGATGTGTCCTAAGTACTCGACTTCGGACATGAAGAATTTTGATTTTTCATTCGAGACTTTTAGAGTAGCCTTTTTTAATGCATTGAAGACAATATTTATATGTTTCATGTGCTCTTCTACTGTAGATGAATAGATGAAAACATCATCTATGTAGACAAATTTACCTATGAATTCCCTTAATATGTCCTCTATACACCGTTGAAAAATTGAAGGTGCATTCTTCAAACCGAAAGGCATACGTATGAATTCATACTTGCCTCCATTTACACAAAAGGCTGTTTTTCCCTGTCACTTTGTTGAACCTTCGTAGTGAACAGACGTATTAGCGGTTTTTTTTTTACAAACAAAAATACAAAAAAAAAATCGTAATAAGTACTGATTCGTAATAAGTATTGATTTTGTGAAATTTGCTTAACTTGCACTAATAATATTTTTCATATAATCAGAAACAACAAAAACAAAACAAAAAAAAAACAACCGCAAAAAAGTGACTGAGGAATACTCTGCATGACTACCTCAAAAACAAACAATTGTGAAGTGAGTTCTAACGGCAGAAATGCCTATTTTACTGTGAGTTCTGATATTAATGCACACAATAAAAATAAAAAATCGGATGACAGTCTTTTTCTAACGGCAAAGCCAATTTTTCGCGAGCGATCAACTTCGCTTACTCCAATGCCAAGTAGTGATTCGGTAACATTACCATTGCCTAGTTCATCTCTATTTAAGTCAGCGCCATTATCCGCTCCGGGCTCGTGTTCATCACTTAACCAAGTTATCACTACAGACAACAGTAGTCTGAAACCTAAGGTGCCTGTCGGAATGGACAGATATATCACAGTGGTAAAGCGCGGGCGAAGCCCAAATTCTTCAAAGATCTCTTCGGTCCCCAAGATATCCAGGGATATCGACGCCGCCTCAGCTAACCGTCAAAACCGTTTCAAAATATTGCAAGTTGACAGCGACAGACCCGAAGAATCCTCGAAGAAAACCTCAAAACCACCACCAATATATCTGAGACAAAAAAATTCAAACACTCTTATTAAAAAGCTAATCTCGGTTATTGGTGAAAAGGCATTTCACATTATCCCAATAAAACGTGGAAATATTGACGAAACAAAGATCCAAATATACGAAGAAAAAGATTTCCGCAAAATGGTTAACGAATTTGAAAAAAGTAAAACAAGTTTCTACACATTCCAGCTTAAGAGTGCTAAAGGCCTACAGATCGTATTGAAGGGCATATATTCTTATGTTGTTCCTGAGGAAATAAAAGATGCTCTCACCCTCCAAGGATTTAAGGTTAAAAATGTCTCTAACATAATAAACAGGGAGAAGATCCCCCAACCCTTATTTCGCGTTGAACTGGAACCAAATGATATTAAACTGAAGAAAAATGAGACACATCCTATTTATAATTTAAAATATCTGTTATACCGGAAAATCACAGTTGAAGAACCACACAAGCGCTCAGGACCCGTACAGTGCCATAACTGTCAAGAATATGGCCACACAAAAACTTACTGCAAATTACCTACTGTTTGTGTTGTATGCGGTGAATTACACAGTACTGCTATTTGCAATAAGTCGAAGGACCAGAAGGAAAAAAAGTGCAGTAATTGTGGAGGTAATCACACTGCTAACTACAGAGGTTGTCCTGTATACTCCTTCGTTAAACAGGCTATGATTCAAAAGCCTAAAGTAGTCCCAGCGCAAACAGGAAATACATACTCCGCCACTTATCCTGTAATGGCCCAACCAATCTCTACACAAGTATCGTATGCTGACGCTGTGAAGATCAACTCCGTTCCCATGCAAAAAGTGTCACCACCAACTAATACAACAAATGCAAATGCAAGCTTTCGCAGGAGAGACAGCACATGCACGAATTCGTACGTAACAGAATCCGAGTGGTCAGTGATAAAATGAAAGCCAGGTACGATGGAGTTGCAAATTCTGATGGATTCCGCGAGGGACAACTGGTTCTACCGTTCAACCCACAGAGAAAAAAGGACTGTCTCCCAAACTACAAACACATTGGGATGGACCATACAAGGTGATAAAGAGATTAAACGATGTTGTGTATAGGATACAGAAGCACGATAGCCCCCAATCTAAAATGAAGGTGGTACACTTAGAGCGACTCGCAAAATACGGAAGCAGTGGTTCTGTACCTGTTCGGGACGAACAGGCTTAAGAGTGCGGCAGTGTTACGAATTTGGTTGTGGACAGTCCCACTATAACTATTCTAGAACCTAATGGATTGTTGCTAATTTTATTTCATCGTAATTATGCTAGAACATACCAAATTGTTGTTGTCTTATTCCCCTTTCTTTATTTACTCATTGTAAATGAACAAACAGCTATACATGCATGCATACATAGATACTTGCTTACCAACAAAAGGGATGATGTCGTGAAGACACACAGACACACCAACACACATGTTAAATACACGCGGCCGCTAAGTGATTCAAACAGCGAATAAGCTCATGATTATTGTTGTTGTTGTTGACCGTTGGTATTTGTATATTGTAGCATATATGTATGTATGTGTGTATATCTGTTTTCATGTTTAAAGGTAGAGTTAGCCAGCCGTAAATGTAGAAATGTAAATGTAGATGTATCAGCTGATTGTTTCTATTATACCAAAAGCAATGCAAATGCTTACCCGACGGTAATGAAATGTAACAGTATCGTCTCAACCTGTTGAAAATAGAATTTCACGTAACCTCGTACGTGACAGATGTAGCCAGTGTTGGTAAATACAAAAGTAAACGAAAATGTGGCACAAAACCCCTCTTTTGGTAATTTTTTGGGTTTTTGATATTTTAAGCTTTTAAACTGTGAATCTTCTTTGAATATAAAAAATATTTTATAAATTTAGTTGTTTATGTCAATTGTTCCTTAATGAAAAATAACAAGTTATTTTTATAATAGTCTGTGTGCATTTGATGCAAATTTATTTTATATAGCCAACAATCTAGTGAGTTAGAATGGCAGGTAGATAACGTGGCTTCACAGAAAATAATATTAGAAATAAGAAGGTCAGACCCAAAGCAAAATAACCAAAATATGTAAACAAAATAATTAAAATAAGGATATGATTGTTTGAAGGTCAGACCCAAAGCAAAATAACAAAAATATGTAAACAAAGTATACAGAACGAGGGTATAAATAGAAATGTAAATACTTTCGTTCCTCAGTTCATAAGTAAATCTCATACATACAGTGGTATTTTCAAGTAATTATTTTTTATAAACTAAGAACGATGATTCTTAACTAGCGCGTATATTATTTTAGAGAATTG
The DNA here is from genome assembly GCA_963681545.1 of Germaria angustata. Lineage (NCBI taxonomy): Eukaryota > Metazoa > Arthropoda > Insecta > Diptera > Tachinidae > Germaria > Germaria angustata. The sequence goes on along the minus strand of OY812998.1, from coordinate 77,134,808 downwards.
TAAAATAATACTATTTGTATATACGTACAGCCTATAGCACGTTCACAATAAAAAAAAGTATAACAACAGTTAAAACAAAGATTGTAATATAAATAATTCTGATATAAATAACTTAATATAAATATAAAAAATTAAGATGTTCAAAATTATATCATACTTTGAATTATTAGATAGATGTAAGTGCATGTATAAAACTTATTTTTTAAACTTTATTGATAGAAATACCAAAGTTATAGCAATTTAATACTTAACAAAAATGTTTGTTACCGTTCATATAATTTGGGTACTTTTTCTACTAATCGACAAATCATGCAAACACACTAAACTATCATCACTAATTCGAACGGCTTTTTCATTTCTCTTTATATTTTTTAAAGTGAACTTTATAGCTATATGCTTTCCATCAATAGCACCCACGCAGTTGAGCATATTCCATAAAACATTGAAATCTTTTTCAATATCCTGATATTGAGATGTTGTTGTACACTGACTAAAATCTTTTTCTTACAGCGATGTTATTGAAAGTCTTTCTTCTGGACCAATTCGTTGTTTCGGCTAGTAAGTTCATCACAAATTATAGCCAGTAATAAATCAAATAAATCAGGAGGCATACGCGTGTGTATAAAAAATTGTTCCTTACCTTTTTTTATGTTCCAAAAACTTTTTTATTTTAGCCCGCGACAATATAGTCTTTGTTTATGGGTCGAACGCCCACCTTCTTACCCTGCGTCTTTTCTTATTTTTATTGTCTCTGTACATTTTGCACAAATGTAAGAAATTCAAACCAATAAACAATTCTTCCCCATCCATTAGAATAAATTTATGTACTCTGTTTTAATACACATTCAAATATGAAAAAAACAACCCTTATTTGTTTGGGTATGTTAAAAACACAAGACACGGTTTCTAGCGTTCTATAAGCACATCAACATTTACATTTACGATACATTTACATCTACGATTTCTACGGTCGGCTAAATGGGCCTTAATTTAAGTGATGTGATTCAGCTTCAACAAACATCATGATTATTCCAGAAATGATCATTAAAGCTCAAATGCTGCCAACTTCAAATGCTGCTCTGAAGTCAGCTTCATAATTATTTTGAAGACAGCAACAGCACAATAGTTAGCTAATGTGTATTTTAGCAATACAAATTTCAGGGATGCCGGATATATATTTTATAATGAATAAAATTAAAGTTATTGATAAAAAGATGTAATAATATCACGAAAAGCTATAAAAACATATAAATTTATTCCTTTATTGTATTTTTGTAATGTTCTTTTATGTTTAATATTTAAAAAAAAAGTTTTTGTTTTTATTTTTCCAATTTATTATATATAATGGCAACACTATATTAGTTTAGTGCTGCCCGTCAAAATAGAAAATAGCATAAAGCTCTAAACACATAGACGACAGCAGACTTCACGACTTCACGACTTCAAATGCAGCCAACTTCAAATGCTGCTCTGAAGTCAGCTTCATAAATATTTTGAAGACAGCAACAGCATAATAGTCAACTGATGTGTATTCTAGCAATACAAATTTCAGGGATGCAGGATATACATTTTATAATGAATAAAATTAAAGTTATTGATTATAAAATGTAACAATATCACGAAAAACTATAAAAACACATAAATTTATTTCTTTATTGTATTTTTGTAATGTTCTTTTATGTTTAATATTAAAAAAAAAATTTTGTTTTTATTTATACAATTTATATATATAGTGGCAACACTATATTTGTTTAGTGCTGCCCGTCAAAATAGAATATAGCCTAAATTGGCAGCAGCAGCAAATGCTGTTGTGCAGTCGTGCTGCTGTGCTGCCGTCAAAATAATCGTTTTCATTTAAATACATGCATTTTATTTTTGACATATTGCTGCTTGCTGTCTGCTGTCGTCTATGTGTTTAGAGCTTAAAGCACTAAACACATAGACGGCAGCAGACAGCAAGCAGCAATATGTCAAAAATAAAATGCATGTATCTAAATGAAAACGATTATTTTGACGGCAGCACAGCAGCACGACTGCACAACAGCATTTGCTGCTGCTGCCAATTTAGGCTATTTTCTATTTTGACGGGCAGCAATAAACAAATATAGTGTTGCCACTATTATAAATTGGATAAATAAAAAGAAAAAAAATTTTTTTAATATTAAACATAAAAGAGCATTACAAAAATACAATAAAGAAATAAATGTATGTGTTTTTATAGTTTTTCGTGATGTTATTACATTTTTTTTATCAATAACTTTAATTTTATTCATTATAAAATATATATCCGGCATCCCTGAAATTTGTATTGCTAAAATATACATCAGCTGACTATTATGCTGTTGCTGTCTTCAAAATAATTATGAAGCCGACTTCAGAGCAGCATTTGAAGTTGGCAGCATTTGAAGCCGTGAAGTCGTGAAGTCTGCTGTCGTCTATGTGTTTAGAGCTTAAATTGGCAGCAGCAGCAAATGCTATTGTGCAGTTGTGCTGCTGTGCTGCCGCTAAAATAATCGTTTTCATATAAATACATGCATTTTATTTTTGACATATTGCTGCTTGCTGTCTGCTGTCGTCTATGTGTTTAGAGCTTAAGGGTATATAAGCTGCGCACATCAACGTTGACAGAGTAGTTTTGATTTAACCGTGACCGTGTAAAGTGTCATAAGGATAAAAGTGAATTAAGTGGTTACTATTGCTTTTGAGCATAGTACGTGGTATTAAATTCAATAAAGTAGTAGCTGTTAGTACTGAAAATTGAAATATTGTGCGTTTAATTTCATTGCAATAAAAGAATCCACGGAACACGTTTTTAAAGAGGTAAAAACGTAACAATATATATTTTTAACTTTTCTTGTGATTAAACGATTCCTTTCTTTAATTTGAATTTCAAATAAATTTTAAGCAGATTGTGACTTTTTTATAATTTTTCTTATTTTTACAATACGAATATATGTTTTTATTTGGAGTTTTTCTTCAGTTTTTGAAATTGCTTCAAGATTGACGTCCTTCTCACTACATTAAGTAGTTTTTCTAATTTTAGATTCCGTAGTAGTTCTCGTAAGTCTATATTAATTTCTGCACTTAAAAAATATTTATATAAGTATGTAAGTAGTTCATCTTAAAATATTAAGCGAATGTGAGATAAGAAATATAAAAGCTATATTATTTAATTTAAATTTCATTGACAAAAAAAAATAACTAAAATAAGAAAAAATTACTTTTAAATTACACAATTTTTCCGATTTCAAACTTTATGTTCTATGTTTTTGTCTATACAATGTTTTTACCACTTTAAGTAATTTTTCTATTTTTTTGACTTATTAACTGTTTTAAAAATATTTGCTTAAAGAACTCAACGTTTAGTTAAAATTTTGGTTAATATAGTAAAAGTGTGAAATTTAAAAAAATTCAGTTAATTTGTTAAATATTTTTTATCGTAAAAAAATTACTAAAATATGAAAAGATTCTCATGTACATGTTGCGGAAAAACGTAACTGTTTTTAGTTAAAAATTAGCAAAATGGAAGCGCTGGCGACTTCATTAAGTCCCTGAAAATAAAAAGGCGAAAAGACGTACGTAAACAACATTTGAAAGGTTAGGTCCGAGTCAGCTGGTCTTTTAACAATCGAGTCGTTTAAAAAGGATTAAACGCTGAAATGTTGATTTAGACATTCAGTAACACTTAATCTAAAAGACAATTATTTTTATGGTGTTACTGAGTCGGCCGGAGCCAGCAGCGTTTTGTTTAGCAAAAATTAAAGTTGTTGCTCTGTAACCAATGCAACAACTTAAAACCGTATATGCATGCGTGACTATATTTCTGTTATTTATATATTTCATTTTACTTTTATTGCCAAAAATGAATAAATTTAATAAAAAAAAAATTCGTGTACATTGTTTTGCAAACGCATGTTCATTTGTTTTTTTTTATTCCTCTTTGTATTTTTGGTTAATTTTACCAGAGATATCAAATGAGCTGTTAAATAGCGCTACTAGTATCAAATCTCCTTGGCTTCAATTTAAAAAGCATTGCCTTCACAATAAATACGCCAATACAAAAACGACGAGCATAAAACTCCAGTACTTAAGTCTCTGTATAACAATTTATTGGGTTTTATTTCATTAAATGTATTTGGTTCTACTGCAGGAATTAATAGATTTCTACTTATATTTACTGCATCCACGAAACAGACACATCAAACATTTGCTAATGTTATGCATATTTTACATACACGTATATAAATATCTTTATTTTTACTTACCAACATGAGAAAAAGATGAATATTCCGACCCTGAAAATTAAAAAGCAAAACTTAATTAAGATGAGAATTTATATATGAGCTGGTTTTTTGGAAAGTGGTATAAGTCCATTTTTTCATATATTGGGATATTTGTTGGCCAACTCTAATCAATTCGTATGATGTTTTTTACACTTGTAATGACAAAAGGCGTTATATTTGTTTTATAATATTTCTTATATTATTGTTATATTATTAATGATGTAATACATTTTACTTCTAGGTTAATTACAGTAAGTTAAATTCATATGTAAACTAACGGATGAGAGTCAAAGGTGGGATTAATATTGTTGGAATACAACCCTTAATATGAGTAAGGTACAGCCATTCAAAGAGTGCTATGGTAACACGACATGGTGTGCGTGTGTTTGTGTGTAAGATTCTGAGTATAAAAGGCACGACATCATTGAAAATGGGAAGTTTGTTGGCAGCTCACTAAGCAGTAAGATCTTCTTTGGTTGTTGTGCCTAGGCTTCGTCCCATAATTAGTTCTTAAAGCAATAGCACTTTGCCCAAAATAGTACAATTTAGGGCACATCAACTGCCAGTGAATTAAACTGAGAGATCTTCGTGGAAAATCCACAAGGAGTATTTCTTCTGGATTTACTCACCACGAAAGAGGCTTCACGCCTGCCACAATGCTCTGTCTGCGAATTGCAAGGAATAGTATTCCAGGCTCTGCCACTGACAATTGGCGCCCGTGAGTTTTGCGGATCGGACCGCAAGGAGTACTTCTTGTAGGCCGATCCCCACTGAGCACAGGCTACACGCCGAATACCGCAAGAATTACTTATTGTAGTATCGCAGGCTCTGCTACTATCAGTCGGAGAGATTTTGGTGGTTAATCCGCAAGAAGTATTTCTTGCAGATTGCCGGCCACATCTCTACTGTACTCCTTTCTTACCAGTTCGCGCTCTTGAGTGGTTGTTGTTGTGACAGTCCTCAAGGAGTATTTCTTGTGGTCTTACTCACACCAAAGAGACTGTGAGCTTAGGATAGTACTCTGCGCGTGAGTACCACGCGCGCTCGGTTCAGATTGAGCAGGCGGCATTACTCTCCGTCCTGAATGTGCTCTTACTAAAAAGTTTTATAACGTTTAGTCAAATTCCCCTATTTGGGGTTTCTTTCATTTGATTACTGTACAAATACAACGACCCTGGCATCACTGAGCTTATCCCAGCAACCAGCGGAAACGTGCCGTTACAGTTAGCGCCCGAGCATGGACCCTATTGTCCAACAACAAAAAAAATAAGAGAATAATTTTTTTTATAATATGAAAAAAAAAATAAATAAGAAAAACCAAATAGAACTTGAATAAAAAAACATTTTCCTTATGAAAAGAAATATATATATAAACGTACAGCATTCGTATGAAAAAAAATTTTTAGACAACAAAAAAAAGCAGAGAATTAAAAAAAGAAAAAAATTTTTTCAGAAAAAAAATTATAAAAAAGGGTATAAGAAAACTGTAAAAAATATAAGAACCCTGATAAAAACCCTCTAAGTGACTTCAAGATGTTAACAGCAACGTGGGTTTATTTTTTGAAAAAGGAAGAACTTACAACGTATTTGTTGGAGTTCGTCCTTCCCACCACAGGCACGGTGGAAGAACTACGCAAACGTTTTGCCAAATTCCTGTCGGCAGAACACGACCCAGAAAAAACGATGAGGTTTCTACAACTGCAAGCCTATCACGAAAAGATTTTGGCGACGGCAGCCGGTGCCAGCTTTCTATCTCCTGCCGTGATCCCGACATTTCTAAGCCAACATCCCCATCAAACTATGAACCAGCCGACACCCGTGCTCCACCACTGGCCGACCAAAGCCTGCCGACCAGAGAAAAAGAAAACAGCGTGCTAGTAATCGACATGGTTAGAAAATGGGGCCTGAAATACGATGGTGGTAAGGATTCCCTAGGCTTCATCGAGTGGGTAGAGGAGCTTGCAGGTATGTACAGAATGCCATTATGTAAGTGAAATCCTCCCAGTAATGTCAGAGTTTTTCCGAGAAAAAGCTCTCAGTTGGTTCTGAAATAACAATAAACAGTTGGACCAGTGGGTAGTGTTCAAAAGAGATTTTTGCGATTTCTTTTTGGCGCCACGGTACTTTGAGAAACTCGAGGATGAAATTCGCAATTGCACACAACGGCCACGGGAGTGCTTTAAAGATTATGTGCTCAGTCTGCAAGATTTAAAGCCACACACAGACTTAAGTCTATCCCAAAGCTCGAGAGGGTGTATCGTAATGCGCTGCCCGACTACCAATGGTACATTCGCAGGGGAGATTTCACAACCCTAGATGAACTCATCCATCTAGCGGCAGACATGGAAAGTATTCCAGGCAACTCGGGCCAGACCAGAGGTGAACATCATAGGTTACTGTCTGTAAAAGCCGCAAAAACCCCACACCAGCTAAAAAGATGGAGAAAGGGTTGTGACAATAAAAATCAAACATATTTGTCGTGGGAGGATGTCAAATTGAAGGCAGTGGTCGACAGTGGTAACGAGTTATCACCAGACACGAAATATGTCCTCGTAGATATTGATGTGCTCCTCGCTAACGGTTCGAAAAGAATGGTTACCCTGGCGGTCTAATTCCAAGTGGGTCTGGGTAACCTGACTACGAACCACAAGTTTCTTGTAATGAACGAAGCCACCGAAGCCATTATCCTGGGGCTCGACTTTCTACAAAGCTGCAACGCAACCTTCACATGCCCCGGCCTAGTGGTGAGAGCTGGGTTAGGTACTCGGAGGAGGAACAACAAGCAAGAGACCAGTCATGTAAGGAGAGAAAAATTAATAAACCCAGTCACCGCATTCTTACTGTACACCTGCCAAAACATGACGCCTCACAGGAGGAAATCGAACAGTTCTTTGCGACAGAGCCACAGAAATTCGAGAACATAGTGGGGTTGTCTAATGCAGCCATCCGAAAAATAAAAATAAACTTGGATGCGGGGAGAAAAAATCGGTTATGCCAGCCATTATCGACACAGAAGCCAATAATCCTCTGGAAAGACGGTGTGTCGAACCGTCGCATAGCCAAAAATGTTTCCCTATCGCATTGATGAAAAGGAACGACGGGACTTGCCGAACATATGTGGATTCTCAACAGTTGTATTCGAAATCAACACCGAAAACAACTGGCCGGAAGTGGGCACACCTACGCTGTACAAGCTCATCCTCACAGCGACACCATCTGCCGATATCACCACAATCATAACCCCCCAAAAGTCGTCACTACCAAATGTGACACTTAAAATCCTACTGTCACAAGCTCCCGAACAATTGCGTCGTGAGATAGTCGATCGCATGGGGGTGAGATTAAACCAACGACTGGTGCGAGTAGCCACTTGTGTGCAAGAGCAAATGTACCGAGATACATCCCTTCGCAGCGGCACAGTCCGCGCCCATCTAATCAGCGCCTAAATCCTCCCCGGACAGCGAGGGGGTAGTGCAACGACAAAAGGTGTTATACTTGTTTTTGTCAACACGTGAAGTAGCTAAAATTTTCTTATATTATGTTATTGTAATAAATTTTACTCCTCAGTTAGTAAGTCAAATTCATATGTAAACTGACGGACTAGAGTCACGCCATCAGTATATCAAAGGTGGGATTAATATTGTTGGAATACAACCCTTAATACGAGTAAGGTACAACCATTCAAAGAGTGTTTGTGTGTAAGTTGCTGGGTATAAAAAGCACAACATCATTAAAAAATGGGAAGTTTGTTGGCAGCTCAATAAGCAGTAAGATCTTCCTTGGGTATTGTGCGTAGGCCTCGTCCCATAGTTAGTTCTTAAAGCAATAGCACTTTGCCCAAAATAGCACAAGGAATATTTCTTGTACTATTTAAGGCTCATCAACTGCCATTGAACTAAACTGAGAGATCTTCGTGGCTAAATCCACAAGGAGTATTTTTTCTGGATTTACTCACCGCAAAAGAGGCTTCACGCCTGCAATCCGCAAGGAGTATATCTTGTAGATTACCGGCCACATCTCTACTGTGCTCCTCTCTTACTAGGAGTATTTCTTGTGGTCCTACTCACACCAAAAAGACTCTGAGCTTAGGATAGTACTCTGCGCGTAAGGAACACGCGTGCTCGGTTCAGATAAAACAGACGGCGTTACACTGCGTCCTGCATGTGCTTCTACTAAAGAGTTTTATAACGGTAAGTCAAATTCCCCTATTTGGGTTTTTCTTTCATTTCATTACTGTACAAATACAACGACCCTAGCCCCGCTGTGCTTATCCCAGCAACCATCAGAACCGTGTCGTTACACACTATACACCTTTTAAATTTTATTATGAAATAATAATTACTAAAATTATTTGACAAACATTTTTTTGCTGCACATGGACTTATACCACTTTCAAAAATAACATATTAGAAGAAATATGAACAGGAGTCTTGTTGAACCTTCGTAGTGAACGGACGTATTAGCGGAGTTTTTTTTTTCTTACATACTAAACAAACAAAAATTACAAAAAAAAAAAAATATTCTTAATAAGTACTGATTCGTAATAAGTACAGTTTTTGTTAAGTTTGCTTTACTTGCATTAAGAATATTTTTCGTATAAACTGAAACAACAAAAACAAATAAAAAACCACAAACAAAGTGACTGAGGAATACTCTGTATGAGTACCTCAAAAACAAAAAATTGTGAAGTGAGTTCTAACGGCAGAAATGCCTACTTTACTGTGAGTTCTGAAGCTCTTAATGCAAACAATAAAAATAAAAAATTTGATGATAGTCTTTTTCTAACGGCAAAGCCAATTTTACGTGAGCGATCAAATTCGCTTACTCCGATGCCAAGTAGTGATTCTATAACATTACCGCTGCCTACTACTTCTTTATTCAAATCAGCGCCATTATCCGCTCCGGGCTCGTGTTCATCACTTAACCCAGTTATCACTATAAACAATAATATTGAGAAACCTAAAGTGCCTGTCGGAATGGATAGATATATCACAGTAGTAAAGCGCGGGCGAAGCCCAAATTCATCTAAAATCTCATCGGCTCCCAAGATATCCAGGGATATCGACGCCAACTCAGCTAACCGTCTAAACCGTTTTAAAATTTTGCAAGATATCACCGACAAACCCGACTTACCCTCGAATAAAACCTCAAAACCACCACCAATCTATTTGAGGGAAAAAAATTCTAACACCCTTATTAAAAAATTAATTTCGGTCATTGGTGAAAAGGCATTTCACATTGTCCCAATCAAACGTGGTAATATTGATGAAACAAAGATTCAAATATACGAAGAAAAAGATTTCCGCAAAATGGTTAACGAATTCGAAAAGAATAAAACAAGTTTCTACACATTCCAGCTGAAGAGTGCTAAAGGCCTACAGATCGTATTGAAAGGCATAGATTCTTATGTTGTTCCTGAGGAAATAAAAGATGCTCTCACCCTCCAGGGATTTAAGGTAAAGAATGTCTCTAACATAATAAATAGGGAGAAGATCCCCCAACCTTTATTTCGTGTTGAATTGGAGCCAAATGATATAAAATTGAAGAAAAATGAGACCCATCCAATTTATAACCTAAAATATCTCTTATACCGAAAAATCACAGTTGAAGAACCACACAAGCGTTCTGGACCCGTACAGTGCCATAATTGTCAAGAATATGGCCATACCAAAACTTATTGTAAATTACCTACTGTTTGTGTTGTGTGCGGTGAATTACACAACACTGCTATTTGCAATAAGTCGAAGGACCAGAAGGAAAAGAAGTGCAGTAATTGTGGAGGTAATCACACTGCTAACTACAGGGGATGTCCTGTATATTCTTTCGTTAAACAGGCTATGAGTCAAAAGCCTAAAGTAACCCCAGTGCAAACAGGAAATACGTACTCCGCTACTCATCCCCTAATGGCCCAACCAATCACTTCACATGTATCGTATGCTGACGCTGTGAAGATCAACTCTATTCCCGTTCAAAAAGTGTCACCACCATCTAATACAACAAGTGCAAACCCAAGCTTTAATTTCAGTCGCCTTGAAGCTACTATAGACAATTTGGTGCAAACTATAAACAACTTTACAAAAAATATGACTAGCATGATGCAAGAAATGCTGAGAATGCAGAACACACTGCTTCTAGCATTAGTTAATAAGCCATGAACACGTTAAAAGTATGTTTCTGGAACGCAAACGGCATTCGCCAACACAAATATGAACTTGAGCACTTCCTCACGGAAAAAAATATTGATATAATGTTGGTATCTGAGACTCATTTGACTCCGAGAAGCTTTTTTAAAATAAGTGGCTACACGTTATATGATACAAAGGACCCGAGAGGAAGAGCATGCGGAGGATCAGCAGTTCTAATAAAGTCAAGACTCAAACACTATATTCTTGAGAACACTTGTGAAGACCATCTACAAGCAACAAATATTTGCATCGAAAATTTTTGTTCAAATCTTGTGATATCATCAGTTTACTCCCCTCCCAGATTTTCATTCACTGAGGATCAATACGAGGATTTTTACAAAACTCTTGGACCTTGTTTCGTAGCAGCTGGGGACTACAACGCAAAACATACGTTCTGGGGATCGCGTCTTATTACTCCTAGAGGTCGAGCATTGTTCAACACAATTTCAAAAATGGGTTTGGATGTCATTTCGAGCGGGGAGCCTACTTACTGGCCTACTGACATACAAAAAATTCCGGATGTTATAGATTTTGGTGTCATGAAAAATATCTCTAGGGATTTAATTCATGTTGAAGCTTCCCATGATCTCTCCTCTGATCACTCTCCCACGATCGTTACAATTTGTAGCTCACTAAGAAGTGACTTACCTCACCCATATGCGAAGATGATAAATCGTGTTAACTGGCTGGGGTTCAAAAAATATCTCAGTAGTCATTGTACGGAAAACATCAGGCTTAGAACTTCCGATGATATTGAATTCAACATTGCCAATCTTACTGAAAATATTAAACAGGCTGCTAAACATGCCACTACCTCCTCTCCGCAGACTGGGTTTAATAGAATTTATTCTGCGGACATTGAACGTCTCGTATGTGAAAAAAGAAGAGCTAGAAGGGAATGGCAACAGCACAGATCACCCCAACATAAAATCAGACTTAGAGAATGCACTAAACGACTCCAAGAGTTGCTTGCATCTGAAAAATCTGCTTCTCTTAGGAACTATCTGGAAGGTCTTGATGTCACAGCAGCATCTAATTACTCCTTGTGGCGCGCTGCTAAAAAACTTAAAACACCCGTTGAGTCTAAACCACCCCTGCGCACTTCTACCGGAGGTTGGGCAAGAACCAATACTGAAAAAGGTAACATATTTGCTGGTCATTTAAAAAACGTATTTACCCCAAACACATGTACTGGTGCTGTTAATTTGCCGAGTGTAGTTGCTCTACCCCCTCGACCCATAAAGTTTAAGATGCGTGATGTAAATAAAATAATTGCTGAAACCAACCCAAAGAAGGCTCCGGGTATTGATGGAATTAGTAACAAGATGCTGATGAAATTGCCTCGTATTGCTATTAGAATCCTGTTGTTTATTTTTAATGGCATTTTACGACTGGAGTATTATCCACACAGCTGGAAACTTGCCATGGTCAAAATGATTCCAAAGGCGAGCAAAGATCTTACCAAGGCTGAGTCATATAGGCCAATAAGTTTACTGTCAACAATTTCAAAGCTCTTCGAAAAGCTGCTCATGACAAAATTGTCCCCAATTCTAAATGATATTGGTTGCATACCGGACCATCAATTTGGTTTTAGAAGTCAGCATAGCACCATTGAACAATGTCATAGATTGGTACATTTTATAAGAAGAACATTTGAAGAAAAGAAGTATTGCTCTTCCCTCTTTATTGATGTTTCTCAGGCATTTGATAAAGTGTGGCACGAAGGCCTTATTTTAAAATTGAAGACATATCTGCCAATAAACATAGTAAATCTTTTAGAAAGTTACATTCTTGCCCGGAAGTTCACTGTTGTGGAAGGAGACTTCATGAGTGTGGCCGAAACTATATCATCCGGTGTGCCACAGGGGAGTATACTGGGGCCAGTTTTGTATTTGATTTATACCTGTGATATGCCTTTAAGCAGTAATATCCTAACTTCTACATTTGCCGATGATACAGCCTGCCTTAGCATGCATGAAAACCCTCACGAGGCATCCCGATATCTTCAGGAACATATTAACCTGTTGGAGCTGTGGTTGAACTTATGGAGAATAAAAGTAAATGAATAAAAGTGTGTTCATGTCACATTTACTCTACGAAGTGACACTTGTTCCCCCATTCGAATCAACAATCAAGTTGTTCCGCAACATTCACAGGTGAAATACCTTGGTATACACCTTGACCGACGGCTTACATGGAAACACCACATTGATTCTAAACTGACACAAATGAAACTTAAATTAACCCAGATACATTGGCTGATTGGTAGAAATTCTACCCTCAGTCTAGATTGTAAACTTTTAATATACAAGTCGCTTTTGAAACCCATATGGTGTTACGGAATTCAGCTATGGGGCACTGCTTCAGCTTCCAATGTAGAGAGAATCCAACGAATGCAAAACAAAATTTTAAGGTTAATAACATCGGCTCCTTGGTACATGAAAAATTCAATTTTATATCGTGATTTAAATATGCCACTTGTGGCCGCTGAAATTGCAAAATATGCTGGAAAATATTTAACAAAACTCGAGTTCCATCCTAATCCCCTTGCTCGTAATATCTTGAACTTTACTGGACACATCCGCTTAAAAAAGAGGGATACTACGGCTTTAATACGCCACACTGCAGATGAAACTTTTTGAAAATATTTTTTGTGCTTAACTCTACATTTATGTATTTTTAATTACTATCACTAAGTTTATGTCCGACACTGGTTGGGCCTAATTATTATATCTATATTTAAGATTTGAATACTTATTGTTAGTTCAGATTAATGAAGATACAATAAATAAAATTAGTGAAAAAAAAGGAGTCCATATTTTTATAGACATAAAAGCTTTGCTGAAATAAATTTTTAAGTAAAACGTAATACCTAAAATAAAGACATTTAGTACACGAATAACTAAATTTATTTATTTATTTATTTATTTTCAGTTATATTAAATTTAAAATTAAAAATATTTTAAATTTAGTTTTCCTTTTCCGTTATCATATTCACCTTAATAATTTTTTAGCAATATCGTTATCATATCGTTATATTTCTGTCTTGTTATGCTCCTTGCAGTTTTATAAAGTGCTAACATATTAATTTTGCTGAGGTTTTGTTGGTCTTCCCTTTTTTTCAAATAAAAAAAAATCAAAATGGAGCATTTTCTAATTTTATAAAAATTTTTGTGAGGTTCATTCCTTTTGAACTTCATCCAACATATTTTAAACCAGTTTACAATTACTCCGCCCGATTTTTTTTATTACCTCTCCTAGTGATTTCGTTGAGACAAAGTTTTCTCTTTTCATTGCATACAAAATGAATCTGTTTTTTTTTCGGCAAGATTTTATTGCATTATACTAGTCTTGGGCAGTGTATAATTGGTCCTTTTTCTTTAATGCTGTTTCCACAACTGCAAAATCTCTGTCGTTTGGAAGAAATGAATGACCCGTCAGTAAAAACTTGTGGTCAATAATATTTATATTATTGTCGTCTGAATGAACAACTGCAATTCTTAACCTCATCAGTGCGAGCTTAATATTGCTATTTTGTACGGTACACATGTCACTGTATGCTATGATATGACCTTGAGTTGTTATCGTCTAAATATGCTTCAGAGAGCAAGATGCTATTTCTTCCTCACAGTTTCCTCCCATGCAAACATATAAATTCTGACGTCATGAAAATTATGAAAACTTTCATTAAGAACATCACGTTTCGCTTATAGTATGAAACAGAAACTGTTATATATGTATATATATGTATATATATGTATATATATATATATATATATATATATATATATATATATATATATATATATATAAGTTAACACAACTAACAGTATTCATTCACCTAAATAATTTGTATGTCAAACATTCACCTATATAATTTGTATGTCAAATAAATCTAGTGTAGAATAAGCAAAAACATAAAGGACACAATTCATTAAGCAAAACCATAAAAACAATTTGTAATATTTTTTACACTTAAAGGTGAATTCACCCGTTCGTTCTGCAGGAAATTTTCGTTGAGAGACAATTTTAGTTTACTGAGAGTTTGCTCACAGAAGATTCACCCGCGTCGAACAAATATTCTGTAGAAACAAAGCTACCATATGCAACAACTCTGTAAATGTTGTGTGTTATTTTTACAAGCAGGCAACACAGTGGCAGATGATTGTAATTTGCTGTGTTCTAAATTAAAAAAAATTTTATAAAATAAAAATATACAAATGAATAAAAGTCGAGTGAATATTCTAATTGCTATTTTGTTAAATAAATTTAAAAAATTTACAAATATACTCTGTACATTATTATACATACATATGTACATATAATATGATGTGGCAGCTCATTTCAATTTTGCATAAAAAATGTATGTATCTGGCAGCACAGTTCAATTCGTTCGGGACGATAATTAAAATTAAACCAATTCAAGCAAAAATTGTTCCGCATTAAATTTACTCTCTTTCTCGCACTCTCTCAAAAATAGAGACGTCAAACTACATATAAAAAAAATCGTTCGGAACGTTCAGAACGAACGGGTGAATTCACCTTAAGGCCGTGTCAGATAAATCTTTGTAGCGTTGCGTGACGTTTTTAACTTCGACAGAAAAGCGTAACGCAAAAGGGGTATGACACAGTAAAAACCTTGACAGAACGCGCGCATAGTGTGTTTACCAAAAAGGTGGTTATGAATTTTGCTAATTATTTTTTATTATAAAAATGAAATTCAAAATGTTATTTGCTTTTGTGTGTTTATTTTGTTATCACCTATTGTAGTTTATTGAAAATATACCACTATACCATATAAAGCTTTTTATTCCCATCAATTTATTTGTTTTTGGATTTTCAAATTCATATTCATATAAAAAGGTAAAATCTTATTAATAATAGGCTACCACTGATTTTTTACAATAAAATAATCTTATGCTATATACTTACATATAGAATGCAAATAGGTACTATTTTATAAAATAGTTAAAAAAAAACAAGCTCATATTCTTTAACAGGAAATAAATTTTAAAAATAAAAAATTAGTATTTTTCATATCACATCACATTTTCAAATCATATTCTAACATACATACATACATAACTTTGATTGTCAAAGCACGCAAAAAGTTGAGAGTTAACTTTTTGCGTCACGCTGCGTTAAAAGTGGTTTATGTGACATGTTTCGTATAAGTATGTACATTTCACCTTAAATGTCAAAGCGAAGCTGTAACGCAACGCGAAGCAAAGGTTGTATCTGACATGGCCCTTAGTGTTAAATAAGCAAAACCATAAAAAACAAATTGTAATACTTTTTATACTTGGTGTTGAATAAGCAAAAGAACAAAAACAAATTGTAATACTTTTTGTGCTTGGAGCTAAGTAAGCAATATTTTTTTATCGATATTTTTTTGTATTGATTTTTCATGTATTGATTATTCATATGAAGTAAACAAATAAGTTTAAGTATATAAGTCAAAATTTTAAATAAAGAAACCACTCTTGGTTGATATAACAAACACGAACCACGTGCTTATTAACTTATATATATATATATATATATATATATATATATATATATATATATATATATATATATATATATATATTTATATATTTATATATATATATATATATATATATATATATATATATATATATATATATATATATATATATATATATATATATATTTATATATATATATATATATATATATATATATATATATATACACACACACACACATATATATATATATATATATATATATATATATATATATATATATTTATATATATATATATATATATATATATATATATATACATATATATATATATATATATATATATATATATATATATATATATATATATATATATATATATATATATATATATATATATATATATATATATATATATAGGCGTAGGCTTTTGCAAAAGTACAAAAAACAAGTAATTGAGTGCATCCTCTTTTTTCGTTTATTGTGTTTGTACAAAATAAATACAGCAAGTGGTAGAGCATACGATAAGTAAGCAAAAATAATAATAAGACATGCACATACTTGAGTATTTTTGTAATTTTTATTTTATTTGTATGAAATTACATTTTTGTTTAATTTGATTCTAATATCAAATTATCAACATATCTACCTATATAGTCATCTAAATTTACAAAAGTTATATTTGCGTTGGAAAAATTTTACAGAACTTGAAAAACAATTTAAGAAATAGCTTAAACTGGAAACAATTTTAAGTTTTAATTTTGAATAAGTTTACAAATCTTTTTTTGCATATCTCCTGCAATTGCTTGCATGTGACTTATTACTTTGTAAAATCTTCTACAAAAATTATTCGAAAGAAAAGCATGAACAAAACAAAAAAAAAAACAATTTTTTTATACAAATAAAAAATAAAATTTTATTATATCAAAATTTAATAACTCCAAAAATTCAAATTTTGGGATGGGTATAAAATATCCTATTTTTGCGCGGTTGAAAAATAAAACACATTATAAAGTCATAACCATTGCTTGATTTCAATGCTTAAAATACTCATATGGTAAAATAAATTTTTTTTCCACTGCTATTTATTTATTGTATCTTCAAATAGAACTAACAATAAGTGTTCAAATCTTAAGTATAAATATAATAATTAGGCCCAACCAGTGTCGGACATAAACTTAGTGATAGTAATTAATAATACATAAATATATTAAGCACAAAAATATTCAAAAAATTCAATCTGAAGTGTGGCGTATTAAGGCCGTAGTATCCCTCTTTTTTAAGCGGATGTGTCCAGGAAAGTTCAAGATGTTACGAGCAAGGGGATGAGGATGGAACTCGAATTTTGTTAAATATTTTCCAGCATATTTTGCAATTTCAGCGGCCACAAGTGGCATATTTAAATCACGATATAAAATTGAATTTTTCATGTACCAAGGAGCCGATGTTATTAACCTTAAAATTTTGTTTTGCATTCGTTGGATTCTCTCTACATTGGAAGCTGAAGCAGTGCCCCATAGCTGAATTCCGTAACACCATATGGGTTTCAAAAGCGACTTGTATATTAAAAGTTTACAATCTAGACCGAGGGTAGAATTTCTACCAATCAGCCAATGTATCTGAGTCAATTTAAATTTTATTTGTGTCAGCTTAGAGTCAATGTGGTTTTTCCATGTGAGGCGTCGGTCGAGGTGTATACCAAGATATTTCACATGTGAATGTTGAGGAACAACTTGATTGTTGATTTGAATGGGGGAACAAGTGTCTCTTCGTAGTGTAAATGTGACATGAACACACTTTTGTTCATTTACTTTTATTCTCCATAAGTTCAACCACAATTCCAACAGGTTAATATGTTGCTGAAGATAACGGGATGCCTCGTGAGGGTTTTCATGCATACTAAGGCAGGGTGTATCATCGGCAAATGTAGAGGTGAGGATATTACTGCTTAAAGGCACATCACAGGTATAGATCAAATACAAAACTGGACCCAGTATACTCCCCTGTGGCACACCGGATGAGATAGTTTCGGGCTCACTCATGAAGTCTCCTTCCACAACAGTGAATTTCCGGGCAAGAATATAACTTTCCAATAGATTTACAATATTTATTGGCAGATATGTCAATATTTTAGAATTAGGCCTTCATGCCACACTTTATCAAATGCCTGAGAGACATCAATAAAGAGGGAAGAACAATACTTTTTTTCTTCAAATGCTCTTCTTATTAAATGGACCAATCTATGAGTTTGTTCAATGGTGCTATGCTGACTTCTAAAACCAAATTGATGGTCCGGTATGCACCCATTATCAGTTAGAATTGGGGACAATTTTGTCATGAGCAGCTTTTCGAAGAGCTTTGAAATTGTTGACAGTAAACTTATTGGCCTATAAGACTCAGCCTTGGTAAGATCTTTGCCCGCCTTTGGAATCATTTTGACCATGGCAAGTTTCCAGCTGTGTGGATAATACTCCAGTCGTAAAATGCCATTAAAAATAAATAACAGGATTCTAATAGCAATACGAGGCAACTTCATCAGCATCTTGTTACTAATTCCATCAATACCCGGGGCCTTTTTTGGGTTGGTTTCAGCAATTAGTTTTTGTACATCACGCATCTTAAATTTCATAGGTCGAGGGTGTAGAGCTACTACACTCGGTAAATCAACAGCACCAGTACATGTGTTTGGGGTAAATACGTACTTTAAATGCCCAGCAAATATGTTACCTTTTTCAGTATTACTTCTTACCCAACCTCCGGTAAAAGTGCGCAGGGGTGGTTTAGACTCAACGGGTGTTTTAAGTTTTTTAGCAGCGCGCCACAAGGAGTAATTAGATGCTGCTGTGACATCGAGACCTTCCAGGTAGTTCTTAAGAGAAGCAGATTTTTCAGCTGAAAGCAACTCTTGGAGTCGTTTAGTGCATTCTCTAAGTCTGATTTTATGTTGGGGCGATCTGTATTGTTCCCATTCCCTTCTAGCTCTTCTTTTTTCACATACGAGACGTTCAATATCCGCAGAATAAATTCTATTAAACCCAGTCTGCGGATGGGAGGTAGTGGCATGTTTAGCAGCCTGTTTAATATTATCGGTAAGATTGGCAATGTTAAATTCAATATCATCGGGAGTTCTAAGCCTGATATTTTCCGTACAATGAGTACTGAGATATTTTTTGAACCCCAGCCAGTTAACACGATTTATCATCTTCATATATGGGTGAGGTAAGTCACTTCTTAGTGGGCTACAAATTGTAACGATCGTGGGAGAGTGATCGGAGGAGAGATCATGTGAAGCTTCAACATGAATTAAATCCCTAGGGATATTTTTCATGACCCCAAAATCTATAACATCCGGAATTTTTTTGTATGTCAGTAGGCCAGTAAGTGGGCTCCCCGCTAGAAATTATATCCAAACCCATTTTTGAAAGTGTGTTGAACAATGCTGGACCTCTAGGTGTAATAAGACGCGACCCCCAGAACGTATGCTTTGCATTGTAGTCGCCAGCTGCTATGAAACAAGGGCCAATAGTTTTATAAAAATCCTCGTATTGATCCTCAGTGATTGAAAATCTGGGAGGGGAGTAAATGGATGATATCACGAGATTTGAACAAAAATTTTCGATACAAATATTCGTTGCTTGTAGATGGTCTTCACAAGTGTTCTCAAGAATATAGTGCTTGAGTCTTGACTTTATTAGAACTGCTGATCCTCCGCATGCTCTTCCTCTCGGGTCCTTTGTATCATATAAAGTGTAGCCACTCATTTTAAAAAGGCTTCTCGAAGTCAAATGAGTCTCAGATACCAACATTATATCAATATTTTTTACCGAGAGGAAGTGCTCAAGTTCATATTTGTGTTGGCGAATGCCGTTTGCGTTCCAGAAACATAGTTTTAACGTGTTCATGGCTTGTTAACTAATGCTAGAAGCAGTGTATTCTGCATTCGCAGCATTTCTTGCATCATGCTAGTCATATTTGTTGTAGTTGTTTATAGTTTGCACCAAATTGTCTATAGCAGCTTCAAGGCGACTGAAATTAAAGCTTGGGTTTGCATTTGTTGCATTAGTTGGTGAAGACACTTTTTGAACGGGAATAGAGTTGATCTTCACAGCGTCAGCATACGATACATGTGAAGTGATTGGTTGGGCCATTAGGGTAGGAGTAGCGGTGAACGTATTTCCTGCTTGAGCTGGAGTTACTTTAGGCTTTTGGCTCATAGCTTGTTTAACAAAAGAGAATACAGGACATCCTCTGTAGTTAGCAGTGTGATTACCTCCACAATTACTGCACTTCTTTTCCTTCTGGTCCTTCGACTTATTGCAAATAGCAGTGTTGTGTAATTCACCGCACACAACACAAACAGTAGGTAATTTGCAATAAGTTTTCGTATGGCCATATTCTTGACAATTATGGCACTGTACGGGTCCTGAGCGCTTGTGTGGTTCTTCGACTGTAATTTTCCGGTATAACAGATATTTTAAATTATAAATTGGATGGGTCTCATTTTTCTTCAATTTTATATCATTTGGCTCCAGTTCAATACGAAATAAAGGTTGGGGGATCTTCTCCCTGTTTATAATGTTAGAGACATTTTTACCTTAAAGCCTTGGAGGGTGAGAGCATCTTTTATTTCCTCAGGAACAACATAAGAATCTATGCCCTTCAATACGATCTGTAGGCCTTTAGCACTCTTAAGCTGGAAAGTGTAGAAACTTGTTTTATTTTTCTCAAATTCTGTAACCATTTTGCGGAAGTCTTTTTCATCATATATTTGAACTTTTGTTTCATCAATGTTACCACGTTTTATTGGACCAATGTGAAATGACTTTTCACCAATGTCCGAGATTAGTTTTTTAATAAGTGTGTTCGAGTTTTTTTGTCTAAGATAGATTGGTGGTGGTTTTGAAGTTTTTTTCGAAGATTCTTCGGGTTTATCGCTGTCATCTTGTAATATTTTAAACCGGTTTTGACGATTAGCTGAGGTGGCGTCGTTGTCTCTGGATATTTTCGGAACAGATGAGATTTTGGATGAATTTGGGCTTCGCCCGCGCTTTACTACCGTTACATATCTGTCCATTCCGACAGGCACTTTAGGTTTTTGAATATTATCGTCCATTGTGATAACTGGGTTAAGTGATGAACAAGAGCCCGGAGCGGATAATGGCGCAGACTTAAATAGAGAAGAACTAGGTAACGGTAATGTTAACGAATCACTACTTGACATTGGAGTAAGCGAAGTTGATCGCTCGCGTATAATTGGCTTTGCCGTTAGAAAAAGACGGTCATCTAATTTTTTGTATTTATTGTTTGCATTAAGAGCTTCAGAACTCACAGTAAAATAGGCATTTCTGCCGTTAGAACTCACTTCACAATTTTTTGTTTTTGAGGTACTCATGCAGAGTATTCCTCAGTCACTTTGTTTGTGTTTTTTTTTTGTTTTCTGTTTTTGTTGTTTCAGATTATATGCAAAATTATTAATGCAAATAAAGCAAATTTCACAAAAACTGTACTTATTACGAATATTTTTTTTTGTATTGTTTGTTTAGTATGTAAAAAAAACTCCGCTAACACGTCTGTTCACTACGAAGGCTCAGCAAGACTCGGGTAAAATAAATACATAGTAAAACTCTTACAGCTTATCAGCAAACATTTGTTTTACTTTGACTTGCTTATAGTAAGCAAGAATGAGTAAATATAAATGCTCTGAGCATATAAAGACAATAAAGATTGTTTTTACATTGTCTCTCTCTCTCTTTATTTGTTTGCTTTGATCCTCTTTTGTATTTAGCTTTAAACTGAGAATCTTTAAAAAAAGTAAATGTATTTGAATTTAAATGTACTTGTGCAAAAGCCTAATTGAGAGAAATATTCGACCGAGGGGACAGGAAACCTTCGATTTGATGAGTGCTGTGAAGAGGGAACTTCGCATTAAAAGTACAAAGAAATAATTATTCTACAATTAAAAAGTCCTTTAGTATTGCCTTGGTTTTCGTTTTTTGATCCATAATAAAGACAAGTTTATACACGTGAGTGTACGAGTATTATATATAATGATTATAGCAATAAGTAGGGGCTATAACGTGTCCACTTTATGGTTCTCTAAGTAAGTTAAACATTTAAGACAAAATTAAAACCATTGGCGGGTCAGTACGATGTGACCAAACGAACCGTATTATGCATTAAAATGGTAGTTGAAATAAGGTCAGCGCTTTGTACAAACCCTTATTCTAAATATCAACATAAAACCAATCGACATTGTTATGCTTTGTTTACTTTAAATTGTTATTCCAGTTGTCTTTATCGAATATTATCGATGACTGGCAACATAGGATTTAGATTCTACAAGTCAATTTGATGGCGATATTGTTTTGAAACAAAAGTAGTTCAAAATGGAAAAAAACGGAAAATATAAAATAACAACTGCAATCCAGTTTGAGAAATTGTGGAAGAGTTGCAGAAGAATCCTTCTCTTGCAGTACGATTTCATAGAGGCACTTTACCAACAAAGAAAGCAAAGAGTGGAGTGCTTTTAAGCAGTTTGCTCTTAAACCGTTAAAGGAAACTGTGGCAAATCTGCTGCAGTTTAAAAACAACTGAATCCTGAGGGAGCAGTTCAGTGAGTCCAACTGAATAATATTGCCAATGAATTAGCGGAGACACAATATAATATCTCACTGGCAGAAGTAGAAACAACAGAAATTGCTGTACTTCTATAGACGTTAATTGTGGACTTAACTTCCATAACAATCCCATTAACATTTCCACCTTCAGCTTCATAAGCATAATACTGAGCAAGCAGTTGTTAACGGATATATCCAATTCATTGAAATCCATAAAATGCAGCCTCAGAGATTTTGACAAGTGCCAAAACAGTTGCTTGCCGTTGAAGTGAAAATATTAAATTACTAGGCGAAAGAATCAAAATAGATAAAGAAAGAAATAAAAGAGAAGAAGAAATGCATGAAAGCGAATTAAAAATTAAAAGCTTAAAAATATTAATGAAAGAAAATGAGCTTCAAACGCTTAACAAAAAGCTTGAATGAAGAAATTATACATATATATGTATGTATGCACATATGTAAAACAAATTAAAAAAAAAAAAAAATAAAACCAGACATATTAAAAAAATATGTTATAGCTAAAAAGATTAAATTTACAAATTTGGTTTACGTTCTGGGGATCGCGTCTTATTACACCTAAAGGTCGAGCGTTGATCAACGCTATTTCAAAAATGGGCTTGGACGTCATTTTAAGCGGGGAGCCTACCTACTGGCCTACTGACATACAAAAAATTCCGGATGTTATAGATTTTGGCGTCATGAAAAATATCTCTAAGGATTTAATTCATGTTGAAGCTTCTCATGATTTCTCCTCCGATAACTCTCCCACGATCGTTACAATTTGTGATTTTTTTTTTGGCGGAAAGGAAGGAAAAATGCATTACTGCATGCACGACCGTGTTATGTCGGGCTCTCCAAGAAAAAACTGGTATACCAACTAAAAAACCTCCTTATTTCCTTTTCTTGGAAAGTGATTCCACCCCGGGACCGCTGTTATGCATTACTTCAGGGTGGTTTCCTCTTGGCTGCGATTTCAGCCCTCATCTCGAATTTGGCCTGCGTCCAGGTCCCCGCCTTGCTAGTTCTTGTCTAGTCTGCTGCTTCTAGGTAAGCTTTCTTCTCCATGAGAATGTGTTTGCAGTACTTAGCTACTGCTTGCCAGCAAGTCCTATTTTGTGTCATACGGTACACAATGGATTCAGCACTCATTTCTCCTATTTGGTTCTCAAGTTCCTGGCGTTTGTCGGCCCATTTATGACACTTAAAAAATGTGTGTTCAGCATCATCGACCATATCTCCTTCTTCATATAAGCAGTACGGCGTGCTGCACTTGCCGATATTGTGCAGATATTTCCCGTGGCCGGTCATCATTTGAGTTAAATAATAGTTTACCTCTCCGTCTCTCCTTTCTAGCCAGCTTTTTATGTTTGGAATAAGTCTCTTCGTCCATCTGGCCGTATCTTCCTCGTTCCATCTTGCCTGCCATCTTTGAAGGGTCTCTTGTCTTAAAATCTCCTTGTCCCTTGGTTCGAAGACGTCGGTCTGTTTCTTTATCCATAGCTTCTCCCCTTCTCGTATTTGCAAATCTATTGGGATCGTTCCCGCCATAACAAGAATGGCTGCTGTTGAGACAGTGCGGTAAGCGGAAGCAATCCTGATAGCAGGTGCTCTCTGTACAGACAGTAGGGCCTTCGTTCGCTTCCCATTTAGTTCCCTGCCCCAGAGTTCACTACCGTAGAGAAGAATGCTATTGCTTGTCTCCATTAGTAGCTTCCTCTTATTTTGTCGCGGGCCTCCTATATTTGCCATTAAGTGGCCTAGCTGCGTCGTAACCTTTGCCGCTTTGTTTGCTGCATGTTGAACTTGATTTGAAAATGTCATCTTAGGGTCAAGTCGGATGCCGAGGTGGTTCACGCATCTCTTTGTACGTATCGGTACGTCTCCGATATTGATGTCTATTTTAGGTATGTTCTTTCTGGTTAAAAGAACTAGTTCCGTCTTCTGAATCGCCAGCTGCAGGTTATGTGCATCAAGCCATGCTTTCGTCCTAATCAAACCTGCTTGCTTTTACGTGTTGCCTCCTCTGTATCTCTGGCCTTTATTACAGCCGCTATGTCGTCGGCGTAGCTAACTAGAAGGGTGTACTGCGGCATTTCAATCTTCAGCATCTCGTCATAACTAATGTTCCACAAGTCTGGGCCCAAGATTGATCCTTGCGCGGCCCCGGATGTAAGTGGGATTTTCCTCTGTCCCTCCTTCGTATTATATATGAGCTCTCTGTCTTTGAAGCAGCTTCTTATCACTCGCGAAAGATATGTCGGTATACGGAAGTAAGTCTCTAAGGCCTGGATAACGTCGGGCCACCTTAGGCTATTAAAAGCGTTTTTCACATCCAGTGTTGCCAGAAGAACGACTTGTCTGCTGTAATGATTTTTCTGTTGGGCGGCGTAGAAATCAACGACACATTTTAATGCTCCGATGGTAGATCTTCCTGGTCTGAAGCCATGTTGCCTATCTGAAAGTCCTCCTCCGGTAGATATGGCGTTCAGTAGCCTAGGTTTTAGAAGTCTTTCGAAAAGTTTGCCTGCTCTGTCGAGCATACATGGTCGGTTAGCTGATGGCGAGTTCGGATCACCCTTCCCCTTGCTGATAAGCACCAGTTGCTGCAGCTTCCAAGCTTTTGGGAAAATACCTTCTATGAGGCACTTGTTGTACATATCTAAAAGTATTTGTGGCCGCTTTTCGGCTATGTACTTGATCACCTCCGCTGGTATACCATCTGGTCCAGGCGCCTTCTTAGGTTTTAGTTTCCCAGCAGCTGTTTCCAGTTCTTGCGCTGTGAACAACGGGATGTCTATCATCTCTGCCGTGTAACTTCTATCAACCGGAATCTCGCTTGTCGGTAAAAGGGACATTACAATGTTTTCCATCTCTTCTGCGTCCATCAGGGGTATCGGCGTTCTGATCCCCATCTTCTCCTTGACTATTTTATAACCCGTACTCCATGGATTTGTGTTTATATCTTCCCGCAGTTGTTCCCATAGCCTTCTTTTGTTTTCAAAAATTTCCCTTTGCAGTTTCCTTTTCGCAAGTTTGTATGCGTTTTTTTTCACTTACAGTCTCGCCTCTCCGTTCAGCTCTGGTGTTCTTCCTTCTGTATCTGCAGCAGTCGCTTCTCGCTCTTGCAATGTCCTCGTTCCACCAGTAAACCTCGATTGTTTCGTCCAATCCTGGGCATCGATTTGTCACATCCTTCCTTAATTATTTGCATGACTTTCTCCACAGTCGTGGAGGTGTTTGCAGTACCTGATATCCTTTCGATTTTGTCATCGATTTCTGTCATTAGTGCTGCTGTGTCTAATTTTTTGCCATTCCATCTCCGTGTGCTTGTGATCTGTCGCCCTGCGTTTGCGCTGTTAACGTTTCCAGTTAGAGCTGAGTACGAAATGTATTGGTGATCGCTGCCAGTGTAGGTTTCGAGGACCTTCCAGTCTGTTATTCTGTGTGCGATTTTTTCTGTAACCAGTGTGATGTCTGGTATTGTGCCCCTGCAGCTAGGCCGTCTAAATGTGGGTACATCTCCTACATTCGCTACCAGAATTCCCAGTTTGGCCATCATTTGAATAACACCTCTTCCTCTTTGTTGTTTGCATGCCACATTCAGCTGCTCTGGCGTTGAAATCGCCTGACACTATGAGATTTCCTCCGATCTCTCGGCCAAAGTGCTCAATATCATCCAGTTTTTTTAGGAAATCTTCTATGTGGTCACTGGGCGTTAGGTAGCAGCTAATGACTGTTACGTCTTCAAAATGAGTCCATGTAAAACAGCTTCCCTTTCGGTACTTCTTTGGTGTAAATTTTCCCAGTTGTGGAATCCATATTGCTGATGTTTTAGCGTCGTCTTCCATCCATACACCGGTTTGCTTTCTGCTGTGCTGCTCGCTGATAACAGCTATGTCCGCACATTGTTCCATCATCACCTGTGGCAGGAGTGCATCCGCCACTTTTCCCCTGTGCATGTTTGCTTGTAGGATCTTTACTGTGCCCTTCTCTTTGCTGAGCAGCCTTTCGATCCCGGTAGGTGGTCCAAAAGGGTTCTACCTTCTGCCAAGCATATACAGCATATCGCAAGAAGTGACTTACCTCACCCATATGTGAAGATGATAAATCGTGTTAATTGGCTGGGGTTCAAAAAATATCTCAGTAGTCATTGTACGGAAAACATCAAGATTAGAACTTCCAATGATATTGCATTTAACATTGCCAATCTTACCGAAAATATTAAACAGGCTCCTAACCATGCCACTACCTCCCATCCGCAGACTGGGTTTAATAGAATTTATTCTGCGTATATTGAACGTCTCGTATGTGGAAAAAGAAGAGCTAGAAGGAAATGGAAACAGCACAGATCACCCCAACATAAAATCAGAATTAAAGAATGCACTAAAAGACTCCAAGAGTTGCTTGCAGCTGAAAAATCTGCATCTCTAACATACTATCTAGAAGGTATCGATGTCACAGCAGCATCTAATTACGCCTTGTGGCGCGATACTAAACAACTTAAAACACCCGTTGAGTTTAAACCACCCCTGCGCACTTCTATCGGAGGTTGGGCAAGAACCGATACTGTAAAAGGTAACATATTTGCTGAGCATTTAAAATATGTATTTGCCCCAAACACATGTACTGGTGCTCTTGATTTGCCGAGAGTATTTGCTCTACCCTCTCGACACATAAAGTTTAAGATGCGTGATGTACAAAAACTAATTGCTGAAAACAACCCGAAGAAAGCTCCGGATATTGATGAAATTAGTAACAATATGCTGATGAAGTTGCCTCGTATTGCTATTAGAATCCGGTTATTTATTTTTAATGACATTTTACGACTGCAGTATTAAACACACAGCTGGAAACTTGCCATGGTCAAAATGATTCCAAAGGCGGGTAAAGATCTTACTAAGGCTGAGTCATATAGGCCAATAAATTTACTGTCAATAATTTCAAAACTCTTCGAAAAGCTGCTTATGACAATATTGTGCAGAAAAGAAGTATTGTTCTTCTCTCTTTATTGATGTTTCTCAAGCATTTGATAAGCTGTGGCATGAAGGCCTAATATTAAAATTAAAAACATATCTAACAATAAACATTGTAAATCTTTGGAAAGTTACATTCTTGGCCGGAAGTTCACTGTTGTGGAACCGTGGTTGAACTTATGGAGAATAAAAGTAAATGAACAAAAGTGTGTTCATGTCACATTTACGCTACGAAGAGACTCTTGTTCCCCCATTCGAATAAACAATCAAGTTGTTCCTCAACATTCACAGGTGAAATACCTTGGTATAAACCTTGACCGACGGAAACACCACATTGACTCTAGGCTAACACAAATAAAACTTAAATTAACTGAGATACATTGGCTGATTGGTAGAAATTCAACCCTCAGTCTAGATTGTAAACCCATATGATGTTACGGAATTCAGCTATGGGGCACTGCTTCAGCTTCCAATGTAAAGAGAATACAACGAAGGCAAAACAAAATTTTAAGTTTAATTACATCGTGATTTAAATATGCCACTTGTGACCGCTGAAATTACAAAATATGCTGGAAAATATTTAACAAAACTCGAGTCCCATCATAATCCACTTGATCGTAACATCTTGAACTTTACTGGACACATCCGCTTAAAAAAGAGGGAAAATACGGCTTTAATACGCAACACTCCAGATGAAACTTTTTACAAATATTTTTCCGCTTAATACGACTGTTATGTATTATTAATTATTATCACAAAGTTTATGTCCGACACTGGTAGTGCGTAATAATTATATCTCTACTTAAAGCTTGAATACTTATTGTTACTTTAGTTTTGAAGATACAATAAATAAATATTATATAAAAAATTGGTTTTGTTATGTACGAATGTACGAATGTACATATATATATATATATATATATATATATATATATATATATATATATATATATATATATATATATATATATATATATATATATATATATGTAATACGAGGCAACTTCGTCAGCATATTGTTACTAATTTCATCAATATCCGGAGCTTTCTTCGGGTTGTTTTCAGCAATTAGTACATCACGCATCTTAAACTTTATGTGTCGAGAGGGTAGAGCAAATACTCTCGGCAAATCAAGAGCACCAGTACATGTGTTTGGGGCAAATACATATTTTAAATGCTCAGCAAATATGTTACCTTTTACAGTATCGGTTCTTGCCCAACCTCCGATAGAAGTGCGCAGGGGTGGTTTAAACTGAACGGGTGTTTTAAGTTGTTTAGCAGCGCGCCACAAGGCGTAATTAGATGCTGCTGTGACATCGAGACCTTCTAGATAGTATGTTAGAGATGCAGATTTTTCAGGTGCAAGCAACTCTTGGAGTCGTTTAGTGCATTCTTTAATTCTGATTTTATGTTGGGGTGATCTGTGCCGTTTCCATTTCCTTCTAGCTCTTCTTTTTTCACATACGAGACGTTCAATATACGCAGAATAAATTCTATTAAACCCAGTCTGCGGATGGGAGGTAGTGGCATGGTTAGTAGCCTGTTTAATATTTTCGGTAAGATTGGCAATGTTAAATGCAATATCATTGGAAGTTCTAATCTTGATGTTTTCCGTACAATGACTTCTGAGATATTTTTTGAACCCCAGCCAATTAACACGATTTATCATCTTCACATATGGGTGAGGTAAGTCACTTCTTGCGATATGCTGTATATGCTTGGCAGAAGGTAGAACCCTTTTGGACCACCTACCGGGATCGAAAGGCTGCTCAGCAAAGAGAAGGGCACAGTGAAGATCCTACAAGCAAACATGCACAGGGGAAAAGTGGCAGATGCACTCCTGCCACAGGTGATGATGGAACAATGTGCGGACATAGCTGTTATCAGCGAGCAGCACAGCAGAAAGCAAACCGGTCTATGGATCGAAGACGACGCTAAAACATCAGCAATACCTAATGCCGAGTGACCACATGGAAGATTTCCTGAAAAAACTGGATGATATTGAGCACTTTGGCCGAGAGATCGGAGGAAATCTCATAGTGGCAGGCGGAATAACTGACTGGAAGGTCCTCGAAACCTACACTGGCAGCGATCACCAATACATTTCGTACTCAAGTCTAACTGGAAACGTTAACAGCGCAAACGCAGGGCGACAGATCACAAGCACGCAGAGATGGAATGGCAAAAACTGGACACAGCGGCACTAATGATCAAAATCGATGACAAAATCGAAAGGATATCAGGTACTGCAAACGCCTCCACGACTGTGGAGAAAGTCATGCAAATGATTAAGGAAGGATGTGACAAATCGATGCCCAGGATTGGACGAAACAATCGAGGTTTACTGGTGGAACGAGGACATTGCAAGAGCGAGAAGCGACTGCTGCAGATACAGAAGGAAGTACACCAGAGCTGAACGGAGAGGCGAGACTGTAAGTGAAAAAAAAACGCATACAAACTTGCGAAAAGGAAACTGCAAAGGGTAATTTTTGAAAACAAAAGAAGGCTATGGGAACAACTGCGGGAAGATATAAACACAAATCCATGGAGTACGGGTTATAAAATAGTCAAGGAGAAGATGGGGATCAGAACGCCGATACCCCTGATGGACGCAGAAGAGATGGAAAACATTGTAATGTCCCTTTTACCGACAAACGAGATTCCGGTTGATAGAAGTTACACGGCAGAGATGATAGACATCCCGTTGTTCACAGCGCAAGAACTGGAAACAGCTGCTGGGAAACTAAAACCTAAGAAGGCGCCTGGACCAGATGGTATACCAGCGGAGGTGATCAAGTACATAGCCGAAAAGCGGCCACAAATACTTTTAGATATGTACAACAAGTGCCTCATAGAAGGTATTTTCCCAAAAGCTTGGAAGCTGCAGCAACTGGTGCTTATCAGCAAGGGGAAGGGTGACCCGAACTCTCCATCAGCTAACCGACCATGTATGCTCGACAGAGCAGGCAAACTTTTCGAAAGACTTCTAAAACCTATGCTACTGAACGCCATATCCACCGGAGGAGGACTTTCAGAAAGGCAACATGGCTTCAGACCAGGAAGATCTACCATCGGAGCATTAAAATGTGTCGTCGATTTCTACGCCGCCCAACAGAAAAATCATTACAGCAGACAAGTCGTTCTTCTGGCAACACTGGATGTGAAAAACGCTTTTAATAGCCTAAGGTGGCCCGACGTTATCCAGGCCTTAGAGACTTACTTCCGTATACCGACATATCTTTCGCGAGTGATAAGAAGCTGCTTCAAAGACAGAGAGCTCATATATAATACGAAGGAGGGACAGAGGAAAATCCCACTTACATCCAGGGCCGCGCAAGGATCAATCTTGGGCCCAGACTTGTGGAACATTAGTTATGACGAGATACTGAAGATTGAAAATAGCGGCTGTAATAAAGGCCAGAGATACAGTGGAGGCAACACGTAAACTCAAGCAGGTTTGATTAGGACGAAAGCATGGCTTGATGCACATAACCTGCAGCTGGCGATTCAGAAGACGGAACTAGTTCATTTAACCAGAAAGAACATACCTCTCGAAATAGACATCAACATCGGAGACGTACCGATACGTACAAAGAGATGCGTGAACTACCTCGGCATCCGACTTGACCCTAAGATGACATTTTCAAATCAAGTTCAACATGCAGCAAACAAAGCGGCAAAGGTTACGACGCAGCTAGGACACTTGATGGCAAATATAGGAGGCCCGCGGCAAAATAAGAGGAAGCTACTAATGGAGACAAGCAATAGCATTCTTCTCTACGGTAGTGAACTCTGGGGCAGGGAACTAAATGGGAAGCGAACGAAGGCCCTTCTGTCTGTACAGAGAGCACCTGCTATAAGGATTGCTTCCGCTTACCGCACTGTCTCAACAGCAGCCATTCTTGTTATGGCGGGAACGATCCCAATAGATTTGCAAATACGGGAAAGGGAGAAGCTATGGATAAAGAAACAGACCGACGTCTTCGAACCAAGGGACAAGGAGATTTTAAGACAAGAGACCCTTCAAAGATGGCAGGCAAGATGGAACGAGGAAGATACGGCCAGATGGACGAAGAGACTTATTCCAAACATAAAAAGCTGGCTAGAAAGGAGAGATGGAGAGGTAAACTATTATTTAACTCAAATGACGACCGGCCACGGGAAATATCTGCACAATATCGGCAAGTGCAGCACGCCGTACTGCTTATATGAAGAAGGAGATATCTTCGATGATGCTGAACACACATTTTTTAAGTGTCATAAATGGGCCGACAAACGCCAGGAACTTGAGAACCAAATAGGAGAAATGAGTGCTGAATCCATTGTGTACCGTATGACACAAAATAGGACTTGCTGGCAAGCAGTAGCTAAGTGCTGCAAACACATTCTCATGGAGAAGAAAGCTGACCTAGAAGCAGCAGACTAGACAAGAACTAGCAAGGCGGGGACCTGGACGCAGGCCAAATTCGATATGAGGGCTGAAATCGCAGCCAAGAGGAAACCACCCTGAAGTAATGCATAACAGCGGTCCCGGGGTGGAATCACTTTCCAAGAAAAGGAAAAAAGGAGGTTTTTTAGTCGGTATACCAGTTTTTTCTTGGAGAGCCCGACATAACACGATCGTGCATGCAGTAATGCATTTTTCCTTCCTTTCCGCCAAAAAAAAAAATCACAAATTGTAACGATCGTGGGAAAGTTATCGGAGGAGAAATCATGAGAAGCTTCAACATGAATTAAATCCTTAGAGATATTTTTCATGACGCCAAAATCTATAACATCCGGAATTTTTTGTATGTCAGTAGGCCAGTAGGTAGGCTCCCCGCTTAAAATGACGTCCAAGCCCATTTTTGAAATAGCGTTGATCAACGCTCGACCTTTAGGTGTAATAAGACGCGATCCCCAGAACGTAAACCAAATTTGTAAATTTAATCTTTTTAGCTATAACATATTTTTTTAATATGTCTGGTTTTATTTTTTTTTTTTAATTTGTTTTACATATGTGCATACATACATATATATGTATAATTTCTTCATTCAAGCTTTTTGTTAAGCGTTTGAAGCTCATTTTCTTTCATTAATATTTTTAAGCTTTTAATTTTTAATTCGCTTTCATGCATTTCTTCTTCTCTTTTATTTTTTTCTTTATCTATTTTGATTCTTTCGCCTAGTAATTTAATATTTTCACTTCAACGGCAAGCAACTGTTTTGGCACTTGTCAAAATCTCTGAGGCTGCATTTTATGGATTTCAATGAATTGGATATATCCGTTAACAACTGCTTGCTCAGTATTATGCTTATGAAGCTGAAGGTGGAAATGTTAATGGGATTGTTATGGAAGTTAAGTCCACAATTAACGTCTATAGAAGTACAGCAATTTCTGTTGTTTCTACTTCTGCCAGTGAGATATTATATTGTGTCTCCGCTAATTCATTGGCAATATTATTCAGTTGGACTCACTGAACTGCTCCCTCAGGATTCAGTTGTTTTTAAACTGCAGCAGATTTGCCACAGTTTCCTTTAACGGTTTAAGAGCAAACTGCTTAAAAGCACTCCACTCTTTGCTTTCTTTGTTGGTAAAGTGCCTCTATGAAATCGTACTGCAAGAGAAGGATTCTTCTGCAACTCTTCCACAATTTCTCAAACTGGATTGCAGTTGTTATTTTATATTTTCCGTTTTTTTCCATTTTGAACTACTTTTGTTTCAAAACAATATCGCCATCAAATTGACTTGTAGAATCTAAATCCTATGTTGCCAGTCATCGATAATATTCGATAAAGACAACTGGAATAACAATTTAAAGTAAACAAAGCATAACAATGTCGATTGGTTTTATGTTGATATTTAGAATAAGGGTTTGTACAAAGCGCTGACCTTATTTCAACTACCATTTTAATGCATAATACGGTTCGTTTGGTCACATCGTACTGACCCGCCAATGGTTTTAATTTTGTCTTAAATGTTTAACTTACTTAGAGAACCATAAAGTGGACACGTTATAGCCCCTACTTATTGCTATAATCATTATATATAATACTCGTACACTCACGTGTATAAACTTGTCTTTATTATGGATCAAAAAACGAAAACCAAGGCAATACTAAAGGACTTTTTAATTGTAGAATAATTATTTCTTTGTACTTTTAATGCGAAGTTCCCTCTTCACAGCACTCATCAAATCGAAGGTTTCCTGTCCCCTCGGTCGAATATTTCTCTCAATTAGGCTTTTGCACAAGTACATTTAAATTCAAATACATTTACTTTTTTTAAAGATTCTCAGTTTAAAGCTAAATACAAAAGAGGATCAAAGCAAACAAATAAAGAGAGAGAGACAATGTAAAACAGTGGTCGCCATTCATATTAGCCGGCTAAATGAAATTTTTGTTTATTCTCTTGGTTTTTATTTATTCTCTTCGTAAATATTACAACCAGGATTGCTCAAATTAAAAAAAAATCCTAAAAAACAGCTTCTTAAAATGTACCAAAATTACCTGTATTGTTAATCTTTATTACATTATATTTTATTTTAAGTCTTGTACTGTATTTAGTGATATTGCTTTTATAATTACTGAAAAGCTATTTTTGTTTAATTTCCTGTCAAAAACTTAACTAAATGTAATAAATTTACGACGTTATAAAATCTTTCATAATAAAAATCCATACAATTTGTTTTTAGTATGTTTAACGGCAACCATAATTGCAACAATAATCATGTGTGTGCAACAACAATTTCATTCAGTAGCTTTTTAAAGAGAACAAAAATATTTTTTGATACACTGAAAAGTTGATAACAAGCTATAAAAATTTATGCATGTTTATGTTTCGAAGATTATTAACTTATATGTACATTTTTACAGCATTTTAAAACAAAATTTTTAATAAAAATGTGGGACGTTGAGTGGGAAAATCTTTTTTTGTTTTTTTTGAATACATTGAAGGAAGCAGAGTGTTAATTAGAGTTAGGAGTTAATTCTTTCAGTGTAATACTCTCATGTTAGTTGTGTTTCTCTTTGTGAAGACCACTGATGTAAAAACAATCTTTATTGTCTTTATATGCTTAGAGCATTTATATTTACTCATTCTTGCTTACTATAAGCAAGTCAAAGTAAAACAAATGTTTGCTGATATGCTGTAAGAGTTTTACTATGTATTTATTTTACCATATGAGTATTTTAAGCATTGAAATCAAGCAATGGTTATGACTTTTTAATGTGTTTTATTTTTCAACCGCGCAAAAATAGGATATTTTATACCCATCCCAAAATTTGAATTTTTGGAGTTATTAAATTTTGATATAATAAAATTTTATTTTTTATTTGTATAAAAAAATTGTTTTTTTTTTGTTTTGTTCATGCTTTTCTTTCGAATAATTTTTGTAGAAGATTTTACAAAGTAATAAGTCACATGCAAGCAATTGCAGGAGATATGCAAAAAAAGATTTGTAAACTTATTCAAAATTAAAACTTAAAATTGTTTCCAGTTTAAGCTATTTCTTAAATTGTTTTTCAAGTTCTGTAAAATTTTTCCAACGCAAATATAACTTTTGTAAATTTAGATGACTATATAGGTAGATATGTTGATAATTTGATATTAGAATCAAATTAAACAAAAATGTAATTTCATACAAATAAAATAAAAATTACAAAAATACTCAAGTATGTGCATGTCTTATTATTATTTTTGCTTACTTATCGTATGCTCTACCACTTGCTGTATTTATTTTGTACAAACACAATATTTATTGTGCTTGTTTCTTATAAGAGAACAGCCATTTGCTTTTTTAAGAGTACCATAAAACAAATAAACGAAAAAAGAGGATGTACTCAATTACTTGTTTTTTGTACTTTTGCAAAAGCCTACTCTCAATCATGGGTTCTCTTTGCTCCGATTCTACAGTATAATAAAGTAATTTCAACCGATATGTCCGATTCTTGGTTTTCTTTTTAATACTAACTATAATTTGCAGTAGAAAGGACCTTAAGTAGGAACGGTCATAGTAAATGGTTTAATAATAAACACAGACAGCTAAACAAAAAATAAATATGTACATAACATAAAATACTCGATAAAGCTGTATTTGTTGACCTATGCTTTTCAATGTTGTCTAAATTTATTTTTCTTCGGCTTGAGGTCAAATTTTTCAAAAGTTTTATAAATAAAAAACCAATTTATATTTGTTTTTTTTCGTCATTTATTAATGTTTTCATCAATACTTCGATCAACTTCGTTGATCATCATCAGGGGACTAAAAGCTTTTTCCTTTTTTTATTTTGTACTATGTTTATTTATTAAGTTTCTATATATTTGCGCGCAACTCTCAACGTCTCTCTTATAGTTTAATCTCTTAATAAATTGGTTTTTTATTTATAAAATTTTTAAAAAATATGACCTCAAGCCGAAGAAAAATAGCTTTAGACAACATAACATACAATATTAAAAATCTATTATTGAAAAAACAGTTTCAGCATGATACAAATATAAAACAATAAGAAATACTCATAACGTCAAAATTTAAGTTTGTAAACATAAATAAATAAACATCTGAAGAATTATTAAATCAACTTTATTATATATGTTATTAATTTTTTGAGCATAAACAGTCACATTTCAAGTCAATACACTTCTATATTTAGCGATTGATACTCTTGAGCAGCCGACATAAAGTTGAGCATGTGATAAGGGAGGAGATATCAAATGAA
Source organism: Germaria angustata (assembly GCA_963681545.1). Classification (NCBI taxonomy): domain Eukaryota; kingdom Metazoa; phylum Arthropoda; class Insecta; order Diptera; family Tachinidae; genus Germaria; species Germaria angustata. Next base: position 77,098,563 of record OY812998.1, on the reverse strand, counting down.
TCGCTGCCACTTTCAGTGTTTGGTGTGGTATCGTTTCAAAAGTGGTTAAGTCATATCTTTTATATAAAAAAAAAATTATAAAGTCGCCAAATTAAAATGTAGTCTGTTTACCCGCTTGTGCGTTATGGAATAGCAAACATGCAAAAAACATATGAATAGTGAAACCCAGTAGCATACCGCTGGCAATGTATTACTCTATAAATGGTCAAACTAAGGCTTTCAGCGTTATGAAGTGTATCCTATATGCTAATGCAGACTATCCGTATTCGGAATCTTATTTATGTTAGATTGAATAGCTCGTTTTATGAGCGTTAAAATCGATCTTATTCGATCCCATTTATAAGACCTTTTATTAGGTATTATATTCTGCCTCATGGCTCCAATTTCCGAAAGAGTTGGCTTATTCTTAAAACAAAGTGATGCTGCTGCCATCTGCAAAACAGTTAATAAATTTCAGAATTTGAAATGAAAGAGAAGGTCGTTAGGAAAAAGTAGTGCTGTAGTTCCTTCCGGTCCAGGAGACTTGTTAGATCCGCAAGAGCATTTTTAACTGCTTGTGCTTGAAACAATAATATTTCGCGTACTCACAGATATTCATTCCAGCTCGACCAGAGGTTGATTGCTTTCTATCAGGAGAATGTTACTTGTCAATGGTTAAGACCGAAGATCTGAAAGCTTCTGTTATATGTAGATATGACGGCATTTCTGATTAAGCCAAAACTTCACTCTAGGTTTATCAAGATTCGCTTTTATTCTATGATAAATAGGAAAAAATTTATATATCTTCAAGGATTTCCGCTATGGCACTTAAGAAATATTTTTTGGAGAATATTTCGAATAAAAAGTTTGAGAAATATTTTTTCTCTATTACTCCTCATGGAAGTATATGGCTTCCACAAAGCATTTATTTAGTCTTTTGTTATTTTGCTTTGTATCAGTTTCGTTAATCGGTTTTGTTGCAGCTAAGAAGATGACTGGTTTGCTGTAGCAGGTCCTAATGGGGCTGATACCTGTAGTTGCCCTTTGTGTATTTGGTGTAGTGGTGAGGAGCCTTGCTAATCTTTGATTCCGACCTTTTTTCCATTGGGTGGTGGCTGCCTGAACTTTGTCATGATGTTATCCTCTATTCCAGGGGGAAGTGAGGCCAGCGGGTTCTTTGGATGGATCTTTCGAAGGAGAGTTGAAGCTACTTAGCTTTAAAACTTGAAAAGTTTGTTGTCCTCTGCCATGTAGGTAAGCACTTTTTTTAGCAATTTCATTTTATGCAATAAAAAAATAGTATTACAAAAAAAGTTTGCCCTCAGCGTCCTTTGAACATTGTTGAGGCAAGTTGGCAAAATTGTTATAAGTAAAAGCATAAGCAAAAAAAAAAAATAATAATAATAATAATAAATATATGTTCCACCCTTTTTTTCTTTTCTCTAAGCGACAACGCGCTATTTTCAAATTGTTCGCATTCCTTGTATTGAACGCAGTTTGATTTCTCGAGAACAGAATAGTATGGTGACTAATTTTATGCATATATTTATAGACATACAGTAAAAGTTGCAACTTATATAATCCATATATGGGAAGTATTGTTTTGGACAAGTCTCTGTATAAAGATAACGTGGAAAATGACAATGGCAAGTAAAAAACAGTTTTAAGCGCTTTATTCTGAAATCTCTGAGGTGATTTCAGCTCGCTAGATTTATTCCAGCCGTACACAACTTAAGTGACTATGGATCAACGATTGGTAGATTATTAATTTTGTCTTAGTACTAAATTTGCTTTTAAATTTATAAATCAAAACTGTAGCTGATGCAACTTTAACTTTCAGGCTTTTTATATGAATATCCCACGAAAGGTTACTTTGCATGTATACACCTAGATACTTTGACGAAAATTCCTCAAGTACAACTTTCCCATCCACAAAAATGCTAAAGTTTTGATTGTCTGACATGTATGATTTAAATCTTAAAAGCTTTGTTTTTTCTGCATTTATGCATAGCCTATTTATCCTTGCATACTCCATAATCAATGCTGCGTCATATTCCATATGAGCTTTTAGAGCAGTTTCATGTTTATATGGGTAAAAAATAGTTATATCATCAGCATACATAATCAGTTTTCCAAATAGTTGTAGGTTTTTTTAAGTCATTGAGATAAACGCTAAATAGCAATGGACCCAAAACACTTCCTTGTGGCACTCCATACTCCACAGGGCCAACGCGGCTTTTGTGATTATTTATTTCAACATATTGTTTTCTGTCCGTTAGGTAACTTCTTATCAAAGCTTTTGCTCGTCAATCTACTCCATAATAACCGAGCTTTTTAATAATAATAATTTAATGATCGATTTTTGTGATATTCTTCCGACGGGGTTTGTTTGAATTTGGAACGATTTTCCGTCATCCCACGTCAAATTTGGTTTATGAACAGACCGGTTTCGGCTTTGTGTCATCTTCAGTGTTCTCGAATACTAAATCTAAATTTTATGATCGACAACATCAAACGCTTTTGAAAAGTCATAAAATATACCAGCTACACCACTATACCCATCATCTAGTCCTTTACATATATTATTTATTACATTTATAACTGCTTCTTCAGTTCCACATCCTTTCCTGAATCCATATTGACAGTCGTATAACGAGTTATTTTCATTAAAATATGTGGACAATTGTTCGTATAGTAGTTTATCAAAGATTGTGTCAATAATTGGAAGTAACACTATTGGTCTAAATTTCTGTGCTTGCGAAGCATTATTCTCCTTAGGTATCGGTATAATTTTGGCAATCTTCAATCCTTCTGGAAATGTGGAAGTTCTGATTATATTGTTAAATATTTTAGTTAGGTAGGGAGAAATTATATCACTGCAATGAAGTAAAACTTTTGGTGAAATTCCATCATATCCACAGCTTTTACTCAAATCAAGCTTCATAATAATATTTGTAATTTCAATCTCTGTTGTATTATTGAAATTAAATATACTCTGACAGTGCTGTAGTGTTCTCAGACTGTTGCATGAATCTCCAGGCTGGCATATAATTTGTTGTTTTAGCGTCTTTGCAATTTTAAGAAAATAATTGTTGAAAATATCACACTTTTAGTCATTGGCAATGCTGTCATCACAAATTTTTATTTTACTCTTGTATTTTCGACCTAGACTTTTGTTTAAAAACTTCCAACTTTTTTTGGATCCTGCTGAATTTGACTCAAATTATTATAATAATAGTTGTTCATGCACAACTTGCAGGCTTTTTTATGATACCACTAACTCTCTTTAGTTTACCTTCAATATTACATCTACCTTTTCTTCAATTTTTAGTAATTTTTCCTCTTAATTTATTAGTTCCAATAAGTTGTTATTCATCCAAGGGGTCAACTCGTTATAAATTCGATAATAAATTCTCCATGAAACTCGAAAAAGTATTTAAACAGCATTTTTGCGATCTATAAAATGAGGTAAACTTGACAGGTTTTCCATTGATTTTCAGGTTCTCTAACGAAATTGTAATTGCCTCTATAAAATTTTTGCCTTCCCATCTATCTATTTTGTAATTTACACTTTTGTTTATGTAAATCGAAGTCCCACCGTATCCATCTAGTCTACAGCAGTGTACTGCATCATATCCAAAAATATTGTAGAATTGCGTTACATTTGAAGAGAACCAAGTCTCTTGAACTGCTATTATGATGGGTTGTTTGGGAAACTTAGATATCATAAGCTTGAATTTATTAAACTTTTCTACTGATGAAATGCTTCGCATGTTTACAGATATAATATTAAAAAAGAAAACTTAGTGTTTGATAGTAATTTTTAAATCAAATAAAATTTGTAAAATGTTTATTATCCATAATGAGAAAAAAAGAGAAATATAAATCAAAAACCTTAATAACGTAAAAGATATTCTATTGAACAACTGAGGAATCTTCATCATCATCATCTTCTTCTCTAACAGTTTGGGTTCGAAACGATCTGCGTTTCTTTTGGTTGGTAGTGGCCTCTAATAACAGATCATCCACTTCTATCACATTCTTTATAAGCTTTGGTCGAGATGTCGAACTTTGCTTGACATATACTTCAACCATTAAACCACGAAACGTTCAGCTCAGACCAACAAGCCTTTTTGTCAATAAATTATTACTGTCTTCTAGCTCTCCGTGAAGTCCTGAGAACAAAAGGGAAGCAGAGATGGTACACTTGCTTCATAATTTTGAGAGAGTGAAATGGGAAAAACGTCGAGAGTATTGTTCTGGAAACTTTAACGGTCGAAACATATTTGGCTTCCGTAGTTGTGTGACCTGAATAGCGAAGCTAAGATCAGTTCTGAAAACTGAAAATACCAGCAAGGGCACTGAAGCTGGATATGGTCTTATAGCTCTAGTTATTAGGACTGTAAGAAAACCGGTAGTATAAGAGATGTGATATGATTTTGAATTTAACCAAGAGAGAGAGCTGAATTTGGGACTACACGTGCCTTCAGATTGCTGTATATTGGTAAACAATTTCACTGTGTATGCAGACTGACTACAAGACTTTGGTGAAGATAAAAAGGTATATCCGATACCCAGGTAAATAAAAATACTTTCAACCAGCAATTTCAGGCACCCACATTTTGTAAAAGACGAAAACATCGGCCGATGGAGACAAACTTGAGCATACACAACGAAGAAACTCGGTCTTAGCTCACTTAATCTGACATAAAAGTGTAAAAGTGGGAAACATCCAGTAATATTAACTACTGGTATTATATGTATATATACAGTCTAGCAGTATTAGTTAGCAAAGTGGTATCAGTTAGATAAAATTATTGAATGATAGATATCACAGTGGCCATTACGAAAGGGAGATATAAAAGCCCGATTCCGTTGATATTTTTATTGCACTATATTATTTTTATCTCTAGAATTTTTTTTATTCTAGACTCAATATTTTGTTCTTTATTTTATTTAAAGTTTAGTTTGGTATGTCTTCTGATACTCCTGCTTGTATTGTGCATGTCAAGTTCTCTTAAAGGGAGCAGTTACTTTGATCACTCTTCTTTTTTTTCTCAATTAAATGTTCACTTTCATCTTCATTGTCGATTGTCACTGCCATTTCATTATCATTCTTCTTCAAACATTTATGTAAATGTTTTTTTTTTTTGTGTCTTTACCCTTTTATTTTTCTCGATTGCCCTTTTTTAAACGAGTAATTTTTGACGTTTTTTCCATTTTTGGGTGCTTTTTGTTACGACAATGTGATTTTGCTTTTTTCAGTTTAAATATTTTGTTGCAATAATGCAATTTTAAATTTTTTTCTTAACTTAGACGATCAAGTTTTAGGTGTTAACAAACTCATACTTTTTCACGAAACACTCACACTTTTAAAAATTGAAACGAACTTGTTTTCAATTTCTCTTTCAAGTTGAGTGTTTAAATTTACGTTCAAGAAAACAGCTGATAATTCTTTCGGAGTATTTCTTTCTTTTCTCTTTAAAAAATTTTTTGCGGATATAAGTTTTTGTTTTGTTTTTTATAAATATCTGCAGCGATTTAAAAAACCCTTTAGTTAAAATATCATAAATAAATAAATAAAATCAAATAGTGATATATGTTTGTGCATAAAAGTACTAAGTATAGTGATGTGTTACGATTCATAAAGCTGATAAATGAATTTTGACAAGCAGTATGTGTGAAAAACTTGAAAGCAAAACTTGATCGTGGCCGCTGCAGGGTAACTGTTGTTTCTAATCGGTTCTTGAATTTGTTGTCAAATTACAAAAAAGCGTACGAAATATGAGGAATTCAATGCTAGGCTTCGCGTTTTATTGCGATACAGTACAGTGATAAAAAATACAAGCCTGTGTTAGATAACACGGGCGCATAGGTCAGACGTAGAATACGTTAGTCATTTTGCAATTAAAATATATGAATTAAATATAATTTTTGATAAATTTTATGATATGGCAGCACAATAGATTGGCTGCTTTCCAACTACTTCCCAATGTATTCACAGAAATGTGTTTAGGAAAAACGCCTTTGATATAGTGACCGTATACATCGCCAATCCTTTGTATTAATGTACATACACACATATTTACACGCTGCTCGCAGAAGTAAACAAACGACAGCAAAGATCTGTAAACTTTCAAGCACACACAAGTGTCCACGCTCCCCTCCCTTCATTTTATGTTCCCCGCCAAACGAACTAACAACCGACCGATCCAACAAAACGAAATGTACACACGCACACAAACATTTACACGCTGCACAGAGGAGTATTTGACCCAAAAAGATGGCCAAAATTATTAAGCGTGTTTTTTGTTTTGAAAGTTTAACTTTTTTGATAGTTTTAGCTTTAGTTTGATAGAAGAAATTTAGTTAGGTTAGTGTTATTTTTGTAAGTAATAAGAATTCTGCGCAATAAGCCATATAGTATGTGTATTTTTCAAAGTGCATTTTCCCGTTACTCTGTTAACAACCTGATACTTGGGTGCATTTTTTATATACCTATACCGTTTTTAAATGTAATTTTGATTTGTAACGCTTTTAAATTAGGTATATAGTACATAGCTAAAGTGTCCTGGAGACGATCAAGTCTTATATAGACCGCAGGTAAACAAAAACAGTTTAATAGGTGTGTATGCGTGTGGACTTACAGTTATTCCAGATAATAAGACAGTTAGTAAATTTGAATTTATGAACTAAGAACTGAATTTTAAGAAATTGCTTTTTTAAGGGCGGGTAATCCATCACATTGGTAGTTGTTAAAAGTGATTTAAATAATATTTCACACCAATAATTCGAAAAACACAAAATTTTATGACGACACACTGTGTTGCGGCTAGTGGAAAAGTAACTTTTTTCCGATTATTTTTTTTCAGTGTTTTTAATGATGCAATTTTGTCACAGACATTCCAAGTAAACAAAAAACACATAAAGCTTATTTTTATGTTGGCCCGTTGATTTTTAATTGATTTTAGAAGTCAAATATACAAAATTTTCACGAAAAGAGGGGATTTCAGGGCTGTATTCAAAATGATCTCATTTGATTTTGGTGACAGATATTTTGATTCGGAAGAAAAATCTGCCTTCGGACAAGTATCTTCTGTAAAAAAAAGGAATGATGTTTGAGACATTTTCATATGCACCTTTTTTAGAGCGAAACCCCGACAAAAGGTCCATTTTTCCTTAAAATTTGGGTTAGGTAAGCAATATCTAAAAAGTCCCAGAGAGTCCCAGTTCCAAACCACTACAGAAATGTTACATAATTTGTTTTCAACGAACTGTGAAAAAATCAGCTGCCCATACCTGCCCTCCTGGGAGTTATAGCGATTTTAGTATATCACTCTCAGTATTTAATCCATAGAAATAGAACGGAAATTCTCAGAATCACTTATTGAATAATTTAATCATATTGATTTTCGGGTGACTTTCCGTCATCCCACGTCAAATTTTTATTATTTTCAGACCGGTTTCGGCTAATCGCCATCTTCAGTGTTTTCTTTTTTGTCACTAATTAGTCCGCGTGTGTGTCCGTCTTTATATAGTGTTTTTTTTTTAACTTGTGGCAGTGATGATATTTGTAGTGGAATTGTACTTTTTTACCTCCTTTCGATTTTAAAAAGTCCCCAAGTCCTTTCGACCCAAAAAAGTACTCTCCGATTGAATTCACCGAATTCCTATGTTATGTTCTAAAGCTGAGTCCAGACACATCAAATGCAGACACATGATATACAAATACAACACTGCATTAAGTATGTTGTCGTTGTGTGGCAACTCTCTTTTCTGCTTTCTTTTTCGACTGGGTTTCATGGCATTTTTTTGTTATTTCTCTTTATGCTCTTTTCCGATTTCTTATGATTGTCATTTGATGTTATGTGCCCTTCATTCTTGCCTTTTGTGTGTTGTGTTGTGTTATTAAATCTTTAATAAAAAAGAAATATAAATTTGGTGAACGCGAAGTGTGCACGAACAAACAAGTGCATTTAATTTGTTTTCCGCGATGGATGGGTAAGTTATAATTATACATAAAATAGATATAAAGATGTTTTATGGAGTATATTGCTAATATAGTTGGTTGATAAAACATCCTGCTTCGCTTGTCTCGACAACACAACCCGAATCGACAACACAACAAGAATCAGCAGTTTCCTGCATTGTGTAAGTTAATTAATATAATATTGTGCAGAATAATGCATTATGTTATATTTTTGATTGCATTTTTTCAGCGAAACATCATCATCGTCGGAAAGCTCTGCATCAAAGGCAAAAAAGAAAAAACAAAAAACCCGTGTAACTACGAAAAAAAACCATTTTCGTGGGGAATGGAAGAGCCAGTTTGTGTGGCTAGAGAAAGATGATACAAAGCAAGGTAAGAAGTGCACTGTCTGCAACATGCAAATTGGAGGCAGTAAAACGCATATAGTAAGGCACGAAAATTCGGATTTACATAAGAGAGCAGTTGATGCTGCTAAAACCATACTAAAAATAACTACTTTTGTTGAGCCGGATTCAGAACTTACTATCATATCAGACGCAGCCAAAAAATTAGAATTGCGGTTATGTTTATTTGTTGCTGAACATAGTCTTCCATTCTCGGTGTTAGCTCATTTGAGTGCCTGCCTAAAAGAAGATGCCACTGATTCTAAAATAATTAAGAAAATGTGCATCAACAGAATAAAGGCACAAAAAATTATAAAGTGTATCACTGGTCCACAAAATGCAACATTAATATCTAAATGCACTAAGGACTTTTATTTTTCACTGGTGGTCGACGAAAGCACTGACAGCACGATGTGCAAAAATCTTGCAGTAATTATTAGAACATTCGACACGCAGTGTCGCCATAGATTCCTAGCGCTAGCTCCGGTCAGTGATTGCTCCGCTGAAGGCATTTTCGAAACAATTATGAAAGTCTTAGACGACAATAATATTCCAATTTCAAATTTAATTGCATTTACTGCTGACAACTGCTCAATGATGATGGGCAAAAACAATGGCGTACAGGCAAAACTAAAAGAAAGAGTTCCGAAACTGCTTGTTAATGGATGTATTTGCCACAATTTGAATTTAATTCGATGGAAGCTGCATCCCAAATACCAAAGACAATTGACACGCTTATTAGAGCAATTAATCACCATTTTTGCAACAGTCCAAGTCGGAAGACAGATTTTGCCAAATTTCAAATAAGTTTTGGTGCAGAGCTGCATACAATATTGAAATATGCACCTACTCGTTGGCTTTCACGTAAGGTTAGCATTTATTTTATTCCTGAATATTATATAAGTATATAGTAACTGTTATTTTATAACTAATTCCAGGCAGCCATCGATAGAATAATAGAACAATGGACCGCGCTGACGTTCTATTTTGGATTAACTGATTTTGAGGCGAGCTACGGTAATGAGTCCATAAGTTTCATTGCCTCATGTTTAAATAATAGTACATTCAAAATGTATTTTTTATTTTTGTCTTACATTCTGAATATAGTTAATGGAATTAACTTAGAGATGCAATCTGAAGAGCCACGAATGCATATTTTTTTGCCGAGATTAAAATATTTATTGAATCACGTTGCGCGTAATTTTCTGAAAAAAAAATATTTTAGATTCTTCTAAATATGTAAATGATATTGATATCGATTTTAAAGAAAATCATATCCCAACCAAAAATGTTTATTGTGGCTCTAAATGCGAATCATATTATGAAAATGGCAATATAACTCAAAATGAAATTCTTGAATTTAAATCAAATGTAAAAAAGTTTTACATTACATTTTGTGCAGCTCTTCTTAAAAGGATTGATTTTGGTAACGAAATTTTGAATCCACAAAACAAAATTTTCTCCAGACCATGTTTTATCAGGGGAAACGAACAATATAATTCCATTAATTTTAAAAATATTTCCGGAAAAAGAGTTTGAGTTGGCAGAAACAATCAATTCTGAATATCGAGCATTGGCGGAACATGACGAACTGAAGATATACATATGTCAAATGTTCAATTTCCGAATTTTGGTTGAATGTGGGGCAAATAAAAAATGAATTAAAGGAATTTATGTTCAGCATTATTTTTAGAATTGCCAAAGGGATTCTATCAATTCCACATTCGTCTGCCAACGTCGAACGCATCTTTTCGATCCAAAACTTAATTAAAACGAAATGCCGTAATCGGTTAGCTGTGGGTACTTGTTCTGCGCTTTTGCAGACAAGGGATTTGATTAAATCAAGTAATAATTGTTGTCATAAGTTCAAAATTGACAAAAAATTATTAAACCAAACTCTGTCCAATGACAGCCCACCTGAAGATGAACTTTTAATATAAATTGTTTTTTTGTTATTATTAAGCATTTTTTTTTCTTGATCTCATTTACAAATTGAATAATGAATTGTGTTAATTTTTTTTAATGGGTTGTGAACAAAACCCCACGTTATTTTATATGTTATTTTTTATACTTAGTAGAAGCATCATGGATACTTCTCTATTAAATATACACTTGAAGAACAACATCAATTGTTTTTGCTTTAAATTTACGATTTATTAGAAAAAAAGTACTCTCGTGCCATAAAAAGTACTTTGCGGTGAGTAAAAAAAGTACTTTCGAAAATTCGAAAATATCACCACAAGCCTTGTGGTGGTACCTTTCTCTCTCTCTGTTGTTTTACTATTTTATTCTCTCTCTATCTCTCTCTCTCTCTTCTCTCACAAGTAGGAGAATACTGAAGGAGAAGAAACACCTGGAATTATCAGAGAAAACAATGAACTTATTGATAGATGACTGATAATTTGTAATTTTTCTGTAGAATGCAATAAAATAGGCCTGTGTTATAAAATAGTATCTTCAAAGTTTTTTTTTATTCTACATCTATTCTAGCACTCCACAAAAATGAGCATAACTCTCTTAAAACTGAAGCTATTGACTTCAAACCGGTATCAAATTAAAGCTTTTATTGCCACCTTTCAAATAAGAAATGAAATAGATTTTGGTTTTATATAAAATTTCAGAGTTATTCAACAAATATCGAAAAATCATGAAAATTTGACGTTTATAATTCTTGTTCGGACCACCCTATAATTTATTTTAAAAACAAATCATAGGGTATTTATCAGAAATAAAAAAAGAATTAAAAAAAAAATTTTTTAATTTTTTGAACAATTTTTTTTTTATTTTTGAATTTTGTTGAAAATTTGACCCAAAAATTTTTTTCGGTGTAAATTTTTTTTCACTCATTCTATTTGGGATTTCATTCTGACCAATCTGTAGAAGTTTCTCATCGATACAATTAAAATTACAGTTTAGGCAATATGATTTCCAAAAAATTCCGGTTTCGCAACACTGTGCCATAATAATGTATTAGAAAAAGTGCCTTATGAGCAAAAATAGAAAAAAATATAATATTTTCAAAAAATCACCAAAAATAATGGCGCAAACTTGCGCAAACTTTTTTTCTTTTTTCTTAAATTATATAACATTATTTGTAGAACAGCTGACCTCACTTTCAAAAAACTTTTCCTTTTTTTTGGTAAAAATTTATATATATGTATGTATAATTTTTTTATACTTAATATGTTTAAAATAAATATTTGAGATAAGTTTTTCTTTTTAAATATTAAAAATAGCTGCTGATGGAATCTTTCAGGTAAAAAAAATCAATGTAATACCTCTATTCGTTTAGCCACAAATAAATATCTCGAAATTGAAAAAATTCAATAAAAACGCATGCAATTTTCTTCACTTTCCTGACTTTTACAGTGTCACACAACTACAAGACTTAACTTACAATCTTTAAAATGCACGATATGATGTAGAATTTTGTTTTCTATCGATCTGCGTAATTACTTCTTAGGATTTCATCAAATTAATTTTTGCCTTTTTGGCCAGCTTTTCGGGTCAAATACTCCTCTGTGCGCTGCTCGATAAATAAACAAAGCACAGCAAAGCCAAAATCATTTGATTTCACAACAACAACAAAAACAACAGCGGCATTTACAAACCAACAACAACAGCGACATGTACAAAAAAAGTGTAAAATATCATGCTCTAAAATATTTATTTCCTTAACTACATAAAACTTTTATATATAGACATATAATTTTTTTAATGTAATTGGAAGCAAAACGTATTACCAAAACTGAGTAACATATAAAGATTGCTAAAATATGTTTTAATATATAAGTAAAAGTGGGTGAAAGTTGACAAACATTTTCTCAAAATTTTGCGCTCCAGATCAACACCCCTACCTTACCATATAACGTATTCTACTTAAAAATCAACGAACCTATTTAATAGTGCAACTTTACAACCAAAAATAAATTTTCAAAGATAATCAAAACGCCCAAGGCATGTTATATTTATATGCAGTTCACACACGTTTGTTACAAAATTTTTGCGATCAATTAATCTGAAATTTGGTACCGTAGACGTTGTTATTTATAGTTTGAAGCCTTTATTAAATATTTTAAAAATTTAAAAGCCATTGACACAGAAAACGCTACAGTGATGGCAGGTGCACATAATGGACTACTCAGAAAATTTGAAAAGAAAAGATCTAAATAACATGTTATTAGTCAGATGAGTGTGCCATTCTCTGCAATTAGCTGTGTGTACTGCCATGGAAAAAAATCTTTCCAAATAATTTGGATTTTCTTATATGGCAGTCCCATAATTGGATATCTTATTGCCCATTCGGTAAAGAGCTTATACAAAAGTTTATAAATTACTGACTGATGACATAACGAATACCATTTAAATTCCCCAAATGGCAAGCACTAGAAAGCTTTCTATAGAAAAAGCAGTAAAAGCAATATTAAAAATACGGCTGGAATTGAAAACCAACTTTAGTCTATTAAAGGATAATTGTTATTTATCCAAACTAAAACACATGTGTGCCGACCACAAAGATGAAAACGGCGACGAAGTTTTTTGTCTTAGCTTTCATTTCAAAAAGTCTTGCAGATATTATAAAATAATTGATCAAGACAAACAATACGGAATTTAATAAAATTTGCAAAATTGCTCATACTCGAACTGAGACATAAATCTCATAGTGTGGATAACGTTTTTAAAAATAACGAATTGGATATTACTTCATAAAAAATTTCATTGCTGATTCGTCTGTAATGAATATGTAATATTGAAATTTCCCTAAAGAATCTAACATTACAAAAATGGATATATACGATGATTTTTTAGCAACTTTCTTTTTGGCAACACTAGGAACTCAGCTGTTTTCGTGTAAGATGTTACTGTTAAACATGTTTGGTCTATAATTTAAACATGAATCAACTTGCAAATGAACAACCCTTGCAGATTATTGAATTTTATTATCAAAATTTATGTTCGATTAAGAAAGTGTATCGTGCATGAGCGACGAAGCTCATTTCTGGTTGAATATATATGTGAACAAGCAACATTACCGCATTTGGGGTGAAGCATTGCAACAACTCCCAATACATCCCGCAAATGCACTGTTTGGTGTGGATTATGGGCCGGTGGAATCACTGGACTGTACTTTTTCAAAGACGACGAAGGCAGGAAAGTTACTGTGAGTGGCGAGCGCTACCGTGCCATGATTAAAATTTTTATTTGCCCAATAGAAGGGCTGCACTTGACTAAAATTTGGTTTTAACAAGACGGTGCCATATGCAACACAGCACGCGAAACAATGGCCTAATAGATAGGAGAGTTCAGGGAACAGTTTATTTCACATTTGCGGACGGTCAATTGACCGCCTAGATCGAGCGATTTAACGCCTTTAGACTATATATTGTAGGGCTATGTCCCTTCGGGGCGCACGGATTATACATCTTGTCTTGGTGGCTAGGTGTTGTGCTTCCTGGGGTATAGGGTTATCAGGTTTTCGGACCTAGGCCTTTTTGCTGATAACCCCTAAAAACTTGTATGTTGCTACCCAATCCCTGAATTAACAGAGTAACGGGCGCACATGCAAGTAAATTAAAGGTAAAAGTGGGTTTGCTCGCTCGTCCGTATGGGTAACATGATCTTTTCAGACCTTGACCTTTGGCCAGTTACCCGTAGAACTTAATATGTTACTACCCAATCCCTGAAACCAGGGAAACGGGCGTGCATATAAGTAATTAAGGAAGTTGCTTTGCCTATGCTTGTCTGGGGAGAGGTGCTACCGATACCTAAGGTTTGCACGCTATCTAAAATCGGAGATGTTTTTAACACAAGGCCGACCAGAGATCCCATCTGGTTCCACGGGAACCAGTAGCCCCTAGGACTTGTCCTAGACTGGTTATTGATGAGGCCCCTTCGGGGATCACGTGGTGGCTGTTGTTAAAACCCAAAGATACGCGGGAAGAGATATGGGTTGGATGAGTGTGTCTGCAAGATGGTGCTAGTGACCGATTGTAGATGCTCTCTTCAGGCCATATATCTCTATGTGCTGTTGCTATTCAAGAGAGCTGCCCTGGTGGTTGCGATTGGTGAGTGCCTATTAAGATAGGGGGCATCTTACTGCTGGGCCATTGGCGTGGTAGGAGGTTAGATAGCTCCAACACTTTAGCAAGGTGTCTATACATGGTTCTGCAGCCTGTAGAGAATTTGTAAAATCTTTGACATATTTGTAGGGCTATGTTAAGGATCATGTCTATAGGGACAAGTTCGAAACGGTTGACGCACTGGAAGTCATTATTGACGAATTTATTCGTGAGATACCGGCTGATATATGGAGAAAGTATGCCGAAATCGGATCCAGCCTATGAACCATTTCAGCCATAGCCACCGTCAACATTTACATGAAACCATCTTTAAACATTGAATGATATACATAGATCGTTCTGTCGACTCAAATAAAGATCTCATACATTTCTTTAAATTTTATGTGTATTTTACACCAAATTCCAAAAGCTCTTAAAAAGTCACCATTTACAAGGAACTAACGAAATTTGTATTGTTTAATTTTAAAAATTTCATAAAAACCGTTTTGTGACCTAATGATTACGAAACAGATATATTATTCAAACATGAAATTGTTTTCCTATAGTATATTACTTGCAAATTTTTTTAAGAACTGTTATATTATTTCATATTTTCGTTTAATGCTAAATTAAATGAAATGATGAAAAAATTAATCTTTTATTTTTAAATTTTAACTTGTTTTTAATATATTTATAGTTTTTCCGATTTCTAACTTTTTTTGAGTGTCAATTTTAACCTTTTAAAAGTGCCTTTTTTAAACTTCACATTTCTTTTTGGCACCTTTTGTTCGTTTTTTACACATTTTTGCTAAGCAATTGACACTTTCTGCACTTCTAAAATTTCACTACTGCTTCCTTGTCTACACCTGTACTTTGACTTTCAAAGCGGCATTAATTTTCAATACTATTCGTAATTTTATCTGCCAGTTTTTCAAAATAAGTTGGATCAGATTTCGGAACTGTTTCCAAAACTAATTTGTAACACAAAAAACACTTAAGCAGAAATTTAGCACTCCATTAAATATAAAAAAACAAATTATATATTTTTTCAAACTGAAAAATTACTGATTTTGCCAAAAATATATTTTCATTGTAAAAGAGCAACAAAAAGAGTGAAATTTTATAATTTCGATTTTGTTTTATGTACTATAACTTAAATTTAAGCTATTGTGGCTGTGTTTGCATTTACATACATTAAGCCAAAGGTTGCCACGTCTTGACCAGGTTCAACACGCAAAGAGAAAACATGATTAACATATTATTATTAAGCCCTAACGGTGCATAATTTTTTCCTGCACTGTATTTTTCCGTACTCAGAAATGTCAATTTATTTTGCTCAAGTTTAAGTTCAGTTGGGAGAAATATCAAGAAATTACGTATTCCTTTCTCTATTCTTCTCCCAGATGAATTGGAACATGAGCAAGGAAACATGACGTGTGTGAAATAGGTAAGATGGATTCCTAAGTATAAAATGTAAGCAAAAAAGAAACTAAAATTTTATAATCTTATATAAGATTGCTCAAAACTGGCGTGGGTTACTCGGTGTCCAATGCACGCAGTTTGAAGAAAAACTGACTAGATGTGAACAAGAGTACCTTCCGTACAAATTAATTTCTAAGTATTTTATATCCGGCTGCCTATAATAGTAATAACTTTAAACGTTTCCATGCTCCAGAGCTGATCAAGTTTTGACATATGTGTGAATGTAGGGAAAGGATATATACTATACCGACTTCAAAAATAGTCTCTAAAAGTGTAAAATAAAAAGCTTCTAGCAAAAAAAAATACAATGAAATTCGAATGAATATAAAATTATTATATCCAGGACTTTTTGATATCTTTGAAGCCGATGTCAAGACGACTACAAAACCTGGTAATTTCGAAAATTTATTCAAAATACAATAAAAGTAATAAAATTCATACGTTTGACTATCTCGATCAAAACATGAGAATCCGCTCTAAAGAGTAACTATTCAATAAATAACATTTAAAAAAAGTATATTTTAGAATAAAGCCAGTTCGTGTTGAACCTTCGTAGTGAACGGACGTGTTAGCGGAGTTTTTTTTTTTTACATACTAAACAAACAAAAATACAAAAAATTATATAAGTACTGATTCGTAATAAGTACTGATATTGTTAAATTTGCATTAATAACATTTTTCATATAATCTGAAGAAAACAAAAAAAAAACGCAATCAAAGTGACTGAGGAATACTCTGCATGAGTACCTCAAAAACAAACAATTGTGAATTGAGTTCTAACGGCAGAAATGCCTATTTTACTGTGAGTTCTGATGTTCAAAAAAACGGATAGTCTTTTTCTAACGGCAGAGCCCATTTTACGCGAGCGATCAACTTCGCTTACTCTAATGCCAAATAGTGATTCGGTAACATTGTCATTGCCTAGTTCATCTTTATTTAAGTCAGCACCATTATCCGCTCCGGGCTGGTGTTCATCACTTAACCAAGTTATCACTACAGACAACAGTAGTCAGAAACCTAAGGTGCCTGTCGGAATGGACAGATATATCACAGTAGTAAAGCGTGGGCGAAGCCCAAATTCTTCAAAGATCTCATCTGTTCCCAAGATAGCGACAAACCCGAAAAATCCCTGCAAAAAACTTCGAAACCACCACCAATCTATCTTAGGCAAAAAAAATTCTAACACACTTATCAAAAAACTAATCTCGGTCATTGTTGAAAAGGCATTTCACATTGTTCCAAAATAAAACGTGGTAACATTGATGAAACAAAAAATATATGATGAAAAAGACTTCCGCAAAATGGTTACTGAATTTGAGAAAAATAAAACAAGTTTCTACACTTTCCAGCTTAAGAGTGCTAAAGGCCTACAGATCGTATTGAAGGGCATAGATTCTTATGTTGTTCCTGAGGAAATAAAAGATGCTCTCAAACTGAAAGGATTTAAGGTAAAAATGTATCTAATATAATAAACAGGGACAAGATCTCCCAACTTGTATTTCGCGTTGAACTGGAGCCAAACGATGTAATATTGAAGAAAAATGGGACCCATCCCATTTATAACTTAAAATATCTCTTATACCGAAAAATCACAGTTGAAGAACCACAAAACCGTTCAGGACCCGTACAGTGCCATAATTGTCAAGAATATGGCCATACAAAAACTTATTACAAATTACCTACTGTTTGTGTTGTGTGCGGTGAATTGCAGGATACTACTATTTGCAATAAGTCGAAAGACCAGAAGGAAAAAAAGTGCAGTAATTGTGGAGGTAATCACACTGCTAACTACAGAGGATGTCCTGTATACTCTTTCGTTAAACAGGCTATGAGTCAAAAGCCTAAAGTAACCCCAGCGCAAACAGGAAACACGTACTCCGCTACTTATCCTCCTATGGCCCAACCAATCTCTACACAAGTATAGTATGCTGACGCTGTGAAGATCAACTCTGTTCCCATGCAAAAAGTGTCACCACTAAATAACACAACAAATGCAAACGCAAGCTTTAATTTCAATCGCCTTGAAGCTACTATTGATAATCTGGTGCAAACTATAAACAACTTTACAACAAATGTGACTAGCATGATGCAAGAAATGCTGCGAATGCAGAACACTCTGCTTCTAGCATTAGTTAACAAGCCATGAGCACGTTAAAATTATGTTTCTGGAACGCAACCGGCATTCGCTAACATAGAAACGAACTTGAGCACTTCCTCACGGTAACGAATATTGATATAATGTTGGTATATGAACATAAATAATTTAAATACTTATGTATACTTATAAAAATCAAGAAAAAAAGGAACACTAGAATTCAATGATGTTTGCCTCTTTATTGTAACACTTCTATTTCGACAATGCCAAAAATGTTTAAAGTTGAAAATGACTTAAACTAAGGAATTTAATCCCGTTAGAATTCTGTGTATGTTAATAAAGAGGGAAAGAAATATATGTAAGTATATAAGTACAAGTAGATGTTGGAATTTGTATATAATAACAGACACAAAAAAAAGGAAATATTTGAAGTAATGAATTCATTAAAGCAATAAATTAGGAAAACATAATTTCAATTAATAATAATAATAATAATAATCTGACCGAATATACTGCCCCCATTGAACGGAAGGTTCAATTGGCTTGGATTGGTAGCGGTGCAATTTTCTGAATAGATCGTCGAAGAACACCCTTTGATGTTTTGAGGTCGACCACTCTGACTGTTCCATCTCGACCAGGAATAGATTTAACGACAGGTGCGAAGAGCCAATAATGCGGTGGAAGGTTTTCTTCATGGACCATTACTAAAGTACCTTCTTTGATATTTTTACAGGACTGGAACCATTTGCATCTTTGTTGGAGGTTAAGTATGTAGTCACGAACCCACTGTAGCCAAAATTGTTGTTTGAGATAGGTTACTAGCTGCTAAGTTGTCATCTGGCAAAGCCGTTACAGAGGAACCTATTATCATGTGAGCTGGGGTGAGAGCTTCTCCATCATTCGGGTCATCTGATCTGGGTGCGAAGGGACGAGAATTGAGAATCGCTTCAACTTCGATGAGAATGGTTTGAAACTCTTCACATGTGATGCCAGCTTCCAACATATTTTTAACAAGAAGGCGCTTAGTCGACCTAACTGCGGATTCCCACAGACCACCGAAGTGTGGGGCACGAGGAGGGATGAACGAAAATTTGAAGCCAGTAACTGTGCTATAATGCATGATCTCTTTTGCATTAGCATCGAAAACCGTTGTTTGAACTCTTGTAACTTTGAACTGGCACCAACGAAATTAGTCGCGTTGTCACAATAAATCTTGTGAGGAATGCCGCGTTGGCCTATAAACCTTTTGAGACATAAAAGAAAGGTATTAGTTGAGAGATCTGATACTACTTCAATATGAATAGCTTTAGAGGTAAAGCACACAAAAATAGCAACGTATGTTTTATAAGGAGGTTTTCCTCGGATTCGATAAGAGGTATAAAATGGTCCGCAAAAGTCTACACCTGAGATCAGAAATGGGCGTTGAGCTTTTAAGCGGTCAGCAGGCAAATCACCCATGCTTTGTTGCGCTAATCGAGGACTGTATTTGAAGCAATGAACGCAGTTTCGTACTACCTTTCGAGCCATGTCTCTGGCGTTGATTATCCAGACTTGTTGGCGAAGAATTCCAATAAGTACTTTTGGACAAGCATGTAGGTGTTTACGATGAAGATATTCTACGAAGATTTGTGTAAAACGATGATTATTTGGTAATATTGCAGGGAATTTTGTATCATAATTTAATGGTGCATTTGCTAGCCGACCACCAACTCGAACGATGACTAGAGATGAATTGCAGCACGCCACTTTGTCTAAGAATGGAGTCAGCTTTTGAAAACTTGGTCTTAAATATTGTCTATTATTGAGCAGATTAATTTCTTCTTTGAACACTGACAGTTGAATATCGGATATAACTCTCCAAAAGGCTGATTTTAACTCTTCAGATGTTACGAAGACATCCATTTTTTGTTTATTGAACACGCGATGTGTATAAGCGATGATACGAAGAATTTTTAAATATGAAGAGTGACGAAAAATTTGATTGATGATTGATTCTGGAACTGCAGTAGTTTTTAATGAAGTTTTTCTTATTTCTTGTTGAGGAAGTTCAATAATTTCGACATTATTTTGAGGCCATTTTTCTTCTGGCTTTGACAGAAATTCAGGGCCAGTAAACCAAATTGTGTTAATTAATTCATGGGCAAGACAACCTCGCGAGACTATATCAGCTGGGTTTTGCTTCGAGGGTACGTGCATCCAGGTAATATTGTGAGTTAGATTTTGAATTTCAGAGACTCGGTTGGCGACAAAGCAAACATATGACGACGAATGGTTAGTAAGCCAATTTAAAACAATTTTTGAGTCTAACCAAAACAAAATACGGTATTTAAAACGATTAAATTTATGTTTGATTTTACTCCAAGTTAGACTAAGCAATAATGCGGCACAGAGCTCTAAACGTGGCAATGATTGATGAGCAACTGGAGCTACCTTGGATTTGGCAATGAGTAAGGTTGATTTGAATCCTCCTTTGTGAGCGACTCGTATATAAATACAACAACCATGTGTGTCAAACTTTGTTTGTGGAGACGTTTCTACGAATCTTAGAATTTCTATTTCATTAATGTGCGGCAGACTTTGTTCAATTTGTTGCCAACGTGTACTCAAAGGTGCATCCCACTCTATGTTTTGCTTCCACATTTCTTGAATTAGAATTTTGCAAGTCATTACAACTGGACTTAAGAATCCGAAAATATCAAATATTTTTTCGACAGCTGACAAAATTAATCTTTTAGTTGGGACTTCTATAATTGGCAAATCAAAACAAAAACAAAAAACATCATTCTTGGGTTTCTATGACATTCCAAGTGCCTTTGTAATATATTCGTCATCAGTTTTTAAATGCACTTCTCCAGTGGAAGGTACAATATTTGAGCAGTTTTAATTCCACTTCGAAAGTTCTAGGCCGGCTTTAGCTAAAATGCCTATAATTTCACGTTTTATTATTGACAGCTCAGACAAGGTATCTGCCCCCGTGAGCAGATCGTCGACATTTAAATCTTGCTTAAGAATTTTAGAACCAACAGGAAATTTATCTTTGTAGGAATCAGCAATAAAAAAAAACTTCGTATCGCGAGAAAGGGAGCAGCGGATGTGCCGTAGGTTACAGTATTTAGCTGGTACAATTCAAGTGGATCACTTAGCTGTTTTCTCCATAAGATTAACAGAAAGTTGCGATCTCTCTCATCTACGATGAACTGACGATACATTTTACAAATGTCAGCGGAGAGAGCTAACTTGTTCAATCGAAACGCCAAAAGTGTTACTATGATATCTTGTTGAATTGTTGGACCGACCATTAAAGTTTCATTCAAAGAAATATAGTTGACGTGCGACAAGAAGCATCGAAGACTACTCTAAGTTTTGTTGTCGTGCTTTGAGGACGCAAAACAGGATGATAATTCGATAAACTCAAACGATCGACGGTAACAGGTGACATATGACTAAGTCGAATGTATTCGTCACAGTATATTTTGCGTAAATTATCATCCTTAGAAAAGCGTTTTTCTAAGTATAGAAATCGTCGACGAGCTATTTCAATGGTACTACCGAGCTGATTTGCTGAAGGTTTAAATGGCAAACGTACTTCAACTTTTGATTAAAATTCGTGTGCTGGACGAAATGATCTTCTTCTTCAGTATTTTTTTTTACGGTTATATTTATTTATTGAATCTTCAACAACTGAACTAACAATAGGTATTCAAATTTTAAATATATATATATAATTATTAGGCCCAACTAGTGTCAGACATAAACTTATGGCCTATTTCTGATTTAAGAAAGAAAACTTAAGCGAACGAAAAACACTCGCTCGAATTCGAGGCAATTTGGATTTCTCATATTGCACTCACTTTCTTCCGCACTCGCTTACGTATGTCAATTTTGGTATCTTGCGTTTTTAAAAGTAGAAGCAATGCCATATCATAAATTTTGATATTTCTGTTAAAAGTATCAAAAAATACTACGAAAATATTCTAAAGCGAATACAACTGCGTGTAAGTGTGAACAGCTGGTGCATTTAAATAGATAAAATTAAAATTAGATACATATATAAAAAACCAAAGAGCAAATCGCGTTCAAAAAGCCATATTTATTTGATAAAGATGGATTTATCGGTGGCTGTTTACTTTTTAAATGAAATAGATAACGATGATGAAACTGTTCAAGTAAATCGCATAGAGTTAAGAGATAGGTCTAATGTTCTGGAGCTGCCTACCAACCAGTAAGTACATACATACATATATACATATGATATCACGCAATTCAAATGACTGAAAAAAAATTATGTTAATAGATTTACTGCAAACTTTCGCGTTTCCAAAGACGTTTTTCTTTTTCTTTTGGAGAAACTTAAAAATCAAGAAGCACAAATATTCGCCTTGTGCCTTGTTTCTTTGTTGAAAACTTCATACATACATATGTACATACATATGTGCAGATTGGATAAAAATGGTTCGTCCTGAAGACGAAAACAGAAGGGATTTTTTTCAAACCACCGGCTTTCCTGGTATAATTGGCTGCGTTGATGGAACCCATGTGAGAATAAAATCACAAGGAGACCATCTGAAACACCTTTACTGCAATAGAAAAGGCTATTACAGTATAAATGTCATGGTAGTAAGCTAAACAAAATATTTTGTTATTAAATATACTTCAAAATTTTATTCCTACATTTTTAGATATGTGACAACAAAACATATATAACATATGTTGATGCCAGACACCCAGGACCCAACCATGACGCACTTGTATGGGAACAGAGTCTAGTTGACCAAAAACTACGAAATGCGTATGAAAATGGTCAAAGAAATATGTACATGGATTCTTGGTAAGATGTTTGCATGGTTTTTTAGTCATAATGTACTTATATTTTGAATTTCTCTGGTGATTTAATTTTTTGATAAATGTAATTTGCTAACATTTATCTAGGCGATGCTTGTTACAAACTAAAACCATATCTAATGACGCCATTCAGAAATCAAAACAGTACTGAAGAAAGTACAACAAAAAACACGCTAGCGCACGCAACGTTGTTGAGCGTTGCTTTGGAGTACTAAAGAACAGATTCCGCTCTATAATAGGTTCCAGAGGACTTCATTACTCTCCAAACAAGACTACCCAAATAATCAATGCATGTTGTGCTCTGCATAATATGTGCATAGCCTACAAGTGCCCATTGCCGACAATTGAAGTAGAAGAGGAAACGAGTAGTGGAGTGCTAGATGTGTTGGAAGAAGAGGAAATGGGCGCAAGTGCCATAAGAAGAAATATAGCCATAAATTTTTAAAAATTTAAGTGTAATAAAACATTAAAAATTAAAGAAAATTAATTTAATTTTGATATAAGTATCTTTTCTGTCTAGCAATTTATTAAAATATTTCAAAAGTTAATTTAAGATGTACTTAAAATTATAAACTAATAAAAAACTATCATTGGTTTAAAAAAAATCACAATTCATTTTAAAACTTAATGCATTTGCATAACAACATAATTAAAAAAAAACAAAGACGAAAAAGCCACAATAATTTAATCGTTATTAATTTTAGAAAAAAATTTATCTAACGTATTTTCGAACCTTATTGAGGCTTTAACTAGCTCCGCTATACCAGCTACCGTTGTTTCAGCGGTATCAGCCGCTGCTTCAGCTTGCAACTCAGCAGCATCAGCCATTCTTTTCATGGAATTGGCTTATTCAGCAGCTGTTGCAGCATTTGTCTCAGCTATTCTTAGCTGTCGGCGGATTAGATTAATTTGCTCATTAGCAACTTTTCCCTTTTTTGCCGAATGGGAGGCTACTGCATAATATTCACCGTCGCTGAAGCAACTTTCCTGGCGTTTTGTAGTACCAGTAACAGATGTGGTGTTTAGTTGCTGTTCCTTAGAGCTTTGGTGGACATTTCGGGGTGATTTTTGTTTATTGGTAGAAGTTTTATTTGTCTGCTGGGAAGTTTCCGGCTTCTAGTTGGAGTAACCACTGCAACAGTTTTGCTGCACCTAGCTGGTGACTCCACCAGCGCAACAAAACAATCCTCAAGTGATTGGTCTTCTACACCAAACACTTTCCCTCCGGGTGCTACAGCAGACGATACAAACAGAGGTCTGTCTATAATAACCTCTAGCTCTGTTAAGTTGTTGTAGCAGTATAAGCCAACCTCCATCTCTCTAAGGCTCTTTTGGTTTTCCCCAATTTTCCTTTTTGTTCTTGATTTCAAATGTGCTCAGCTCTATAAAAGCATAAATATTTAATGGGTTTTTTTTAACATACAAACAAAATTACTAACCTTTTTCCATTCGTCAATAATACGTGAAGGAGGTCCAAGCGCATTTAAATTGCTGCAGAGTTTTTTCCACCTCTCGTCTAACTTATTGGCACCAAAGACTGGAGCACCCCTGGCTAACTCAGAATTTTCTTCCATAAACAGCACTAATGTCTTTAGTTGCTGCATTGTTGATTTTTTTAAACTAAAAAAAGTTGTTAAAAACCTACATATGTATGTATATCATATGCATATTTTATACTTACCACTTATTTTCCATTTTTATATATTTTTTTATCACTATTTTTATTTGCGCGTTATATTTTTATTTATTGGTATACATACATATGTATATATGAAAATACTTTTACGAAAGCAAAACCAAAAGTGAGAGATTTTGACATTTCATTCTCAGTGTTGACAACACGTTCTTAGCAGAGAAATCGGATTTTATATGAAAGCACTTACGTTTTCATTCAAGTTCTCGTTCGAGTCACCGTTCGCTTAGAACGTGACAGAAATAGACCATTAGTGATAGTAATTAATAATATATAAATGTAGTGTTAAGCACAAAAATATTTTCAAAAAGTTTCATCTGGAGTGCGGCGTATTAAAGCCGTAGTGTCCCTGTTTTTCAAGCGGATGTGTCCAGTAAAGTTCAAGATATTACGAGCAAGGGGATTAGGATGGGACTCGAGTTTTGTTAAATATTTGCCTGCATATTTTGCAATTTCTGCAGTCACAAGTGGCATATTTAAATCACGATGTAAAATTGAATTTTTCATGTACCAAGGAGCCGATGTTATTAACCTTAAAATTTTGTTTTGCATTCGTTGGATTCTCTCTACATTGGAAGCTGAAGCAGTGCCCCATAGCTGAATTCCGTAACACCATTTGGGTTTCAAAAGCGACTTGTATATTAAAAGTTTACAATCTAGACTGAGGGTAGAATTTCTACCAATCAGCCAATGTATATGGGTTAATTTAAGCTTCATTTGTGTCAGATTTGAGTCAATGTGGTGTCTCCATGTAAGCCGTCGGTCAAGGTGTATACCAACAACTTGATTGTTGATTCGAATGGGGGAACAAGTGTCTCTTCGTAGGGAAAATGTGACATGAACACACTTTTGTTCATTTACTTTTATTCTCCATAAGTTCAACCACAGCTCCAATAAGTTAATATGTTTTTGAAGATATCGGTATGCCTCGTGAGGGTTTTCATGCATACTAAGGCAGGCTGTATCATCGGCAAATGTAGAAGTGAAGATATTGCTGCTCAGAGGCATATCACAGGTATAAATGAAATACAAAACTGGCCCCAGTATACTCCCCTGTGGCACCCCAGATGAGATAGTTTCGGGCACACTCATGAAGTCTCCTTCCACGACAGTGAACTTCCGGGCAAGAATGTAACTTTCCAATAGATTCACAATGTTCATTGGTAGGTATGTCCTGAATTTGTAAATCAGGCCCTCATGCCAGAATTTATCAATTGCCTGAGAAACATCAATAAAGAGGGAAGAACAATACTTCTTTTCTTCAAATGTTCTTCTTATAAAATGAACCAATCTATGAGTTTGTTCAATGGTGCTATGCTGACTTCTAAACCCAAATTGATGGTCCGGTATGCACCCATTATCAGCTAGAATTGGGGACAATTTTGTCATGAGCAGTTTTTCGAAGAGTTTTGAAATTGTTGACAACAAACTTATTGGCCTATATGACTCAGCCTTGGTAAGATCTTTGCCCGCCTTTGGAATCATTTTGACCATGGCAAGTTTCCAGCTGTGTGGAAAATACTCCCGTCGTAAAATGCCATTAAAAATAAATAACAGGATTCTAACAGCAACACGAGGCAACTTCATCAGCATCTTGTCACTAATTCCATCAATACCCGGAGCTTTCTTCGGTTTGGTTTCAGCAATTAGTTTTTGTACATCGCGCATTTTAAACTTTATGGGTCGAGGGGGCAGAGCAACTACACTCGGAAAATCAACAGCACCAGTACATGTGTTTGGGGTAAATACGTCTTTCAAATATTCAGCAAATATGTTACCTTTTTCAGTAATGGTTCTTGCCCAACCTCCGGTAGAAGTGCGCAAGGGTGGTTTAGACTTAACGGGTGTTTTAAGTTTTTTAGCAGCGGGCCACAAGGAGTAATTAGGTGCTGCTGTGACATCGAGACCTTCCAGATAGTTCTTAAGAGAAGCAGATTTTTCAGATGCAAGCAACTCTTGGAGTCGTTTAGTGCATTCTCTAAGTCTGATTTTATGATGGGGCGATCTGTGCTGTTGCCATTCCCTTCTAGCTCTTCTTTTTTCACATACGAGACGTTCAATATCCGCAGAATAAATTCTATTAAACCCAGTCTGCCGATGGGAGGTAGTGGCATGTTTAGCAGCCTGTTTAATATTTTCGGTAAGATTGGCAATGTTGAATTCAATATCATCGGAAGTTCTAAGCCTGATGTTTTCCGTACAATGACTACTGAGATATTTTTTGAACCCCAGCCAGTTAACACGATTTACCATCTTCATATATGGGTGAGGTAAGTCACTTCTTAGTGGGCTACATATTGTAACGATCGTTGGATAGTGATCGGAAGAGTGATCATGAGAAGCTTCAACATGAATTAAATCCCTAAAAATATTTTTCATGACTCCAAAATCTATAACATCCGGAATTTTT
Organism: Germaria angustata; assembly: GCA_963681545.1. Taxonomy (NCBI): domain Eukaryota; kingdom Metazoa; phylum Arthropoda; class Insecta; order Diptera; family Tachinidae; genus Germaria; species Germaria angustata. The sequence continues at coordinate 77,071,630 of OY812998.1, read as the reverse complement.
TGTATGTCAGTAGGCCAGTAAGTGGGCTCCCCGCTCGAAATGACATCCAAACCCATTTTTGAAATTGTGTTGAACAATGCTCGACCTCTAGGTGTAATAAGACGCGAAACTACGAAACAAGGGCCAAGAGTTTTGTAAAAAATCGTCGTATTGATCCTCAGTGATTGAAAATCTGGGAGGGGAGTAAATCGATGATATCACGAGATTTGAACAAAAATTTTCGATGCAAATATTCGTTGCTTGTAGATGGTCTTCACAAGTGTTCTTAAGAATATAGTGCTTGAGTCTTGACTTTATTAGAATTGCTGATCCTCCGCATGCTCTTCCTCCCGCTTCTTCAGTGTAAATAGATGTATGTTTATTAAATTTTTCAGTTTCCCAAAAAGCCTTTAATAATGAGTCAAGCTAATGCTCGCTGTGAAAGTTCAGCGCTGAGACCACCACCAATGAAACAGCCAAGAGCTGTATTTATTGGCCATGGTAGTCCATTTCCAAGAGATATTTTGCCATCGAGGAGTAAATCGAAGAAAATTTCAGAACTTAGTAACATATCAATGCGTTGAGGTATGTAAACATGAGGGTCAGCTAATTCAATACCACATGGAATGTTCCAGTGAGCCGCGTTATTTTGCTCAGCTGGATGGTAAGACGAAATAGATTTTGTAACAGAAAATATCGAAGTTCACTCAAAATTAGTAACACGGAATTTATTCGTAGCTGTCACATTATACTTTAATTGAGTTCAAATGTCAGATACCCCAGAAATTTCTTGAGTTGCTCGATTTTGTTTCAAACGAAGATGATTTGCAGCTTCTTGAGTAATAAGATTGATTTCTGAGCATGAATCTAACAAGGCTCGAAGAGGTTGGTAAGTCCCAAAGAAATCTTGCACGGAAATGATAGCTGTAGGCAGCAAGTTTATACGACGATTGCATGTAACAAATGACGAAAACTTTGTAAGATGGTTCGAAGCTGAATTTGCAGGCTTTAATAGCACTGGTTGCTGTGAAGACGAAAACGATGGTTGACATGGCGCTGAACCTGATTGTTGATTTAGCTGTGATTGGTGTGACAGGATTGAAGGTGAATTCACCCGTTCGTTCTGAACGTTACGAACGATTTTTTTTATATGTAGTTTGACGTCTCTATTTTTGAGAGAGTGAGAGAAAGAGAGTAAATTTAATGCGGAACAATTTTTGCTTGAATTGGTTTAATTTTAATTCTCGTCCCGAACGAATTAAACTGTGCTGCCAGATACATAACTTTTTTATGCAAAATTGAATTGAGCTGCCACATCATATTATATGTACATACGTATGTGTAATATTATACAGAGTATATTTGTAAATTTTTTATATTTATTTAACAAAATAGCTATTAGAACATGCACTCGAATTTTATTCATTTGTATATTTTTTTATTTTATAAAAATTTGTTAAATTTAAAACAGCAATTTGCAATCAACTGCCACTGTGCTGCCAGCTTGTAAAGGTAACACACAACATTTACAGAGTTGTTGCATACGGTAGCTTTGTTTCTACAGAATATTTGTTCGACGCGGGTGAATCTTCTGTGAGCAAACTCTCAGTAAATTAAAATTGTCTCTCAACGAAAATTTCCTGCAGAACGAACGGGTGAATTCACCTTAAGGAATTTAATCCCGTTAGAATTCTGTATATGTTAATAAAGAGAGTAAGAAATATAAGTATATCAGTACAAGTAGATGTTGGAATTTTGTATATAATAACAGACACAAAAAAAGGAAATATTTGAAGTAATGAATTCATTAAAGAAATAAATTAGGAAAACATAATTTCAGTTAATAATAATAATAATAATAATAATAATAATAATAATAATAATAATAATAATAATAATAATAATAATAATAATAATAATAATAATAATATTCTGACCGAACAGTTGGTATCTAAGACTCATTTGAATTCGACAAGCCTTTTTAGAATGAATGAACCTTATATGACTCAAAGGACCCGAGAGGAAGTACATGCGGAGGATCAGCAATTCTAATAAAGTCAAGACTCAAGCACTATATTCTTGAGAACATTTGTGAAGACCATCTACAAGCAACAAATATTTGCATGGAAAATTTTTGTTCAAATCTCGTGATATCATCAATTTACTCCCCTCACAGATTTTCAATCAGTGCGGATCAATACGAGGACTTTTACAAAACTCTTGAACCTTGTTTCGTAACAGCTGGCGACTACAATGCAAAACATACGTTCTGGGGATCGCGTCTTATTACACCTAGAGGTCGAGCGTTGTTCAACACAATTTCAAAAATGGGGTTGGACGTCATTTCGAGCGGGGAGCCCACTTACTGTCCTACTGACATACAAAAAATTCCGCATGTTACAGATTTTGGCGTCATGAAAAATATCTCTAGGGATTTAATTCATGTTGAAGCTTCTCATGATCTCTCCTCTTATCACTCTCCCACGATTGTTACAATTTGTAGCCCACTAAGAAGTGACTTACCTCATCCATATGTGAAGATGATAAATCATGTTAATTGGCTGGGGTTCAAAAAAATATCTCAGTAGTCATTGTACGGAGAACATCAAGCTAAGAACTTCCGATGATATTGAATTCAACATTGCCAATCTTACCGAAAATATTAAACAGGCTGCTAAACATGCTACTACCTCCCATCCACAAACTGGGTTCAATGGAATTTATTCTGCGGATATTTAACGTCTCGTATGTGAAAAAAGAAGAGCTAAATGGGAATGGCAACAGCACAGATCACCCCAACATAAAAATAGACTTAAAGAATGCACTAAACGACTCCAAGGGTTACTTGCAAAATCTGCTTCTCTTAAAAGCTATCTGGAAGGTCTCGATGTTACAGCAGCATCTAATTACTCCTTGTGGCACGTTGCTAGAAAACTTAAAACACCCGTAGAGTTTAAACCACCCCGCGCACTTCTACCGGAGGTTGGGCAAGACCCAACCCTTGAAAAAGGTAACATATTTGCTGAGCATTTAAAATACGTATTTACCCAAACACACGTACTGGTGCTGTTGATTTGACGAGTGTAGTTGCTCTACCCAATCGACCCATAAAGTTTAAGATGCGTGATGTACAAAAACTAATTGCTGAAACCAACCCAAAGAAGTTGCCTCGTATTGCTACTAGAATCCTTTTATTTAGTTTTAATGGCATTTTACGACTGGAGTATTATCCACACAGCTGGAAACTTGCCATGGTCAAAATGATTCCAAAGGCGGTCAAAGATCTTACCAAGGCTAAGTCATATAGGCCAATAAGTTTGCTGTCAACAATTTCAAAACTCTTCGAAAAACTGCTCATGACAAAATTATCCCCAATTCTAGCTGATAATGGGTGCATACCGGACCATCAATTTGGATTTAGAAGTCAGCATAGCACCTTTGAACAAACTCATAGAATGGTTCATTTTATAAGAAGAACATTTGAAGAAAAGAAGTATTGTTCTTCCCTCTTTATTGATGTCTCTCAGGCATTTGATAAAGTGTGGCATGAAGGCCTAATTTTAAAATTGGAGACATATCTGGAAAGTTACATTCTTGCCCGGAAGTTCACTGTCGTGGAAGGAGACTTCATGAGTGTGCCCGAAACTATCTCATCCGGTGTGCCACAGGGGAGTATACTGGGGCCAGTTTTGTATTTGATTTATACCTGTGATATGCCTTTGAGCTGTAATATCCTCACTTCTACATTTGCCGATGATACAGCCCACCTTAGTATTCATAAAAACCCTCACGAGGCATCCCGATATCTTCAAGAACATATTAACCTGTTGGAACTGTGGTTAAACTTATGGAGAACTAGCGGGCCAGTTGCCTGCTTCGCACGGCAAAACAAAATAAGAAAAGAAACACACTTGTTTTTAATAAAGTTGGTTTTGTTCCCAAAAACACACTCACTTCACATACGCACCGCACACACATGCGTTATCGGATTTTAACCAAACTTCATATAAACCATATATGGGCCACTGCCTACGTAGTGTATAAGTTTGGTTTACGCGTTTATGAGTAGTTCGGCGACGTACATATACGAACTTGTTTTTATATATATAGATAAAAGTAAATGAACAAAAGTGTGTTCATGTCACATTTACGCTACGAAGAGACTCTTGTTCCACCATTCGAATCAACAATCAAGTTGTTCCTCAACATTCACAGGTGAAATACCCTGGTATACACCTTGACCGACGGAAACACCACATTGACTCTAAGCTAACACAAATAAAACTTAAATTAACTCAGATACATTGGCTGATTGGTAGAAATTTAACCTTCAGTCTAGATTGTAAACTTTTAATATACAAGTCGCTTTTGAAACCCATATGGTGTTACGGAATTCAGCTATGGGGCACTGCTTCAGCTTCCAATGTAAAGAGAATACAACGAAGGCAAAACAAAATTTTAAGATTAATTGCATCGTGATTTAAATATGCCACTTGTGACCGCTGAAATTGCAAAATATGCTGGAAAATATTTAACACAACTCGAGTCCCATCCTAATCCCCTTGCTCGTAACATCTTGAATTTCTCTGGACACATCCGCTTAAAAAAGAAGGATACTACGGCGTTAAAACGCAACACTCCAGTTGAAACTTTTAAAAAATATTTTTCCGCTTAATAGGACTCTTATGTATTATGAATTACTATCACTAAGTTTATGTCCGGCACTTGTTAGGCCTAATAATTATATATATATATATATATATATATATATATATATATATATATATATATATATATATATATATATATATATTTAAGATTTGAATACTTATTGTTAGATCACTTTTAAGATACAATAAATACATATTAGCAAAAAAAAAAAGAATAAAGTACCTTTTTATTATCCGTATTCTTTAAAAAAAAAAGTAACATTAAAATAAAGGGAAAGTACAACTTTGTCTTTTTGTGGTTCCACACAATATTCAAGATCATGTTCAACTGATTTCATAACTATTGGTTTCCAATTAATACTTTGTTAATGCCAGAATAAACACCTTTTTATCTTGGTATTAATCTCTGCAACTTTTCTTAAAATCTCAATATAATTTTCAGGATACAAATATAAATTAGCGCTGAATATTTTGGACAGATGATATCTAATCTTCTTTCTATAACATAAGACTTAACGAATAATTTTGTTAGACGAAAATGTAATTTCCGCCACTGCACTTTACTTCACTTACTTACGTGGATTCCTTGCTTCAAGTAGTAATATAATGCTTATATTTATTAGTCTGAAATAAAACATACTTATATTTCCTTAATTTATGATTGATTCCTGTTTTTGCCTGATTGATCGTACTGGTAAGCTTTTCAGATTTTAATAAGCTTCATCTAATAGAATCCACCTTAATATTGTTCAATCGAGCCGGATCAAATATTTGGAGATATACCATAATCATCTGAGGCTTCCATTGCTTTCCAATAAAACATATACGACTTTACCAGGTTTGTTGTGCTTTGCTTATTTCTTTATATATTATTATATATTGGAACGCGAGAGTGCAAAAGCAAATAATGAAAATAAATAATATTCGAATTCATGTACGATAAAATCAAAAATATAGTCCTACATAAGTGTCTGTTCAAAAGAAACGGTTAATTTTGAAGTTTCTCATCCTACATGAATTCGAGTAGCTGTTTTTTATATGTTGGTACACTTGTCTTGAATATACTTTTGTCCTTAGTTGAGCTTGTTTGTGAGAGGTACAACAATGTTACGTGTTTTGCTTATTCGGCGATTTTGGTCTTGGCTTTTCAATTGGGACGATTGGACTTTGGTTTCGATATCATAACCACATACCCATGATTCGTCAAATGTTACAACCTTTTTATGCATATCTGGATCGTTGTTAACGTCATTCAACATTTCTTGAGCAACCGTTTTTTTTTTTTTTTTGGTTAAAATTCAGAATTTTTGAACGAACTTTGCTGAAACACGCTTCATGCCCTAAATTTTGCAAAAGAAAATGGCATGAGCCAACCAATATGACGACACCTTCCACAACGTCTCTAATAGTGATTTGACGATTCTCCATAACATTTCTCCATACTTTCCCAACGTTTTTCCTCAATTTCTCAACATTTTCATCGGTTTTTGATATGATGGAGCTTCCAGGACGAACGTCGTCATTACCATCTTCTCGACCTTCCTGGAAAAGCTTGTTCCACTTGTAAACATTATTCTGACTCAGAGTACAATCACAATATTCTACTCTCAACATTTCAAGTGCTTTTGAGCACTTAATTTAATATAAATTCGTTGATCCATTTTTTCCCGCATCAGAAAATCGCTCAGCAAACAAAACACCTTCAAACTTGTATGCCTCTCACAAAAAAACTTAACTACGGCAATATGTTCAAGACAAGTGTGCCAACACATAAAAAAAATCACCTTTACTTTTGAACAGACCAGAAATATAATTTATTATAATAATAATTAAATTTGTAATTGAAATTTAAAGTTTTAAGTATTGTTTGTTGTTGGCTTAGCTAGTTATATGCCTGCATTTCATTGGCGCTAACTAAATCATCAGTACCCTTTTAGCCAAATCATGATTGAAAAGAATTCAAGCACGTATAGTTATGCCACAAACTACATATACTATATGAGAATTTAAACAGAACTTAATCATATTTTTGTATTTGTAATCAACAAAAACAAATATGTAAGTAGCTTTAGAAAGCTTTTGTACAATCACAACACAACAAACAATCCCCCTTATTATGGTTGTCGACGTCTACGTCACACCAATATATTGGAAATTGTGGGATCGTTATCGAGAACTATTAAACATTATTGATAGGATATTACTACTACTATGGCTTATAAAATTACAATTGGCCATCAATATTAGTTAATTATTGCCTACAGGAAGTTCAGGAACTGCTGTCTTTTTACTGTCGACTTGATGTGACGTCGACGTCGACAACCATAATAAGGGGGAATATAATTGTCTTGCGTCTTTTAGTTTTTCTTTTTACGCCTTTATACAATTAATTAATCGCAACAAACAATAAAACAATAAATAGTTGTTTTGGTGAATATCTCGAATAACAAATTTGATAAATATTGTTATTATAAATTTTGTTTTTCATTTTGCCTTATAAATACTTTCATTATCACCCAAAGGGCGATTAATTGTATAAAGGCTAAAAAAAACAAAAATTATAATTGTTCGTTGTATTGTGTTCGTACAGAAGCTTGCTAAAGTTATTATACTTATATATATATATATATATATATATATATATATATATATATATATATATATATATATATATATATATATATATAAGTATATATATATATATATATATATATATATATATATATATATATATATATATATATAAGTATATATATATATATATATATATATATATATATATATATAGTATATATATATATATATATATATATATATATATATATATATATATATACATATATATATATATAAGTATATATATATATATATATATATATATATATATATATATATATATAAGTATATATATATATATATATATATATATATATATATATATATATATATATATATATAAGTATATATATATATAAGGTGACCAACTACTTTTTGTTCAAAAAGAGTACACTTTGCAAGTATTTCATAGGTAGGGTAGCCAGTTTTGAAATTCGGAAAAACAGTACAACCAGCACAAAAAGCATTACAATTAAGGAAAAAACAGTAAATTTTTTAACGAAAACATAAGTATTTATTCAAGTCTTAGCATGTTTTGAGCTATTAATTAAAAAGCAACAAATATACTATTAATTCAAAAGAAACAAAAGTAATATTAAAAAACACTTAAAATATATGGGATCATAGCCAATATGCATTATAAAAAATTTTTGTACAAAGAGCTTGAAAATTCATTTTAAATATATGTACAGAATAAAAGGCATATAAGATTATATTTTGTTGTTTGGGCTGAGTTGTATTGCGTGTATTACAAAATTTTTAACATAAAACAGTACAATTAAATAAAAACAGTACATGTACTGCTAAAAACAGTACGTTTGGCACCCCTATTTATAGGTGAAAAAAAGAAGAAAAAACGATAAAAACTTTATTTTCTTTTAAAAACATATTTTTCTTCGGAGTGGATTTTTTCGCTAAATGAGGATGTTCGTCTAATAATGTAGCCACTTCCGAACAACTTTCATTTTTCATATTAATTTTGACTGCTAAGACCGCAGATAATGTTTTTACAGAAAGTTGGGACTTCTCACTGCTTCAATAATCACTCCCTAGTGAAAATACCCTTTCAACAGCAGCATTAGTGCCTGGACAACATAAGGAAATTTCTATTAAAACTTTTAAATTTTCACGTCGGATATCTTCTACTCTAAAATGCCGAAAGATTTCTACCCATCTTTTGTCAAGTTCTATTTTCTCATCGTTCCATTTCTTCAATTTTTCTTCATTTAAATATACATTTACTCTTCGAATTTCTTCAAAAAGAAAATTGTCATTAATAACAATATCTTTTACTTCCTTCATTACAAATTCGACTGCTGAAGAAACTTCTTTCAAGGATTAAAAATTATGAACGTAGTGGATCATATAACTGCAAAATGCGTTTCAATGCTGGAGTTAAAGCAAGCCATCTGACTTTGGAATAACCAAGCAGTTTTTTTGTATTGAATACCAGCCTCTTCACAAAATTCTTTCAAACTTGCTACCCGTACTGTAAACCGATTGAAATATAGATATATATTTGTGACCATTACAACCAATTCCCCTTCGTTTCAGAAGATATTGTAATTTTGTGTACACATTATTGACACCTTTACGGGTGCGTCCTCCAAAATTGGTATTTGTGCTATCAGCCGAGAGCGCCAAAATTTTCTTATTCAAATTGTTGTCTGTTATAACACGAAATAAGTGATTAGACAAAATGTCTGATGTTTCCCCTTCCAATGATTCCAAATTTAAAATCTTAATTTGAATACCGTTCTTAATATCGAAATACCTTACTAAAATTGGATAAAGTTTTATTTCATTGTGATTCGATGCGTCTGATAGAATAGATATATGTGATACAGAATCCAGATTTTCTGATAGCATTTTCTTGCAGTATTCATTAAATACGCTGGTTACGACAGACTCACATTTTGTTCGCGCACAAGAAAATTTTTCGTCACAAAATTTTTTTAATAATTTAGTAGTGCAGTCCGTGCTGCGAAAACTTTGATTATGGATTATTGTGTGAAAAGCGAAAGTACCCTCCATAACTGACAATTTTTTTTCATTAGTTCCAAAAGTATTCCCTTTATAAAATGTTGTCAGTTTGGATGTCGACGCTGCTGTGTCATGAGACGTTTTATGTACTTTAGTTTCAATGTGTGCCGTTATTGCACTACGTCCATGAATTGCAATTGAAAAATTCCCTATTGCAGATTGTGCATTTAACCAAGGAGTCATCATTTTGATTTTTAACTACAATGAACGGAAACTCTTTTTTTAAATTTTTGTTTAAACGATTTTTCCTTCTTTTGTTATCGCTCATATTTGAATTAATAATCTAAAAAGTATATTAGTAATATATTTATTATTTTGATTTTAAATAAATATTATAATCTGATATTATTTAAGTAAAATGAAACTAGAATATTAATACTTACATGCAACTTCACCTTCAATAGATAAATAAAATTTTATTTTATGTTGTACACCTCAAATCTTGTAAACTTGAACAAAAAGTACGAAATTGGTGGTTTTTTAAGCTCAAATTAATTAAACAGAAAGGGAATTCCCATAAAACTTTGCCGTACATGCTACGCACAAAATAACCAGAAAGGTCAGAACACAGCAAATATAGAGAGATAGATATATCCATCTCTTTTCACAAATTTAATTTTGACGTTGTTAGAAAAAGAGGTCTGTAGTATCTATCTATCTCTGCAGGTACATAATACGGCCTCTCAATTGTGCCGGAAACGGCAGCCATATGTGCGCGTAAATAAAATTGAAATAAAATAATCTAAAAAATCTTTTAGAAATACAAATGAGTATAAAATTATACAAATGAGTACTTTCAGGGTACAGGATTTGAAAAGAGTACGGTTTGCGAAAAAAGAGTACAAAACTCAGTAAATGAGTACAGTTGGGCACCTTAATATATATATATATATATATATATATATATATATATATATATATATATATATATATATATATATATATATATATATATATATATATATATATATATATATATAATATATATACTCGTATTTATATACATGAATTATACATAGTGGAACATATATGTACATATATATGTGTACAAGCTTGCTTACATACCAACATAACTGAGAGAAGAAAAATTACTAAGCAGATTTACAGGTACGTAAAAGAGTCATTTATGTTCTCTTCCTGATTTTCGTAATAATCCCTCATACAGATTGCGCATTGCGCAGTTCCGTTAGTTTATTGGGTGGCGATCAACTGCTTGTGTGACGTAGACATAGCATTTGTGTTGTAAACAAAGTAGATTTGTGTATAGAAAGTGTAGCAGAACTGAAGTGAAAAACTGTACAAAAATTAAATAAAAATGTGCAGCAGAGAACTGCAACGAGCACCCGTTTTTATGATTTTATATGCTCGCCTAAAAACTAGTTGCGGTGTAGTTAATACACAATATTGTTTTTGTATCTGCTCGCACACACTCGGAAGAATTTGTGTTTGTACATACGAGCCTCTAAAATACACAATACAAATTATGCTTGTGTCCGTTTAGTATTATTTCTTACATATTTTTTTCAACAATCGGCAATGGTGCTCGCACTTCTGATAACAAACACTACAAAGGCTCGTGTAGTAATTTGAAGACACACACAATACATTATTAACCCGAGTTATAGTTCGCAGAATTCATGGGTATCACTCGCAGCGCTCGTCAAACGTAATTAACCTAAAAAAGTGTTGCCAGAAGGTTTAGGAAAAAGTCAATGATCTTATATTTAAGTTAATATGTAGGGCAAAGGTCATAATGAAATAATATGTACTTAATAGTTATTATAAGAAAAATTTCATGTAAAATTTTTAATTAAATATATTAAGAATTTGACAGGCAGAATTTAAAAGAGGCAGATTTTTATGAAATGGTTAAACCACAATTTGATTTATACGTCAATTTCATTTCTTGAAAAAATGATTAAGGGAGTTTTGGATTTAGCTACTATTTTTTTGAGATTTTGCAATTTTTCCAATATTTATGCAGATATTTTTTTCTCATAAGGAATGCTTCCGTAATAATATATGTAGATATAAATTCTTTCTTTCATTTTTTTATTTCTTAATGTTTTTATGTAGAGTCTACATTGTAGATGTATGTACATATAAAACATTTTGAACTTTATTAAAAAAATTTACTGTATTTTACTACCTGCTTCCTGGACTCCTATACTTATCTCTTTTCTATATAGGTAACGTCTGAGCAATAAAAATTAAAATTTTGGGAAAATAACAAAAAAATCCCAACAAAAAAAAAACGGTTAGTGTCAAGCAACTGGTTGCACAAAAACTATTTTTTTTCTTAGAACTCTTGATGATTAGCAATGAAATGTTTTTATTTTTGATGTGGGTTGGTTTTTCCTTGTCTGTTTGCAAATTAACTGGTATGCAATTTCCAAAGTGTGCGGTTCATATAATACTTTTTTACGAAAAATTTTACAACAAATACACAATTATGTTTTATGATGACAAAGATGCGCGAAACAACATCTTTTTAAAGCGCATTTCTTTATATGACTCATACTCTTTAATAAGGATAAATATCTCCTTTGAATTGAGTTTTCTACTTAAGGAAATCGTTTTAACATCTTTTGTTTAGTTGATCAGTTTTCATGACTGCAGATGGTTCTATTTTTGTATCATGGCGGGAAACAACGAATTGGTTGCAGAAACAATTGCGAGTGGAACATACACCCTTTCTTCAAAACATAAAGGAAAAAGTTTCGTTTGGAACATTTTGACCGAAATAGTAAAGGAAGACGGTACCTTGTTGGAAGGTTGGATCTATTGTCGCACTTGTCAGAAGGTACTTAAATATTTCAATAATCAAACGTCAAACTTAGTCCGCCACAAGTGCTGCCAAAATTTAAAAAGCACGCGAATACTTAAAACAGTTACAGCTAATGACCGTCAGCTAGCTATTGATGCCTGCGCAGAATGGATCATTGAAGATTGTCGTCCTTTTTCATCTGTTAGTGGAAGAGGTTTTGTCAAGCTTGCAAAGTTTTTCATTAAGATCGGCGCAAATTATGGAGAAAATGTTAATGTGACTGACTTAATACCCGACGCGACAACTGTTTCTCGCAAAGTACAAAAAGTAGCAGATGAAAAGAGAGATTCTTTTAGTGAAAAAGTTAAGGAGATCGTGAAAGATGGAGAAGCGTCGATCACGATTGATATGTGGTCTGACCGGTATGTAAGTAGAAACTTTTTAGGAGCAACTTTGCACTTTCAACAAAACTTCAAAATGTTTGATATTACGCTGGGGCTTAAATCAATGGACTTTGAAAAGTCAACTGCTGAAAATATTTTGAGTAAGTTAACAACTTTATTTAATCAGTTTGGTGTTGACGATATTAATAACGTGAAGTTTGTAACTGACCGCGGCGCGAATATTGTAAAGGCATTGGAAAATGAAACACGCCTGAGCTGTAGCAGTCATTTGTTAGCAAATCTTTTAGACAAGTCATTTGACGAGACGATCGAGCTAACAGAAACAATGCAAACATGTAAAAAAATCGTTAAATACTTTAAGAAAGCAAACTTGCAGCATAAATTGTCAACGTCTGTAAAAAACCCATGCCCAACACGTTGGAATTCAAATTACACTATGCTTAAATCAATAACTGATAACTGGGATGACATTAATAAAATTCTTTTAGTAACTGGAGAAAACAAACGAATATTCCAATTAAATATATCAACTTTGACAGCCTTAGTTGAACTTTGCAAGAATTTCGAGACAATTTTTAAAAAACTGCAGGTTTGTAGCTCGCCATCATTATATTTCGTTTTGCCTTCAATTTACAAAATTAAATGTTTGTGCGCCCCCAGTGAAAATGATATCGCTGCTATTTCAGCTTTGAAAGAAAAAATAATTAAATATACTGATCTTATTTGGGAACGTAATTTATCAATTTGGCATCGAGTATCATTCTTTTTATTTCCACCAGCTATACAAAAACATCCAAATGATGTCAGTGATATAAAAAAGTTTTGTGTTTCCCAAATTACTGAATTTTGTGATTGTCTTTCGACCTCAACTTCAAAATCAACTTCATTTGTAAGTAATGACTCACCCACTTCTTCTTATCTCAGAGATCCAGACACACAAATATCTTCGCCAAATAGTCAATCTTTTTTATGCGATCCAAATACTTCACTCAGTTCACCAATTTCTTCTAATAACAAAGACAACCAATTCTTTTTTTTTTTCTAACTGGATAAATACTTCTTCAAATGCACTGCAAGAATCAATAAATGATGAAGTGGAGAAATATAGCAGAGATGTAGTAAATATGACTGATGACTTTGATTTAATGGAGTGGTGGCGCAAAAATGAGAAATATTATCCTCGCTTATGCAAATTCGCTCAGCATGTGCACTCAATACCTGCAAGCAGTGCTGCATCGGAACGTGCCTTTTCATTAGCGGATAATATTCTAACTGAAAAGCGAAGCAGATTAAAGCCGAAGTCATTGGACAGTTTATTGTTCTTAAATTCATTTTTGAAAAATTTTCCACAAAATATAACATAAGATCATCACTAGTTTTAATTTGAACTAAATTTTGTTTTTCTTAAGTTTGAATTAATTTGTTTAACTTTAAATTTGTCACATATATTTCATAAGCTTGATATTGTTGTTGTATAATGATTGGGATTTTTCCTTTCCGTTCTTCTTTGAATAATATTTCATATGTATATGTAATATTCTTTCATTTAAATAGCTTAACGAACTATAATCAAAAATTACAATTTTAATCAATAAAAACAAAAACTAACATTAAAAAATGTTTTTTATTTGAACCCATAATGTATAATTACAACTACATGTAACGTGTAACTGGTAAAGGTCGATTGAAATTATATGTAATGTGTAATTGGCAAATATTCGCAAGATCATAAATCAGTTTTTCCCCTTTTTTCAGCCTTCATAAATATTTGCAAATTTCTGCGATTTTGACGAATTTTGTATTTTTTTAACTGTATAGAGAACATGTGAACGTTTCTATATCTTATTTTACCTTTTAACATTTTTCGGAAATTTTCGCAATTTTACGCGAATTTTATCTTGATAAGCTAATTAAGAGAGTTTTGGATTTAGCTACTACTTTTTTCAGATTTTTGAAAACTCCACAAACTTGATTTTATAATAAATAATAAAACAGCCACTAATCATCAAAACGCCCAAAATCGCTAAACCTACGACATAGCATCAAATCTGGCAGCCCCGGCTGCGGTGTATGTTAAATAGTACATACACAAACATATACCCAATCAATATGCCGCGAGTGTGTTGTTACAAGCTGCTCGCAATACAAAAGACGAGCAGGTTAATACAAAGAAATTACCGAGTATGAAAATAGAGAAAACACGAGCCTTTGTACTGAATTGTGTGTGTATTGTTATTACTTGTGTCTGCGCTCTTACTTCTTTTGTAATCAAAACGGGTGCGAGTTAAAAAAAATTTTTGTATGTTTTCATGCATGAGGCTCGCGCCGTATGAAGAACGAGCGATGAAAACAACAACTCATTGAAAGCGAGTGCTTAAAAGTACTCGAGACTTAAAAATACTTAGTAAGCAGCGAGTGCGCTCGCGGGTATAATGTATTGTTGCAGATGTCTGGTGTGCAGTAAACGAATGTACAGGCATGTTCTGCAAATCACAAGATTTCAAAATCACTTGTGATTTTAAAATCACAAATGTGATTTTGTGGTGTTCTGAAAATCACAAGAAATTTAACTTTTCGGTGTGATTTTACTTTTTCGAAAACACAAGAAAACGGCTGATGTTTTGCTTTGATTTGATGACAATTTTTTATGTATTGAAAATTAGTAAAGGTTTAGTCAAAATAATAAGTGAACGTAAACTAAAATTATTTTTTAAAATAAAATTTAAACACAAGTTGATATGCTTGGGGCTTTATTGTTGTCAGTAATATATTTGAAAAGAAATTTATTAATTTAACAACAGAAAGTATTTTCAAGAATACGGACCGAAGTTGCCACCACAGATATAAGTAGTTAGTATTCTGTGGTTGCCACTGTTCTTAATATATATGTAATTATCGTTGCCATTTTCTACTACTTTATGCGTAATTATTTTTAAAATTAGGCAAACAATTGATAGTTAATAAATATTTTGAATATAACTTAACAAAAATAATTAAGTTTTATTGGAAATAGCTTGTCTAGTTAAAAAAAAATTAAATATATTTCTCGTCGAAAGTAATATTTATCTACTCTGGCAAGCATCGGTGTATGTTCGAAGAACAAAAACACCTGACAACTAAAAAGTAAATGGAAATCACAAAAAGAAATTGTCAAATCACAAAAGCAAATAACAACATTTGTTACAATAGAAAGTGTTTGCATTTTTTTTATATTTTAGCCAAATTTTTGGTACAAAATCATCAGTTTTACTCTTAAAATAAATAAAAAACAAATAAATGAGTCCAATTAATGAGTTTTTATTGAGTTAAATATAAAATGCCGTCCAAAATTAAGAAAGTGATTTCAGATCGCCAGCCACATAGCTGACCGGTTTGAAATCACAACAGTTCAAAAAGTTATGTGCGCAGAACACCTTTTTTGTGATTTCAAAACACTTTCACAAAAAGTGATTTGCAGAACATGCCTGGTAGTAATGAAAACAATTGAGGGAGCTGTTGGCTGAAGTACTTAATTAGCGCGTAGACTACAAAGCTATTTATGACAACATGGGTTCGTATTAACATCATGAGTTTTTCTGAGTTACTTACACGCAATTTAGACGATGATTTAAAATCATGAGTAAACATCGCGACTTTTTTTTGGTAGACGAACGGGGTAGAGAAGCAAGCGGGGTAGTAAAAACATCACGATTTCTGTTTTCCGTGATGTTTTTTGTAATTCCTTTTACATTTATTTTCGTTATTGTCTGTCATGTTTTATTCTTCTTCTATTGTCAAAGTGTTTGAACAGTGAAATGAAGCGGCAGTATTTCTATACATGTAGTATGTTTTGTTACATACATATGTACATGAGTTTTTTAATGTTGTTATTTAATGTACAAATGTATATTATAATTACTTTAAATATTTCGTGAATATGTGATTAATATTAAATAAAATGACAAAAATTTTTTTATTATTATTTTTCAAATGTAAAAATTTTTTCAATTTATATAAAACAAACAAATAATAAATATCCTGAAGATGGTACTTGATGAGTACCGAAATATTGATAATAATTTAACATAAAAATTTAAGACCTTAAGCTTAATTAAAAATAAAATAAAGTTTAAACAAAAACGGTAAAAAAATAGAACATATAAATTTTGTTTATATTTTGTGGTATACGAATCACTGACATAAAAATGCGAATGAACAATTAAAAAGAATTTACCGATTAAAAATCAACCTTGTAAGAAAAAAATACGCGACGCAAAAATCATGGTATAAATGCAAGAAGATTTCAGAAGATGTTTTCAAAAGTAAATAAAAAACATCCACGATTTTTACATCATGGTATAAATTGGGGCTTAGTGTGGCGTTGTGTTAATTGTTGTTGGACTGATTAAGTGATGAACAGTAATAACAGTAATAGCAATTGGATACTCTAATCGCTAATGTTTACTGTATCAAGCGCCCTCCCCCAGGGGGCGCGGTCAATGCATCCTGTCTTGGTGGCTTGGTGTTGAACCTCCTGGGGTATAGGGTTATCAGGTTTCCGGACCTAGGCCTTTTTGCTGATAACCCCTAAAAACTTGTATGTTGCTACCCTATCCCTGAAACAACAGGGCAACGGGCGCGCATGCAAGTAAACTAAAGGTAAAAGCGGGTTCGCTCGCTCGTCCGGAGGGGTAGTTGGTCTTTCCAGACCTTGACCTTTGGCCAATTGCCCTAAAACTTAATATGTTACTACCCAATCCCTGAATACCAGGGTAACGGGCGTGCATATAAGTAATTAAGGAAGTAGCTTGCTACGCTAGTCTGGGTAGAGGTGTTACCGATGCCTCAGGTGTGCAAGGAACCTAAAATCGGAGGTGCTTTTAACACGCGGCTGACCAGAGTCTCATCTGGTGCCACGGGAACCAGTAGCCCCTAGGAGTTGTCCTAGACTGGTTATTGGTGAGGCCCCTTCGGGGATCACGTGGTGGCTGTGGTTAAAACCCAAAGATACGCGGGGAGAGGTATGGGCTGGATGAGTGTGTCTTCAATCATGGGCTAGTGGCATGATGTGGATGTTCTCTTCAGGCCATATATCTCTAGGTGCTGTTGCTATTCGACAGAGCTGCTCAAATGGTTACGGTAGGTGAAGCTTCAGGTCAGATTGGGGTAAAAGTTCCACTGCCGTGCTATTTGGGTAGTAGGAGGTTAGATAGCTCCAAGCATCTTAGCAAGGTGTCTGTACATGGTCCAGCAGCCTGTACGGAACTTGCTACCATGTTGTCCCTGTTGGGGGCACATGTTAGTTGGCGCTTCCTCATGTGCCCTTGGCGGGGGCTACTGGGGCGGTGGTGAACGTGCTTTATTCACCCTTGTGCAATAGTGCACCGTCAGGTTAGGCCTTCGGGCAGGTACTGACGTGAATCTTTTGCAACTCTGTATCAAGCGCCCCCCCCAGGGGGCGCGGTCAATTCATCCTGTCTTGGTGGCTTGGTGTTGAACCTCCTGGGGTATAGGGTTATCAGGTTTCCGGACCTAGGCCTTTTTGCTGATAACCCCTCAAAACTTGTATGTTGCTACCCAATCCCTGAAACAACAGGGCAACGGGCGCGCATGCAAGTAAACTAAAGGTAAAAGCGGGTTCGCTCGCTCGTCCGGAGGGGTAGTTGGTCTTTCCAGACCTTGACCTTTGGCCAATTGCCCTAAAACTTAATATGTTACTACCCAATCCCTGAATACCAGGGTAACGGGCGTGCATATAAGTAATTAAGGAAGTAGCTTGCTACGCTAGTCTGGGTAGAGGTGTTACCGATGCCTCAGGTTTGCACGGGACCTAAAATCGGAGGTGTTTTTAACACAAGGCCGACCAGAGTCCTATCTGGTGCCACGGGAACCAGTAGCCCCTAGGACTTGTCCTAGTCTGGTTGTTGGTGAGGCCCCTTCGGGGATCACGTGGTGGCTGTGGTTAAAACCCAAAGATACGCGGGGAGAGGTATGGGTTGGATGAGTGTGTCTTCAATCATGGGCTAGTGGCATGATGTAGATGTTCTCTTCAGGCCATATATCTCTAGGTGCTGTTTGCTATTCGACAGAGCTGCTCTAATGGTTACGGTAGGTGAAGTCTCAGGTCAGATGGGGGCAAAATTTCCACTGCCGTGTCATTTGGGTGGTAGGAGGTTAGATAGCTCCAAGCATCTTAGCAAGGTGTCTGTACATGGTTCTGCAGCCTGTACGGAGCTTGCTACCATGTTGTCCCTGTCAGGGGCACATGTTAGATGGCGCTCCAGTCATGTGCCTTTGACGGGGGCTACTGGGGCGGTGGTGAACGTGCTTTATTCACCCTTGTGCAGGAGTGCACCGTCAGGTTAGGCCTTCGGGCAGGTACTGACGTGAATCTTTTGCAACTCTGTATCAAGCGCCCTCCTTCGTCGGTATTGTTAAAAAGAACCGTCGGCGAAGTAGAACACAATTAATAAAATGGCTATACACAATAACTGCTTAAGAGACTAAATGCGTCCGTCTACTTTAAAATCAGAGATGCTGCAACTCTGCTATAAAAAATATAATAATAATAATAAACAACGCAGAATAGCTGAGTTGCAACACAGAAATTAAAAGCTCTCTCTCTGTCTTCTAATTTCACGACCTGTCCTCTCTACCCTATCCCTTTCACAAAAGAAGTAACAAAATTTTAAAGGGTGTAAAATAAGCTGTTTTAAATTTTCCCTTGTCTCTTGGTCTATAAAAGCAGTGTATACTTTTTGTGACCGCAAGAAAAAATTTATTGTAAAGACGCACACTGGGGATTTCGCGGAAAAAACTCAAATTGTCAATATACTCTTAATGCAATATGCAGTGATATTTTTAAATTTTAGACTAAATGGTACAGTTAAATCAAAAAGAATTACTCCGATGGGACTGCTAGTTTTTTTATAGCCGTCTCAAAATCAGTACTTGTATGTTTTACCGAATCAACTTAATTTAAACCTAAGAATTTCAAAACGAATATTATTTTATTGTGTGTGCTAACGTTTTTCTTTTTATTTTTTATTTAAAGTAGGATACTTCAGTATACTAAAATTGAAAAAATAAACTCTGCACAGACTTAAGTTTTTTTTGTTTGTTTATTTTTATGAACATATAACAAAAATCCCTTTTTTTCTCCAAACATTTGGACCTGCAATTTTAGCCATACTTTCCCACAGTGCGAAGGTCGCAGGTTCGAATCCTGCTGCAGAACTCTGGCAGTTTGTGTCTGATAATTAAAAGGAGCGCACAACAAGCCTTCACTGGCTTAAGTGTATGTCGTATGACAGGGGCTATCACACCCCTCCAACCAGTTGGAAATCACAGTTGGAAATCACTACTAATACATTGTCTCATATCTGTTTTTAAATTTTTAATCAGTTTCAAGTGCCACAAGGTGCCACCTCTCAATTTGTTGCATTACACAGTACAAAATTTTTCAGCTGATTGATTCGCGATTCAATTCTGATAAGGCTTTTTTGTCTAACATAACTCAAGAAACACTAGTCGGATTTTGCTTAAACAAATTTAGAAAAATCAAGAATTACAATTACTTTCATCTGTTTATAAAATGTTTTGCTACATAAGCAACAGTTTCGCAGTTATAAATAAATGTATGAAGAAAAAAATATTTTTTTGCCTTAAAAATTTAAATTTTTTATTTTTAATTCATAAAAAATCCAAAACGAAGAAAAAGTGTCAAGTCCTATTACTTTCACGTAAAGTCGCATAACCTCAGAACAAAATGAGACATAAATAATTAAAATCCATGAACGCGTTTCGCTTCTATGCACAATTAAGTGAAGGTATGAATTTAAAAAATTTGCTCGTGATATATGCAAAATTCTTTGGAAAAAACCTTGATGACTTTTTTTATGATTCTCAGGATTAAAAAAAGCAATAAACAAAAGGTTATTTGATTTTTATGATTGCAGTAGCAAAGTAATAAATCCTAATAAATTCGTGTGGACAATTAAAAGGAAAGTACACTTTTTGATTTATTTGGGTTTTTACGTTAGTTACCTGCATAATTTTTTACAG
Source organism: Germaria angustata (assembly GCA_963681545.1). Lineage (NCBI taxonomy): Eukaryota > Metazoa > Arthropoda > Insecta > Diptera > Tachinidae > Germaria > Germaria angustata. The sequence goes on along the minus strand of OY812998.1, from coordinate 77,051,108 downwards.
AAATTGCACCCACATTTATGAGTGCTAATGTTTTGGAATGTTTGGAAATATGCCCCCATTTATAAGTACCTCGCAGTAAAATGTTGAAAAATACGTAGTATTTATAGGTGTTCATTGATCGATTTTTGTCATTCAACAAGTGCCGACGAACGCGAAAAGTACAAGGGATTTTTCTCCAGTTTTTCAATTATAACTGGAACTAAGGCTAAAGAGTTTTACGACAATGGAAAGTTTTTCTATTTCACATGCAGTTTTATGCTCGAAGCTTCTGGAGTTTGACAAAGACAGAACAAAATTAAAACAGCTTTTGCAACAATCGCACGTTGGCTTAAACGAAACTAGAGCATGTGAAATTTTGGATACAATATATAACGGCTTTCACTCTAACTTCAAACAAAGATGGCAGGATTCTAATCGAATGAAGTCGCGATTTGAAAAAAAAGAATGCAAGTTGGCTTGAACGCACATTTACAATTAAGTTTACTGAGGCCGAACGTTCTACCAGTTCTGCACTTGGTCGGCCACGTAAATCGTTTGAGGAGTGCTGTGATCGCGCAAGCGATACAAAAGGGATGAAAAACCAACCACAAAATTTTTACATTAAAAACTTTGGGGATGTTTATAAAGCTTGAACTTACAAAAGAAAAATACGAGTATATAATGCATTGGTTAGAAAATGAAGGGTACAAAAGCATAGTGTTATAAGCGACGAAGTTAAGGCCCTTTTAGAATAATAAATTGAAAATAGATTTAAAATAAATAATAAATTAAAAGTTAAAAAAATTATTTAAATTTTTAGGGCTTTTTACATTGTAGGTAACGATATACATTTCTCTAGCTTTCTTCATTTTAATTCCTTTGGAGTATTACTATATAAATAAAACTAAATTTGTGATGAAATCACTAGGTTCGGTTAGGTTAGGTTGATTGGATTGGGGTGTGATAGCCCATGTCATACGACATACACTTAAGCCAGGGAAGGCTTGTGTGCGCTCTCTTTAATTTTCAAACACAAACTGCCAGAGTTCTGCGGCAGGATTCGAACCTGGGACCTTCGCACTGCGAGTCTAGTTCACTACCTACTAGTCTACGAAGGTCAGTATGAAATCACTACATTTTTTCCTCACCTCCATACAAAAATCCCGTGTGTGACGTGTTAAATTTCCCCTTTATATTTTAATTAAATTATTTGAGCTTATCCCACTTCTGAAGATCTGTTATGTAGTTGTATTTCGTTTTGTATATATTTATTGAATGAATTTCGAATGGAAAAATATTGACAAACATAACATTTAAAATTAAAAGTGATCTAGATTACATTTTTTTGGTAAAAACTAAGTTGACAACAACTAATATTCTTACAATTTATTTATTTGTCAAGCACACTGTCATGATTTTTATACGAGTTTCGTATACTTTTAATATCTTTACGACACAATATAAAACTTAAAATGCATGATTAACTAGTCATCCCGCACGTAACGAGATTGACTTCGAGCATTTCTATAGTGTATTGCAGTTTTAAGAGTTTTAGCTAAATATTAAGCTTTAAAGCTCAAATTAGTAAACAAGAACTTTAAGGCTAAATAACCTCGGTTAAAAAAATCATATTATTTAAAGAATGTTATTGGCAACTTAATTCAGGATGTAGTTTATGATGGTAGAATAATTATTACAATTTTATTACAATACTTCAATTGCTTTTATTTTTATCTAATTAATTCTTTCCCCTAATATTTCGTCCAACTGTGTTCATCATCTTTAGGGATAATAATATTATTGTTCACATCTGTAATATCTATAATCCTCTGTCTAAATGTTATTTACCTTTCATACAAAAAACCGCGCTTGCGACCCACTGTTCAAAAACTAAACAAAATCCAGATTTTCATAAATTAAGAACACTGAGACGAGAGATTGGAATAATTCATATAGATACATAATAGAGATATATTGCACATGATAAACATAACGACTTAGAAGATAATTAATAACGAATTGCCTATTTACTACAATAAAGCCGAAAATGTAATTATCAAACTTCATAAAAAAATTTAAAGTGAACTTGTATATTTTTCTGTATGTATACACCTTTGACAATCATCTTACCTATTAGATGGGTTGCTACATAGACCTTAGTAATAGGCCTTGTCTTTAATCAACCTATAGAAAGATTCGTTTGCTTACTAGGTAGGACCGATAGTACATACGACTGCCTCAATTTTATTTTTGTACTGTAAAAAAAATTACGTACACATGCAATATTTATTCAATTAATTTGTCGCAACCCGCAAGTAGGAAAACAAATATGTAATTGAATGAAGAATATATTAGTATGTTGAGAATACAATTTCGTTTTGTTCCAACTAGGGAACTATTTTTATTTTTCCAATGCACAATAGGTCAAAGACAGCTTTTTCTGTGCTAAATTGATAATAATCAAAGTGCCGTTTTAGTATTATTGTTGTTGTTTTTTAATTGGAAATGCTTCAAAACAAAGACGTGTGATATTTTTTTCCATTAAAAAAAGCACCGTTACACATTTGTACGTCAAAGTCAATCAATGCATTTTTTTCTACAAACGTGCTAGAGTGTTCAATAGAGCAAGGTCAACTTTAAGTTTGTATTTCTCGATTTGTGTTTATTATAATAATATTAATTGAAATGGAAAATAAAGAGACAGGTAAGTTCTACTGTTTTTAATTATAACTACTTTATATTTATGTCGATATACTTGAAAAGAACTCATTAGACAACATTACCTTAAAAGGGTTCAGTTTTTTTTAAACTTTTACATTCCGTAAGCGTTTAAAAAAGTTGACCCCATCTGACCTCTTTCAAATTGAAGAAGTGGATTAAATATATTGTAATGAGTTAATTTTGGTTTGTGACAAATTACGATTATTTGCGTTTTCTGAGTTATGCCTTTTCTTGTATGTAACCTCTGTATCAAAAAAAAAAAAAAAAAAAAAAAAAAAACATCTGTTTGAAATATGGCGAAAAGAATGTATTAAGAAAGGCAAATTTGATGCGGTTTTCTAATACGTTGTTGACAAAATCAAATTTAATACTATTTGGGATGAAATTAATAAAAATATAAAGCAAAAAATACATTTTTTTGCGTAAAATTGGCTCAAAAGGGGGAAAAATGTCGCAGAAATATAAATGTCTTTAAGGAAATCAAACCAGGCTTGTCCCATTTGTGCTGCTACTCCTAAAGACTTCATGAACATATTTGATTATAAAAGTAGTGTATTCTGTGCCAAAGAGGAAAACTTAAAGTTTGGACTTAGCCCCCTTCATTGCTGGATACGATTTTTGAGTTTGTATTACATTTAGACTATAAATGCAAATTACAAAAGGGTCAGATACGAAGAGATGATAAAGTAACTATCTTAAAAAGAAAAAAATACAAAACGATTTTTGGAAAAAGACTGGACTTCGCGTGGACATGCGCAGAGTAGGTGGTTTTGGTTCCACAGATGACGGAAACTTTTACTGAGCATGATATTTTTTCTGAAATAACTGATGTTGACAATGATATAATATTTCGATTCAAAATCATTTTGATTTGCTTATCCTGCCAGTTTAAAATCGATTCTAATAAATTTGAAATATATTGCTTTGAAATGGCAAAACGTTTTCAGGAGCTATATCCCTGGTTACCAATGACTGCCACGGTCCATAAAGTGCTCATACACTCAAAACAAATAATAGAAAACAGCGCACTACCAACAGGTTTTCTTGGAGAAGAAGCTTCTGAATCACGACACAAAATATACAAAGGCGATCGGTGGCATCACGCCCGCAAAAGCAGCCGCACCAATAACCTGTTAGATATACTTAAACGGGCTGCTGATACTTCAGATCCATTAATTTCCACAACAATTTTAACCAGACGCTCACAAAAGCGTAAACGTTCATCACTTCCACCTGAAGTTGTTGAGCTATTATGTTGCAGCGGGTCCATAGAAGAATTTCAGCTTAGCAACCAAGACGAAGAAATTGATGATATTGATGAAAGTGAGGAAGCCCTTTTTGATTTAAATTTACAAAACCAATTAGATTTAAGCAATTTCTAAATGTTATAATATAATAAAATAATCAGTTCAATGTATTATGTTTGCTTTAATGGTTGAAAAAGGGTTAATTATTGGTCATTACTGGGTTAAATTTCATTTTTTTAAATAGGATTAAACTTGCTTGTGGAATTCTTAGAGGCTATGGTTTGAATACCATGTTTTTGCAGTTCAGTTTATTGTGTCTAATAATATTTACAAAATTTATTTACAATGGTATATATACATTTACAAAGAGTTTAAGGATTTTTCCTTTTTCTACTAAATAATACAATTTTGTTTTATGTTATCCCAGATTTTTAATATAGTATTTAAGTTAAGGTGAAACTTTTCAAAAACCTTGTGAAATTTTTGTTATGATAAAAACTTAAAAACTACTTAACTAACTAATTTAAAGCGTGGGTTAACTCAGCTATATGATTATGTTCAGAATGAAAACATCTAATATTTTCATACAATTTGTATATCTTAATACCGACCAAATCGACATTTGCGATTTGGTGCAGTCTTGCTGTGGAATAATGTTTGGGAAGATTATGAATTAACTTTAGGAGTTTATTTTGAAGGATTTGTAGCCTTTTTAAGTGGCATTTAGCACTTTTAGCCCAAACTGGGGCTGCATAGCATATAATTGCCTGAAATATGACTTTGAAAATTAACATTTTATTGTCAATACTTATTGATGACTTTCTATTTATTAAAGGGTAAAGAGTTCGAATAAGTATGTTACATTTATTAGCGATATATGATACGTGATCTCTATAAGTTAATTTTGGGTCTAGAATTACACCTAGATACTTTAAGTTGTTTTCCCATTTAAACATATACCATTTGGGGAATAATTCCTTTTTCTAGTAAAATAAATTGCTTGACTTTTGTTATAATTTAATGCTATTTTCCATTTCGTAAAATATTGAAATAATATTACGATGGCCGATTGCAGGTTTGATAATATTTCTGAAGAGAAAATACATGAGTATAAGACTGCGATATCGTCTGCAAACATGGATATGACACAGTGGTTTAAAATAGGTATATCAGCTGTGTATATATTATATAAAATTGGAGATAAACAAGACCCTGAGGACATCCTGCATTTATTTGAAAAACGTTTGAGCATTTCGAGCCTATAGTTATATATATTAGCATATATACATACATAAATATGTACATTTTATTATATTATTTGATAAATCTACTTTACATATACATATATAAGTATTTATTGAAAATTTAAAAAAAAACATAATTATTTTTGTCAGTCAGAATTTTTCAATTGATATAAAACATTGAAATTAGTAACATCAAAAAAATTGTAAAAAAATATAAAAAATATATTTTAAAAAGAAAAATAAATAAATATTTTAAATAAAAAAAAGGTGAAATAGTACTAATTAAATATATTGTGAGTTCCACCACTATACAAATAATTGGCGCAGTCGGACTTTGAACCTACTTTTTATTCAAGAAACGAATCCAGAAAAACAGGAAGAAAATATTAAATTTTTTAAATTTTTCAAATAAAGAGGGAAGCAAAACCAACGAACCAACCAACAAACAAAGCGGAACAGGAACCGAATTATCAATTTCAGGAACCATATAAAAAGATACAAATTTAAATAAAAAATTGATTAAAATATGGCTACAACAATTACAATAAACCCTTTCCAATTACTGGGAGATATTCCAAAGTTTGATGGACAACCAGAAGAGCTAGAAATTTTTATAAAAAATATTGAAGGTCTTTGTCAACATGTTGATGCTACATCTATTGAACTTTTTGATCTTAGAATACGTAACAAAATTGTGGGTGCAGCCAACATTTCATTAATCAACAACAACAATCCAACAAAATGGGAAGAAGTCAAGGTAATATTAAGAAATAACTTTAATATACCAGACAGTGTAGAGAGTTTAATTAACAAAATTAAGACAGCTGAATGTAGAAATAGTATAAGTCAATTTTTTAATTATATAGAGTCACTCAAAACAAAATTAAATTTAAAAACTAGTATTGATAATACACAGTGCTATAATTGTAAAAACAATGAGCAAATGATTTTAAAGATTTTTATTAACAAACTTCCAAATGAACCTAAATTAATTTTAAAATCTAGGAATCCCTTTTCAATGTTACAAGCAAAAGAGATTCTTATTGATACTGATTATTTTTATAGTAATATACCAGACAATTTACAACCCTTCCCATCCAAAAATAAATTTTTCCTTAATAATAATTTAAACAAAAATAATTCTCAATATTCAGAACAATCTTCCTCTAGAAACATAAATAGAAATAATTTTAATAAAAACGAACATAGAAATTTTAAAGAAATGGACAATTTTTCAGAACGACGTTATAGAAACCAAAATTTTACGAAAAGAAATTTTAATAATGCTGAAGATTATAACAGAAACTACAGCTATGAATCTTCTAACCGAAATTTGAATAATTACAGAAATTTTAATAACAATAGACACTTTAACACAGAACAAAATTATAACAACACTAATAATTATAATAGTAGTAACTATAATAATTATGATAACAACAATAATAATAATTACAATAATAGTAACAATAATAATATAGGAAACAGAAATATAATTAGTGATAATAATAGTAGATCTACTCAAAATTCTTCAAATAGAACCGTTCAAATGGATATTGATAATATTCAAACAGCAAATTTTCAGTTAACAGCCGAAAAAATTTACCCTGCATAGTAGTGAAAACGCAATCAATTCCATTAAAACTTCTTATAGATACAGGTTCAGGTACTTCTCTAATAAGAAAAGATTTATTTCACTCGTCATTTCAAACAAAACTAGAACGTCCTATAATTTTAAACACTATTTGTTCTAAAACTATTGCTAAGACCAAAATTACTATACCATTCTTTAAAGAATTCAATTTACCGAATTGTAAACTTGAAATGATAGAAACAGAAATATTAAATGATTTTGATGGTATATTAGGATGTAATATTTTGAATCCATTAGGTGCGAAAATTAATTTAAAAGAAAACATTTTAATAACTGATAATGCAAAAATACCACTAATTTTTAATGAAACTGTTGAGCATTATAATGAAAATGATATATCATATTTTAATAGCATAACTATTGATATTAATTTTAATGAACCGCGAATCGAATGCATTATATACCACGTTTATACGCACGTCTTATTTGCAAATAGAACTATTTGCAAATAACTAATTCACTGTTTATACGGGAAATTGCATACAGAACTTATGTTATTATTAGTGATCCCATGTGACGAAAATATGATTGTTTGGTAAGTAAAACACAAAAAACGTTCATGAAGTGGCAACGTCTTACTTTTTATTTGCAAATAGTGTCGTTATTCACGACTTGTTAAGTGAGTTAATAAGTTACTACAAAAAAGTTATACGGCAACATTCTTCTTTTTTATTTGCAAATAAGACATGCGTATAAACGTAGTAATAAACAAATTACAAACAGATAATTTGAATAATGAAGAAATAACTGAATTAACAAAATTGATTAAAGAATTTAATTCTGTATTTTATATTGAAGATGAAAATCTATCGTCTGTCAGTAAATATAAACACAAAATATCTACTATAAATGATATTCCAGTATATAGTAGAGCGTATCGTTTTCCAGAAATTCATAGAGAAGAAGTGGAAAAACAAATAAATGAAATGCTTAAATCAGGCATTATAACTAAATCATGTAGTCCATACAATGCTCCAATTTGGATTGTTCCAAAAAAGATTGATAATTCTGGTAAACAGAAATGGAGAGTTGTGGTAGATTACCGAAAATTAAATAACGTAACAATTGAAGATAAATTTCCCATTCCTAATACGGAAGACTTATTTTCAAAATTAGGAAACTCACAATATTTTAGTACACTTGATTTAGCAAAAGGATTCCACCAAATTTTAATTTCTCCGGAAGATAGGCACAAAACAGCCTTTTCCACTCCAACAGGACATTATGAGTTCACATGTATGCCTTTCGGATTAAAGAATGCACCTGCATCTTTCCAAAGAATGATGAACGAAATATTACATGACTATATAAATAATATTTGTGTTGTATATCTTGATGATATATTGATATTTTCCACATCACTTCAAGAACATATCAATTCATTAAAGAAAATATTTAAGAGATTATCAGAATATAATCTGAAAGTCCAAATTGATAAATGCAATTTTTTTAAACGTGAATCTGAATATTTAGGACATATTATTACAATAGATGGAATAAAACCAAATCCAGAAAAAATTAAAATCATTAAAAAGATACCATTACCGAAAACAGTAAAGGAAATCAAATCATTTTTACGTTTAACGGGTTTCTACCGTAAATTCATAAAAGATTGCAGTAGAATAGCTCTTCCAATGATTTCCTATTTAAAAAAGAATTCAAGAATTGATCTTGAAAATCAAAACTATATTGATTCTTTTAATAAATTAAAAACAATTTTATGCACTAATCCTGTATTAGCATATCGCAATTTTGATAAACTATTTGTTTTAACAACAGATGCTAGTAACGGAGCCTTAGGAGCAGTTCTTTCACAAAATGGTCATCCTATTTCTTATACATCTCGAACTTTAAGCAAACATGAACAAAATTATAGTGCAATTGAAAAGGAACTATTGGCAATTGTTTGGTCAATTAAATATTTTAGACCATATTTATACGGCAGAAAATTTAAAATCCAAACTGATCATCGACCTTTAATATGGCTAAACGGTTTAAAAGAACCAAATATGAAACTACAAAGGTGGAAAATTCAATTAAATGAATATAATTTTGAAATAGAATATATTAAAGGCAAAACTAATAAAGTAGCAGATTATCTCAGTCGTTTAGATGTGAATATTTTAGAACAAGATATTCAAAATCCAAGTTCTACTTTAGCTACAATACATAGCGGAGTTGAAAATTTAAATGATCATATATTTATATCTGAAAAACCAATCAACTTATATAAAAATCAAATAATAATTTCTTTAAAAATTCTTTTAAATATGAGAAACAAATATTATTCAATAAAAATACAAGGCACACAATTACAATAAAAAATTATTTCGAAGAAAAGATATTAAATTTTTTAAAGAAAATCTTTCCAATAAAAGGAACAATAGGAATTTTTTGCGATAATTTAGATATTTACAAGAATTTACAACAAACATTAATTCGATATTTTTCAAACTTACCGAATATGAAATTTGTACGCTGTACTAAATTTTTAAAGGATATAATAGATAGAGAAAATCTCTTAACTATTTTAGAAAAATTTCATAACGATAAAAATCACAGAGGTATTGAGGAAACTTTCTTAGAGTTAAAAAATAATATTTATTATCCAAATTTGAAAACTGAAATTCATAAATTTATTAATAACTGCACTTTATGTAATATGTGCAAATACGATAGAAATCCAATTAAAACAAAATTTTGTGTAACTGAAACACCTCTACAATCAAACGAAATAGTTCACATGGATATATGGTTTTTAAATAAAAATACAACATTCCTAACATGTATAGATAAATTAACAAAACATGTATCTATACATTATTTAAGTGATAAAAATTCAATAAGTATTGTTGAAAAAATTAGAGAAAGATTTGCAATTTTAGGAAAACCAAACAAAATTATAGCTGATAATGAATTTAATACAGCTTTGATTAAAGAATTTTTACGATCAGAAGAAGTAGATTATCATTTCACATCACCAAATACACACACGGGAAATGCAGACATTGAACGATTCCATCTCACACTTAATGAACACATCAGATTATTTAAACTACAACAAAAAGATCAAGACTTAAACGATAAAGCTATAGTATATAAATGCATTGAACTTTATAATGATACTATACACAGTATAACATGTGTAAAACCTAATGATTTATTACATAATAAATTTGATAAATCAATTTGGAAAAAATTACATAACGTTGTTCATGATAAAAAAGTTAAACGGATTAATAAAATGAATGAAAATAGAAAAGATTGTCACGAATATAGAGAAAGAGAATTTGTTAAAAATCTTGGATTTAATAATTTAAAACAAAAACCACAATATATAATAAAACAAGTAAAAAATAAAAATAATACACATTTTTTAGATGAAAATGGTTGTAAAAGAGATAGACAGATTGTCAAAAGAACTTTTAAATATCAAAATGAAATACCAAATATTCATTTTGATAGAAAAATAACTGGAAGAAACTATTCCAAGAAATAAATAAATTTGATTAAAATTTTTTTTTTCAAATAAAATATGTTCATTGTTATTATTACCATTTATCTACTTATATATATATTTAAAATAATAAATACAAAAAAAAAATAATATGTTAAAACTAAAAAAAAACATTTATATTAATATATTTATAAAATTAAAAAATGTTCAAATATAATGTATACTTAAAACTTTGTTACTTTGTTAATATTTTTGTAATGAATTATTTTTTATGTATTTATATATGCTACATTCCAGGAGTAATGTCTTGTTAAAGGGTGGGGGAGTTAAGGCTGGGGCACATAGAATCCGTCATCCGTCATCCTTCGACTTTTTCAACTGACGTTAACGCAATGACGGATGAGGTTGGCACAATGAGTACTTTGTTAACGTGTAGAAAATCAGTTGTTTTTTTTTTACATGTTTGCAACATTTCTTTTTATTAAAAAGTAAAAATTTTCTATGGATTTTGAAGAAATTACGGAGTTTATTTTAATTATAATTTTGCTTTATAAAGCTCAAGCTGTCTTGATATAATGGATAAAAGTCGAAGATTTTTGGTCAGACCCAAAAAATCAACTGTTAATTAAAACAAAACATACCAAAAAATCAACTGATAGTTGTCAAAGTACTCAACGTACGTCAAAAGTTAAAAGTTGCCCAACTTTCATCCGTTGCGTTGAAGGAGACGTACTGTATGTAACCAAGCTCATAACAAAACCTGTATTTTAACTTAGCTGTCAGTTGAAAAAGGCGACGGATGACGGATGACGGATTCTATGTGCCCCAGCCTTTATATATATTAGCATATATACATACATAAATATGTACATTTTATTATATTATTTGATAAATCTACTTTACATATACATATATAAGTATTTATTGAAAATTTAAAAAAAACATAATTATTTTTGTCAGTCAGAATTTTTCAATTGATATAAAACATTGAAATTAGTAACATCAAAAAAATTGTAAAAAAATATAAAAAATATATTTTAAATAAATAAATATTTTAAATAAAAAAAAGGTGAAATAGTACTAATTAAATATATTGTGAATTCCACCACTATACAAATAATTCTATGAATACTCTAAATGACCTTGAAGATAAATAACTTTGAATTATTTTTATAATATTTGGTGGGAAATTAAACTGTATTAATTTAAATATTAAGCCATCGTGCCATACATTGTCGAATGCAGCCTTTATATCCAATAATATCATACCAGTCGAATTTTGTTGGTTAAAGTTGGACTTGACGATGTTCCTTATGCGTATTAATGGGTGTAATGTATTATGTGCTTTACGAAACCCAAATTGTTGGGGAGGTAAAATATCTCTACAGTCTAAGAAGTTAATAATTATATCTTTTATTACTCTTTCTAATATTTTACTTATAGAAGATAATAAGCTGATTGGACAATAAGAGGATGGGGAATCAGCAGGCTTGTTAGGTTTTTTGATTGCAATAACCTTTGCTTCTTTGAATTCATCTGGGAAATAACTTAATTTAAGGCAGCTGTTTATAAAATGTGTCAAAAACTTTGTACCTTTTCTTGGAAGAGCTTTAAGAATTGTATTATTGATGCTATCAGCACCAGGTGACTTCTTATTTTTCAGAAATTTTAATGTATCGGAAACTTTTTTATACGTGACAATACAATTATCTGTGGATACAAAGATAGAATTGAATTCATTAATTCTATTCGTAACCAAATTTTCAATTTCAGTATCACTTATACTAGTTGAATATAAATGATTCTCCGAAAAAATACTAGCTAATAACTCACACTTTTCTTCAGTCGAAGAAAATCGTGAATTATTATGCTTTAGTATTGGAATATTTTTGGATGTCTTCCTTAAAATTTTAGTTAAATTCCAAAAAGGAGAAGAGTTTTTGTCTAATGTAGACAATACTTGATTCCATGAATTGTTTCTGAATTTAGTAATTTCCGATTTAATTACAGAATTTAAGGTTTTAAACTCATAGTAGTCACGAGCATCTCTATAACGAAGCCATTCCCTACGAAAGTGGTTACGGTTTCTAATTAACAATTTGATGTTATTTGGCACTTACGCTTCTCTTTTGTTTTTGTGGAACACTATGCATAACTGCATCATTAAGGGTATCAATAAATTGGCGAAGTGCAGAGTCAACTATCTCTTTGGTTGTATATGTATTATTATTAGGCAAGGAAATATTTCTGTTAATGAATCTAGAGAACCGTTTCCAATTTGTATTTAAAATCAAAGTAGTGAAGGTTGTTTTTTACATAATCGGTTCGCCACCCATTATAAACTTTTCACCCCTACTAAGCTTATGAATATCAAAGGCGAAAATTTGCCTTTCGGAATTGTCGGGGCCGGCGCAGCCGCCAGGAAAATAGCAAGCATATATATTTATATTACCAGTAATAGTTGGAACTTTAATACCAATATTTTCTATAAGAGTAGTGTTCACAATAGGAATTGTCGAATGGCTAATATTTTTCGTTACTATTATAGCTACTCCCCCTCCTCTTCTTAATTCTCTATTATTTCTATAATAAAATATAATAAAATCTTGGTGACTAAGGGAAAAATTAGGTTTAAGCCAACTTTCTGAAAGTAAACATACATATGTGAATGTTATTATTTAATAAGAACTGAAATAGTTCAATACTTTTATTTTGAACGCCTTGAGCATTCCAAACTACTATATTTAGTTCATCGCTAGCCATTATGAAAGGAATTTTGTGGCGAGGTTTGTTATCACCTCTAATTGATCAAGTTTATTTTTACAATTCCGGAGTTTAGTGATTAATTCCATTGTAATTGCTTGTAATTCCTGAATGGAGAACATATGTTGTATAATCGTTTCATTCAATAAATTTGTGATGAAATCACTAAATTTTTTGACAAATATATTTTTTTCCTCACCTCCATACAAAAATCCCCAGTGTGAGACATCGCATGTCTGTATGGAATATTTTAAACCGGATAATTTTGAAAACAATCCGCAATATAACATGTGTAAGTTTATTATTAAATATTGACAAAAATTAAAAGTTAAATTTCTGAGAATCCATCATAAGGTTTTACTAAAAAAAGATTCTTTAAGCGTGGACTGTGTCCTCTATCCATAAAGCGAAGAAGCTTGTGAGGAACAAGCGAATCCAAAAGCGTGAAAGCAAAAAAAATTTTTTAAATGCTTCCTAAATAACAAAATGCAGAGACCGTTTTCAAAGGTAAAAAATTAGAGATTCAATACTTGATAGAATTACTTATCACGACAAATTTTTTTCTAGTTATAAAAAGTCCAGAAGTGCGGGTTGTCGAAACTTAAGTTATAGAACAACCAGAATATGAAGACTTTGTTGAAAGGCAAAAGGACAACCTTTATAAAAATGATAGTGAAATAGAGTGCTTCAAGAAGGAAAGGTTCGTTGAATGACTTTTGGCTTCATTGTTCCTATTACTTATATTTACTTTCAGTCCGCTTTAAGAAGATGTCTCTTCTTAGAGAGAACTCTGGCCCTTAAACGGCAGCACAATTAGGAGCTCCAACATATTAGTGGGTTGATAATGTATCTGGAGACGCGCTATCAAAGCCAACACTTCAAGCAATGAAACATATGGCAGAACTGCACCAAATGTTTGATAAAAATATTGACGACGGCCCTGTTCACTAAACTTTTTATAAAATATTTAATTAAACAGTCTTATCATATTAAATGTGATCAAAAAGTAAAAAACCTATTTTAAAATTCGAAAACTTAATGTGGACAACAGCATATCTACAAAAAGAAAGTTCAATAAAATAAAAAATTAAATGATATTTTGAACGTCTTTGTTTTAATTTTATTTTAAATAAAAATTTAGCTGCACTCAAAAGGATATGTTACTTTCAGTTATTTAGCATTAAGGAGGGTAATGTTTATTATAAATTTGTTTAATGAATAATTTGCAATCACACCTATTGCGAGTGTCAACGTCGACATCAACACAATACATTAGTCGCTGTCAGATCGATATACCATTGTCGTACCGTCAACTCTATATCGGTATTTACTAAAAATATTGTGTTGACGTTGCCTTGTTATCGAGAAAGTGAAGAAATTAAATATTATATCTATACTTTCTGACGTTCGCTTGATTTGTTTCTTTAGTTTATTTTAACAAATTTTATTGCAATTTAAAAGATATGTTTTCAATGTTGTATTCAAGAGAGAGTTCTGATAGAGAAAATAATAATGAAAAACTAAAACTTCGAAGAAAAAGAGACAAAGATCGGACATTTATAGTTTGCCAGATGCCAGGTAAGTGAACAAAAATAAAAAATTTGCTATACAATTTTCAGAAATTGAAAACAGTTTAAATGCAATATTTTGCTTAATTGCAGATTTGCTTTAAGAAAATGGCCTTTAAGCGTGGTTTGGAAATAATTCAGCCTTTCAATAAGACTGGAGAGTAAGGTCAACTTTCATTTGTAGTAAAATAAAGTTAGTGACAACACTACGGTTTTTGGCACAAGGTTCTTACCACTTAAGTGTCGGGAATGACTTTAATCTGGGTTTATCACAACCCACAGTATCTTATATCAGATTTGAATTGACCGAAGAGGAAAAGGCAGAGGGTAAATTGGGTTTTTTGTGGGTGTTATTCGCTGTGTGGACAGCATACACATTAATATTTTAACCCCTAGTAAAGAAGAGAAAAACCTTACCTTACAACTGAAAAGGATTTTTTAACATTAATACAATAATTGTAAGTGCACTTTCAAAACTGAGTTTGTTGTCGATGCTTTCGTATCTAAGTAAAAGCTTTTTTTCTTAATTAAATTTTAGATTTGCTATAACAAGATGAAAATTAGAACCTCTTGTCTTGAACGAAAGTACAGCAAGACAAGTCTTGGGAAATCGCTACAATGCTGGTGAAAGTAATTGTTGTCTTTTAGGTACTACAGCAAAATAATAAAATTCTTCTGAACTAACTTTATATTTTTTATTTGAATTTCTCTTTCATGGAGTTCTTTATGCCTTTGTTTCTGTCTCTCCATCATTTTAATTTTTTTCCTTCTACTTAAAACAGTTTTCTCTGGTAGCGTCTTGTTTCCTTTAAAACTGTTTTTATTACTTCTAAAGTTTTTTTTTTATCATCACATATTTTTTTCTGATGCTCACTTATTTCTTTTAAACAGTCTTCTAATTCACTAATTGTTTTAGCAATTGCATTAAAAATTGATGCATTCAGCTTCTTGATTTCTTCCCATTCTATAAAATTTTTACCACTTGGCCCGCTATGAAATCCATTGGTTAAACATGGTTTACTTTCAAGCTGTTTTATTAGCAATTCAAATCGTTTATTGGTAGTAATTTAAATTTTTTCCAATTCAAATATTTTTTAAACACAACCGCGACAGTTAGGTTACTTACCTTCGTAGACTAGTAGGTAGTGTGCTAGACTCGTATTGCGAAGGTCCCAGGTTCGAATCCTGCCGCAGAACTCTGGCAGTTTATGTCTGATAATTAAAAGGGAGCGCACAACAAGCCTTCACTGGCTTAAGTGTATGTCGTATGACATGGCCTATAACATCCCTCCAATCAACCTCACCTAACCTAACCTAAAAGTAAAAAAAGGAAATGCAATGATCCAATTCAGTTGGATCTCACCACATTTGAAACTTCAAATGTTAATAACATCAACCGTTTTAAAATTTTGGGTGAAATTGAAATGGACAAAACAAATGAAATCAGGGATAACAAGAAAGAAAAGAATTTAGTTAATCCTAGCGTCGAAAGTTACTACCCTCCTATTTTTATTTATAACATAAACATAAAAAGTCTGGTGGATCAATTGAAAGCCAAAAGTGTTGATTTTAAAATCATCAATAAATCTAAATTTAAAAGCAAACTTTATGTGCGCGATCATCGTGTCCACCAGGAAATGATGGCATTGCTCAAGGAAAAAGGCATTGAATCTTACTCTTTCACTCCAAAAGCTCTCAAGAAGAGAAATATTATTTTACGTGGCCTTTATTTTCAAACGGATGTGATTGACATTAAGAGGGAACTGGATTTGATTCTACCACATACTGTGGATGCGGTTACAAAATTCCATACAAAATATTCTAGGAAATTTAGTGTTTACACCAGTTTATTTTTAATTACATTGCTTCCCGGTAAAAATGCAAATGACTTAACTCACATTAGGTATTTACTGAATCAATCTGTTTCTTGGGAATCGCCTAAGGCAAATTATAAAGAAATTCAGTGTTGGCGTTGCCAACAATGGGGGCATTATTCTAGTAACTGCAACAGACCTCAAGCATGTGTTAAGTGTTCTGAGAAACATGGCCCGGGTGAGTGTAAGTTGGTAGTTAATGATAATTCCAAGTCCTTTTGCGTTAATTGTAAAAATTTAGGACATCCAGCGAATTGGCGAGGTTGTCCATCCTTTTTGCAATACACTGATCGTAAAAAGGAATTGGCTAATGTTGTTAAGGAAAGAAACTTCTTGGCATTTCAAAATGTTCAAAATGCTAGTAATGATTCAGGTTTTATTTCCTCTAATAAAACATTTGCCAATTGTTTTAATATATCCCAAAAGACTGTTAAAGTTTCAAAGAAACCGGCGTTGATTGAAGAATTTTTGAAAATTGCTATGTAAGGAGGAAACAATGTCATTGGAAGACAAAATTAGAAATTTTATTGGAAATTACAAAAATTGCTCTAAACCGCAGGAAAAATCTGATTGTTTGAAGCTTCTTAAGGAAATCGAATCTATTTATGGTAATTAGAAATATGGATTTATTAACTTTCAACGTTCGTTCCCTGGTTAGTTCCAGTAGAAGAATAGATTTAGTAAGTACTTTGAAATGTAATAAGATTGATATTGCCTTTATACAGGAAACGCATCTTAGTCCTACTCATAGTATTGTTTTGGAGAATTACTCTTTTGTAAAAGATGATAGTTCTGTAGGCGTTGCTATCACCTTGAAAGAAAATTACTCTTTTTGTCGTATTAATTTCGATTCTATTTCATTTCCAAATATTTTCATTGAAGTGTTTTTAACAATTGATGGTTTTCCTAAGAAAATTTTATTTGGTTCCATATATTTTCCTTGTAATTTCAATTATAATTTAATCTATAATGGTTTGTCTGCTATCAAGGCAATTTCATCCAACTACGATGGTGTAATTTTAGGAGGAGATTTAAATGCAAAGCATAGTTCATGGGGTGACATTTTGAATAATTCTAATGGTATTGCTTTATTCGACTGGTTGACAGATTTTTGTTCAGAATTCGTTAGATTTTCTGACTCTATTCCTTCTTTCCCTAATGGGAGCTCTTTTCTCGATCATTTTTTAATAAGTACAAATTTAGTTGATACGTGTAGTCCTAATTTTTCGGTTAAATCTCTCCCATCATTTTCGGATCATTTCCCCTTGCATTTTCAATTACAATTCCTAAGCTTTGAATTTGTTTTAAGACAACCCCGCACATTTACATCTTTTAGAAATACTAATTGGGATGTATTCAAAAATGAATTGGCATCAAAGCTAAATTTAATTTTTCCTCCTTTGGATATTAACTTATCAAATCTGGAGATAGATAATTTTGTTGACAAGTTTTCTTCTGCTGTGAACGAGATAACTGATAATCACTGCGAGAAATTTAATATCAGAAATAAACGTAGTTTATCTCAGACAAAATTAAAAATTTAAATAAATTAAAGTATGTTTGGCAAAAGGAATTAAGGAGGATTTTTAGAAGAACATTAGATAGAACACAGCCGGATTATATTTTGTTATCAAAGCAGATTCATCTGATTAAAATTATTATTAAAGAACAAGTCCAAATTGAACAAGGCGAGATTTTTAAAAATCGCCTTGCAGGTATCAAGCCAGGACCTACTGCTTCAAAAAAATTTATAATATTTTAGGAGTTTCAAAAAACTCTGCTTTTACGAAAATTATAGTAAACGGTACAGAAATAACTGATAATAACCAAGTATTATTACACCTTCATAACCATTTTTCTGCAATTTACTCTGGTTCTATGCCTAATAGGGATATCTCCGATGTTGAAAACACACTAAGACTACATTTTTCGCAGATTCCAAACTCTTTATTTTTCTTCAATAGTCGATTTCCATCATCGAATATTCAAAACTAATACTGATGAGCTTTTATCAATTTGTAAATCATTAAATAATAAAAAATCTTTCGGCTTAGATGGTATTTCAAACTTTATTATCAGAAGACTACCAGTCATAGCTTTTGATTATTTAGGAATTATTTTTAATAATTGCATAAACAATGGGTACTTTCCAAATTCTTGGAAGTTGGCGAAAATTTGCCCGATTCCGAAAAAACCTAACAATTTTGAATTAAATAATGTTAGACCTATTGCTCTTTTGTCCAACTTGGGAAAACTCTTTGAAAAGGTAATTCGAGTTAAGATGGATTCAAGTTTTGGTACTCCATATATACCAAATTATCAGTTTGGTTTTAAAAAATTTCACTCAACTAGTCATGCTTTACTGAAATTTCAAAATGATGTTGTGAATAATCTGAGGGATAAATGCTGTACTATAGCAGTTTCGCTTGATATTGATCACGCTTATCACGATGGCATAATTTTTAAAATGATTAATATTGGATTCAAACCTCACATTATTAAGTTAGTTCACAATTTTTTAAAAGGCAGAAAATTTTGCGTCCAGCTACAAAACGAATATTCTATGTTTGGTAACGTTTGTTGTGGTGTGCCACAGGGTTCTATTTTGGCTCCACATTTGTATAACATTTTTATTTATGATTTTCCCCATCAATTTGGTTGTTCAACTGGTATTCTTTACGCCGATGATTCGTTACTTTACGCTCATGGAACTTCACCAAGTATTACCTTGAGTTATATTTCGTCATATTTAAACGAGGTAAATAATTATTATAAATTCTGGGGTATTAAAATAAATGCATCCAAAAGTGAAGCTATTTGTTTAAGGAATGCTTCTGGGAAATGCAAATATTTCGTTGTACCTGAGAGTAAACAACTCAGTTTATCGCTTGATGGACAGGAAATTCCTTTTCTGGACAATCTTAAATATTTAGGTATTCACTTTAACAAGCTTTTTAAGTTTAACCGTCACGCCGGAATATTTCTTAACAAAGCCCGTAAGATTAAATTTTCTTTTGGGAGATTGTTTAAGAGCAGGTATTTACCAGAAAAGACAAAATTGTTAATATATAAGGTAAGCATAAGACCGGTTCTGTATGCATTTTCGATTTGGTTTTCATTTTCCCCTTTAGCAATGAGAGAATTTGAAATTTTTGAACGTAAAATTCTTAGGCTTTGCATTAACAAACACTTTGAACGAATTCATAAAAAATTTTCCAATGAACATATTTATAATTTAACAGGAGTTAGACTCTTAGCCTCGTATGGTTTTGATTTAATGAAACGCTTTATTGATTCTTTGCATAATCTGGAAAATCCTATAATTCAAAATATCTTAAATGATCAAGTCGGGCTAAATTGGCAAAATACCAACTACTATTCACCCTTAGGTTATGTGGAACATGAAGTTGCATGTATAAATAATTCACTACCCAAATTTTATATTTCTAAAATTCCTGGCGCCCACAGAGGATAATATTTTTTGTTTATTCCTTTTTATTATTTTTTTAGCTTCAAGTTTAGTTTTAAGCACATTTCTTTTACTATTTCAAATTGTTGTGCCGGGAGCAAGCACTTTAATCTTTTATGTTAGTATTCTTAATCAAAATATGATAAGTTTGTTACTGTCAACCAATAATTTTCATTAATAAATACAAAACATTATAGTTTTAAGTTTTCTTTGTAATTTGTCTTTTACTTCTCTCTTTGTATGTATGTTTTGAAAGTCTCAAATAAACTTAACTTAACTTAACTTAGGTACATGACGTCATATGTCAGTGATGCTTATTATTATTAATGTTCCAAATAATAAGATTATAAACTATAAAACTCATATAGATAATGATGCTCAAAACAATAGGCATTTGATTCGTAAGTTAAACTGACCAATAGGAGTGAAAATAGTTTTTTGTTTTGTAATATAATTATAAATAAAATAATTTCTTCAAAACTAAAAACTCTTGTTTTTTGTTTCCTTAAAAAAAATTAGTTTCATCATAAGCAACACAACAAACAATTATACTCAACGTTTTTTTTCCCACTAATTTTTATTTATTGTATCTTCATTAAACTGAACTAACAATAAGTATTCAAATCTTAAATATATATAATTATTAGGCCCAACCAGTGTCAGACATAAACTTAGTGATAGTAATTAATAATACATAAATGTAGTGTTAAGCACAAAAATATTTTCAAAAAGTTTCAAATGGAGTATTGCGTATTGAGGCCGTAGTATACCTCTTTTTTAAGCGGATGGGTGCAGTAAAGTTCAAGATATTGCGAGCAGGGGGATTAGCATGGGACTCGAGTTTTGTTAAATATTTGCCTGCATATTTTGCAATTTCAGCGGTCACAAGTGGCATATTTAAATCACGATGTAAAATTGTATTTTTCATGTACCAAGGAGCCGATGTTATTAATCTTAAAATTTTGTTTTGCATTCGTTGTATTCTCTCTACATTGGAAGCTGAAGCAGTGCCCCATAGCTGAATTCCGTAACACCATATGGGTTTCAAAAGCGACTTTTATATTAAAAGTTTACAATCTAGACTGAGGGTAGAATTTCTACCAATCAGCCAATGTATCTGGGTTAATTTAAGCTTCATTTGTGTCAGCTTTGAGTCAATGTGGTGTTTCCATATAAGCCGTCGGTCAAGGTGTATACCAAGGTATTTCACCTGTGAGTGTTGAGGAACAACTTGATTGTTGATTCGAATGGGGGAACAAGTGTCTCTTCGTTGGGTAAATGTAACATGAACACACTTTTGTTCATTTACTTTTATTCTCCATAAGTTCAACCACGGTTCCAACAGGTTAATATGTTCCTAGAGATAACGGGAAGCCTTGTGAGGGCTTTCATGCATACTAAGGCACTCTGTATCATCGGCAAAAATAGAAGTGAGGATATTACTGCTCAAAGGCATATCACAGGTATAAATCAAATACAAAACTGGTCCCAGTATACTCCCCTGTGGCACACCGGATAATATAGTTTCGGGCACACTCACGAAGTCTCCTTCCACGACAGTGAATTTCCGGGCAAGAATGTAACTTTCCAAAAGATTTACAATGTTTATTGGCAGATATGTCTTTAATTTTAAAATTAGGCCTTCATGCCATACTTTATCGAATGCTTGACAAACATCAATAAAGAGTGAAGAACAATACTTTTTTTCTTCAAATGTTCTTATGAAATGAACCAATCTATGACATTGTTCAACGGTACTATGCTGACTTCTAAAACCAAATTGATGGTCCGGTATGCACCCATTATCAGTTAGAATTGGGGACAATTTTGTCATGAGCAGCTTTTCGAAGAGCTTTGAAATTGCTGACAGTAAACTTGTTGGCCTATATGACTCAGCCTTAGTAATATCTTTGCCCGCCTTTGTAATCATTTTGACCATGGCAAGTTTCCAGCTGTGTGGATAACTCTCCAGTCGTAAAATGCCATTAAATATAAATAACAGGATTCTAATAGCAATACGAGGCAACTTCATCAGCATCTTGTTACTAATTCCATCAATACCCGGGGCCTTCTTGGGGTTGGTTCCAGCAATTAGTTTTTGTACATCACGCATCTTAAATTTCATGGGTCGAGAGGCAACTACACTCGGTAAATCAACAGCACCAGTACATGTGTTTGGGGTAAATACGTATTTTAAATGCCCAGCAAATATTTTACCTTTTTCAGTATTAGTTCTTGCCCAACCTCCGGTAGAAGTGCGGAGTGGTTTAGACTCAACGGGTGTTTTAAGTTTTTTCGCAGCGCGCCACAAGGAGTAATTAGATGCTGCAGTGACATCGAAACCTTCCAGATAGTTCTTAAGAGAAGCAGATTTTTCAGATGAAAGCAACTCTTAAAGTCGTTTAGTGCATTCTCTAAATCTGATTTTATGTTGTGGCGATCTGTGCTGTTGCCATTCCCTTCTAGCTCTTCTTTTTTCACATACGAGACTTTCAATATCAGCAGAATAAACTCTATTAAACTTAGTCTGCAGATGGGAGGTAGTGGCATGTTTAGCAGCCTGTTTAATATTTTCGGTAAGATTGGCAATGTTAAGTTCAATATCATCGGGAGTTCTTAGCTGGATGTTCTCCGTACAATGACTACTGAGATATTTTTTGAACCCCAGCCAATTAACATTATTTATCATCTTCGCATATGGGTGAGGTAAGTCACTTCTTAGTGGGCTACAAATTGTAACGATCGTTGGAGAGTGATCGGAGGAGAGATCATGAGAAGCTTCAACATGAATTAAATCCCTAGAGATATTTTTCATGACGCCAAAATCTATAACATCTGTGGTTTTTTGTATGTCAGTAGGACAGTAAGTGGGCTCCCCGCTCGAAATGACGTCCAAGCCCATTTTTGAAATTGTGTTGAACAACGCTCGACCTCTAGGTGTAATAAGACGCGATCC
Source organism: Germaria angustata (assembly GCA_963681545.1). Classification (NCBI taxonomy): domain Eukaryota; kingdom Metazoa; phylum Arthropoda; class Insecta; order Diptera; family Tachinidae; genus Germaria; species Germaria angustata. The sequence continues at coordinate 77,028,176 of OY812998.1, read as the reverse complement.
CCAGAACGTATGTTTTGCATTGTAGTCTTCAGCTGCTACGAAACAAGGTCCAAGAGTTTTGTAAAAATCCTCGTATTGATCCTGAGTGACTGAAAATCTGGGAGGGGAGTAAACTGATGATATTATGAGATTTGTACAAAAATTTTCGATGCAAATATTTGTTGCTTGTAGATGGTCTTCACAAATGTTCTCAAGAATATAGTGTTTGAGTCTTGACTTTATTAGAATTGCTGATCCTCCGCATGCTCTTCCTCTCGGGTCCTTTGTATCATATAAGATGTAGCCATTCATTTTAAAAAGGCTTCTCGAAGTCAAATGAGTCTCAGATACCAACATTATATCAATATTTTTTTACCGTGAGGAAGTGCTCAAGTTCGTTTTTGTGTTGGCGAATGCCATTTACATTCCAGAAACATAATTTTAACGTGTTCTTGTTAACTTGTTAACTAATGCTAGAAGCAGTATGTTCTGCATTCGTAGCATTTCTTGCATCATGCTAGTATAATTTGTTGTAAAGTTGTTTATAGTTTCACCAGATTATCAATAGTAGCTTCAAGGCGATTGAAATTACAGCTTGCGTTTGCATTTGTTGTGTTATTTGGTGCTGACACTTTTTGCATGGGAACTGAGTTGATCTTCACAGCATCAGCATACGATACTTGTGTAGAGATTGGTTGGGCCATAGGAGGATAAGTAACGGAGTACGTATTTCCTGCTTGCGCTGGGGTTACTTTAGACTTTTGACTCATAGCCTGTTTAACGAAAGAGTATACAGGACATCCCCTGTAGTTAGCAGTGTGATTACCCCCACAATTACTGCACTTTTTTTCCTTCTGGTCTTTCGACTTATTGCAAATGGCAGTCTCGTGTAATTCACCGCACACAACACAAACAGTAGGTAATTTACAATAACTTTTCGTATGGCCATATTCTTGACAGTTATGGCACTGTACGGATCCTAAACGCTTGAATGGTTCTTCAACTGTGATTTTCCGATATAAGAGATATTTTAAGTTGTAAATGGGATGGGTCTCATTTTTCTTCAATATTACATCGTTTGGCTCCAGTTCAACGCGAAATAGGGGTTGGGGGATCTTCCCCCTATTTATTATGTTGGATACATTTTTTACCTTGAATCCTTTCAGGCTGAGAGCATCTTTTATTTCAGCAGGGACAACGTAAGAATCTATGCCCTTCAATACGACCTGTAGGCCCTTGGCGCTCTTAAGCTGGAATGTGTAAAAACTTGTATTATTTTTCTCAAATTCAGTAACCATTTTTCGGAAGTCTTTTTCATTATATATTTGAACTTTTGTTTCATCAATGTTACCACGTTTTATTGGAACAATGTGAAATGCCTTTTCACCAATGACTGAGATTAGTTTTTTGATAAGTGTATTAGAATTTTTTTGCCTAAGATAGATTGGTGGGGGTTTCGAGGTTTTTTTCAATGATACTTCGGGTTTGTCGCTGTCATCTTGCAATATTTTAAAACGATCTTGACGGTTAGCTGTGTCGATATCCCTAGATATCTTGGGAACAGATGAGATCTTTGAAGAATTTGGGCTTCGCCCGCGCTTTACCACTGTGATATATCTGTCCATTCCGACAGGCACCTTAGGTCTCTGACTACTGTTGTCTGTAGTTATAACTTGGTTCAGTGACGAACACGAGCCCGGAGCGGATAACGGCGCTGACTTAAATAAAGATGAACTAGGCAACGGTAATGTTAACGAATCACTACTTGGAATTGGATTAAGCGAAGTTGATCGCTCGCGTAAAATGGGCTTTGCCGTTAGAAAAAGACTATCATCCGATTTTTTATTTTTATTGTGTGCATTAAGAATATCAGAACTCACAGTAAAATAGGCATTTCTGCCGTTAGAACTCACTTCACAATTGTTTGTTTTTGAGGTACTCATGCAGAGTATTCCTCAGTCACTTTGTTTGCGGTTGTTTTTTTGTTGTTTGTTTTTCTTGTTTCAGATTATATGAAAAATTATTAATGCAAATTTCACAAAACCCGTACTTAGTACGAATCAGTACTTATTACGAATATTTTTTTTTGTATTTTTGTTTGTTTAGTATGTAAAAAAAACTCCGCTAATACGTCTGTTCACTACGAAGGTTCAACAAAGACTCCTTAAAATGTGATATACTCAACGTGAGTCTATTTTATACCAAGCATTCTAAGCCGACTATGATTATGTATTTTGTTATTCATATACAATACTGAATTCTCATATTGTATTTGATTTGTATGGCATAAACATCTAAGGTTGAAAGTTTTCAAACTGCTTTAAGTTCACTGACAATTTGGTTTAGCGACCAATGAAATGTCGGCATATGAACACCTAAAGCCGCAACAACCAATGCATTTTGCAAAAACTCTAATTGTTTTATTTTTATTTTTTTATTACTGAAGCTGCTTAGTGCCATTTACAGTAAGTAATAAAATCTTAGCCTATTAAGATCTTCTTTGTAATTTTTCAACGTCAGATGCTGATGCGGATGCCCATAGCTGGATTCCATAATACCATATAGGCTTTAGTACCGCTTTATACAAAAGAACTTTGTTGTTTAGACTCAGCGTAGACTGTGCCCCAATTAGCCAATAAAGCTGGGCAGTTTTAATTTGAGCTGCGTGATTTTGGCTGCAATGTGGTGGACGTAAGACGTCTGTCGAGGTGAATTCCCAAGTATCTTAATTGGCTTTGCTCTGGGATCCTTGCACCATTTATTGTAATAGGAGGGCAATTGCTTTTCTCATAGTGAAAGTTACGTGGACACATTAAGTGGGGTTAACCTTTATATTCCACTTATGCAACCATTTTTCTAGCCCAGTTACGTGAGTTTGGAGTTGTTGTGATGCCACTTCTGGGTGTTTATGAATACTCATGAGTGCTGTATCATCTGCAAATGTAGACGTATGTGTGAGCGTATTTCTAGGCAGATCAGCGGTGTATAAAGATATAGGAATAGCCCAAGTATGCTCCCCTGCGGCACTCCTACTGAAATTCTTTTGCATGAAGAATACATATTTTTGGCTCGTATTACAAAACTTCTATTTGTTAAATAGCTCGTGAGCAGCTTGTGGGCATTCGTGGGAAGAAGAGTGGAAATTTTGAATATAAACCCATTATGCCAGACCTTGGCGAATGCTTGGGATATATCTATAAGCAGCGCAGATCAATACTGCTTACTGATAGTTTCCATAATGATGGAAAATATCCAATTCTTAGCATGGAATTGAAAATGAACAAAATATTTCTCACTACCAAGTTTGTTTGGTGTTATAGATGAGTTTGTTTCATTAGGGGTAAAAACCTTCTCCAGATAATAGCAAACTATTCAGCTTTATCCTTGGAGCTTTTTGCCCACTCTCCATTTTTAGGCGTATGGGGGCTTAATAGGCGGTAGGGCGTTTAATTTTTTGGACTGCCTTCCATAAGCTATAACAAGTCTTCAACTCTTTTTCTGCCTTAACAGCGTCCCGTAATTTTTTTTGACATTGGTTTCATTGTGTCTTTAGGGAGGGGGAACGAATCTGCTGCCATTGGTGCCTTAGTTGTCTTTTTTAACTTATAAGAGACTAAATGTAGCATGCAGTGGGGGGCATTTTTTATGCGAAGAAGATGCGGGTGTTTATGTCCTGGTTACGTCGATAAATATATTTCTGAAGAGACTTACAGCAGATTTAATTTCGTTGTCAGTTTTTAGCGAAAAATTTTGTACGTTAGCCAGTTTATCCTTCTATTTGGAAAGCGATCGCTTTTAAAACCATGTTTTCTTCGTCAATCGATAACGTAAAAATAGTGGAAGAATGATCCGATGATAGTTCCAAAAAAAGAGCCAATGAAATGTGCTCTCGATTTACGTTTTTAGTAACAGCAAAGTCAATCACATCAGGAATTTTGTTCAGGTCTGTTGGCCAGTATGTGGGGTGTCCTGTAGACATTGCGTCCAATTTGTTAGATAAAACTGTACTAAACAGTTGTCTACCTCTCGGAGTAGAGCCCAGGGTTTAAAAATATTTTAGAAACTGCTGTATTAATATTATGCCTCGGAGGACAATATACTGCCGATATGGCAATTCCTTTGGCAGCCAGGTGAATTGTTGTAGCCTGGATATGATCCGTTCTGTTTTCTGGCATTGGGAAGTGATCGACATCTTTGTGTTAGTTATGGAGAATATCCCAAAATAATAAATTTCAATACAAAGTATTCATTTGATTTATTTAAATTTTTTCAATTTGTTTAGGTATGTATGGTGTGTATGTAAAAATAATTTTTAAATAATTTCTATTGTTATTCAATTTTTTTTTTTTTTTAATTTTTTTCTGAAAAAGACGCCCAAGGGGCACCGAAATATTGAAATCAAATATGCCCCGATTATGTTTTACAGCACTTAAATGTTGTGATGTTTGTTAAAAATAGATTTTGTTAGAAATAAATAAAAGAACAACAAAAAAAAAACAAATGCCACGTATCCGGAAAAGAATTCGAGACAGTTCAAATCCATTGGAACTACCATATATAGAATAAGTATGTATAATTTAAAAAAAAACTAAAAGTTATTACAACATCTTAATTACAATAACATAATTTATAATTTTATAAAAATTTTCCGCATAAATAAGAATGGTTTCTTGTTTTTGATACAAAAACTGAGCACTTTTCTAAAAACTAGCTTTTCTATTATTTTATGTTTCTAATTTTGTATATAATTTAATTTTTCAGTAAAATGATCCCATTTTGTTATATCCAAATGGCAACTTGCCTCGCCCAATATCTGGATTAATTTTTAACAGCTCAACCACCTTTGTCATTTGTTTTTCATTTGTAATTTTGCTAAGAAATATTTATTTTATTATTTTATTTTATTATTTTATATTTATTTTTGTTTTTTACAGTTCTGTATGTTTTGCAAAACAAATTTTATATACATACCTAATTTTTTTTAAATCTATTTTCGATTTTAAACTTGTAATGTTAATAAAACAGTGTGAACAACACATACTGACAACAGTTGTACAACATTAAAATAACAACTGTTGTAAACCATAATCGGGGCAATAAATTTGTTTGTTATAAAAAGAATTAAAACTCGTATATGAAGTAAAAGATATATTAAAAAATGACGAAAAAATAGTGTTAATAAAATAAATATTTTAACACATATATATGGTGTTACGGAATTCAGCTTCCAATGTAGAAAGAATACAACGTATGCAAAACAAAATTTTAAGGTTAATAACATTGGCTCCTTGGTACATAAAAAATTCTATTTTACATCGTTATTTAAATATGCCACTTGTGACCGCTGAAATTTCAAAATATGCAGGCAAATATTTAACAAAACTCGAGTTCCATCCTAATCCCCTTGCTCGTAATATCTTGAACTTTACTGGACACATCCGCTTAAAAAAGAGGGATACTACGGCTTTAATACGCCACACTCCAGATGAAACTTTTTCAAAATATTTTTGTGCTTAACACGACATTTATGTATTTTTAATTACTATCTCTAAGTTTATGTCAGACACTGGTTGGGCATAATTATTATATCTATATTTAAGATTTGAATACTTATTGTTAGTTCAGTTTAATGGAGATACAATAAATAAAAATCAGTGGAAAAAATATATATATATATATCGCACTAAATATTTTACTTAAATTGTTGTAATATAATTACATATAAGCTTATAAGACTGCCAACTTGCCCCAATAATACCCCTGAGGCGCTAGGGATGTTACTAAAACGAATATTATATATTTTATTGTACATTGAATTAAAAAAATTAATTAATTGCTCCGGTGAGTGTTTTGGTAAGTTCGGCCATACATTCTAACTTAAACGAGGAAGAAGTCCAGTCTTCGAAAGTCGCTTCTTCCGCAAAGATTGCTGGGGACGATGACAAAATCAAGGAGAATACTAAGAACAGATTCGCTATTCTCAAGGTGGAAACTTATATGAGACGAAAATAAAAGTTAATGGTATAATGGCTATCGTAAGTTATTCTCTGACTAAAGGTCTTTGGATTGTAATAAAAGGTATTGACTTTTACGTGGACCCCAACGAGGTAAAGAGTGGCGTGCAGCATTGTGGCTATAAGGTGAAGAATGTTACGAACACTAAAAACAAGGAGAAAGTCCTCAAACCACTATTTCGAGTGGAACTCGAACCGAGTTAAAGTTAAAAAAAAGAAAGCCTGAAATATGTACCTGCTGCACACAAGAGTTACATAAGATGGCTGGACCTATCCAACACTCCAATTGCTAGGGATACGGGCATACCAAACGTTAAACCTTTGACCAACAACACTAATTCGTCATCAATTCAGCCTGTTAATATACAGTTGGCACAACCATATACAAGCCAGGTTTTGTCCGCTAAGGTTTTAAAGTATAATCCATCTATGGCACACAAATCTTCTACCAACCAATTTTCGTATGCCAAAGTGTTAAAGTATAACAAGACTGCTATGTTTGGCTATGTTTTTTTTTATTTTTCCATAAATTTCGGACTTTTTTCGCTTTATTCCCTTAGAGTCTAAAAAAAGCTGTTTGCCATCTTTTATTTAAGTGATTGAGTTTAGTTAGTATTGTATGTTTTGTATACGAATTCAAAGTATTTACATGTGTGTCTATATCAAGTACATGCAAGATGGCAATACATTTGCAATAATCCTTTTTAGATTTAGATAAAATTGGTTTTGGCATAGAATTTCAACATGAAATAAATACAGCTGCTTTAAGTATTGCTGATATGTTGGTTTTAAAAGAAAGTTGCTTTCAGTAAGTTTTAAAAAGTTTTGGGGACCCTAATATCTCTCTTGGTGTTTATGAAACACAGTGGGGAAAACTCCCTTTCATAAATTGGAATCAATATTTTGCTAACGAGATACCCAAAACCCAAAGTTTATGATTATCACGATCCTGCTGACCATTTTAAGGAGTTGTCGACGGTTGTTCTTAATGTGTTGTCTGTACCCACAAGTAACGCTTGCGTGGAAAGAATTATTTCTATAATGAATTGGGTTAAAACCAAATTGAGAAATAGAATTCAATACGAACTTCTAAATTCTTTACTTTTGATAATATTGTATTGTGTTTTAAAACAATCGTTCCAACTGAAGATATGTGAGGTAGGTTCAATTCAAAAGAAATGTACCACAATAAGGACGCAAACAACAATAATGATGAAGAAAATACCGGGTACGAAAATTTTGATTCGATACTTGATATGTGTGCCTAATTGGTTTTTCTTCCTTTTTAATTTTTATTTTGATCTCAGCACTGAAGCATTGATTAGTTTTTTTATGTTTTTTGTGAAATTTTTTGCAATATTTAACAAATGTACCTTTTACTAATTTACTTCAATATTTTTTAATATGAAATGTTTTTTTTAATTTCTGTAAGGATTGTATTTTGACAATACAATAACTAAATTTTTATAACAATATTTGTATTATTAAAATTAAAACAATAAATTAGCAAAAAAATTACATTCTTTTATATTTTGGCGATATTTGCCCGATTTTGGCGATATTTAGTAAGGCATTCGAATGTTAAACTAAAAAAAACTGCTACAATTTTCTTTAATAAAAAAATAAAAATATATTTTACTACTTAAATTACATTCTTTAATATTTTGGCGATATTTTAGCGATTTTGGCGATGTTGGCCTTCCAGTTGAAGCAAGCAATAAAAAAACAACTTTTAAGAGCAATTTTACACTTTTATTTTTTTTCACTAATTTTATTTATTGTATCTTCAGAACTGAACTAACAATAAGTGTTCAAATCTTAAATATAGATATAATAATTAGGCCCAACCAGTATCGGACATAAACTTAGTGATAGTAATTAGTAATACATAAATGTGTTAAGGACAAAAAAAATCAAAAAATTCCATCTGAAGTGTGGCGTATAAAGGCCGTAGTATCCCTTTTTTTTAAGCGGATGTGTCCAGGAAAGTTCAAGATGTTACGAGCAAGGGGATGAGGATGGAACTCGAGTTTTGTTAAATATTTGCCTGCATATTTTGCAATTTCAGCTGTCACAAGTGGCATATTTAAATCACCATGTAAAATTGAATTTTTGATGTACCATGGAGCCGATGTTATTAACCTTAAAATTTTGTTTTGCATACGTTGGATTCTCTCTACATTGGAAGCTGAAGCAGTGCCCCATAGCTGAATTCCGTAACACCATATGGGTTTCAAAAGCGACTTGTATATTAAAAGTTTACAATCTAGACTGAGGGTAGAATTTCTACCAATCAGCCAATGTGTCTGGGTTAATTTAAGTTTCATTTGTGTCAGCTTAGAATCAATGTGGTGTTTCCATGTAAGCCGTCGGTAAAGGTGTATACCAAGGTATTTCACCTGTGAATGTTGCGGAACAACTTGATTGTTGATTCGAATGGGGGAACAAGTGTCTCTTCGTAGAGTAAATGTGACATGAACACACTTTTGTTCATTTACTTTTATTCTCCATAAGTTCAACCACAGCTCCAACAGGTTAATATGTTCCTGAAGATATCGGGATGCCTCGTGAGGGTTTTCATGCATGCTAAGGCAGGCTGTATCATCGGCAAATGTAGAAGTTAGGATATTACTGCTTAAAGGCATATCACAGGTATAAATCAAATACAAAACTGGCCCCAGTATACTCCCATGTGGCACACCGGATGAGATAGTTTCGGCCACACTCATGAAGTCTCCTTCCACAACAGTGAACTTCCGGGCAAGAATGTAACTTTCTAAAAGATTTACTATGTTTATTGGCAGATATGTCTTCAATTTTAAAATAAGGCCTTCGTGCCACACTTTATCAAATGCCTGAGAAACATCAATAAAGAGGGAAGAGCAATACTTCTTTTCTTCAAATGTTCTTCTTATAAAATGTACCAATCTATGACATTGTTCAATGGTGCTATGCTGACTTCTAAAACCAAATTGATGGTCCGGTATGCAACCAATATCATTTAGAATTGGGGACAATTTTGTCATGAGCAGCTTTTCGAAGAGCTTTGAAATTGTTGACAGTAAACTTATTGGCCTATATGACTCAGCCTTGGTAAGAAATTTGCCCGTCTTTGGAATCATTTTGACCATGGCAAGTTTCCAGCTGTGTGGATAATACTCCAGTCGTAAAATGCCATTAAAAATAAACAACAGGATTCTAATAGCAATACGAGGCAACTTCATCAGCATCTTGTTACTAATTCCATCAATACCCGGAGCCTTCTTTGGGTTGGTTTCAGCAATTAGTTCATTTACATCACGCATCTTAAACTTTATGGGTCGAGGGGGTAGAGCAACTACACTCGGCAAATTAACAGCACCAGTACATGTGTTTGGGGTAAATACGTTTTTTAAATGACCAGCAAATATGTTACCTTTTTCAGTATTGGTTCTTGCCCAACCTCCGGTAGAAGTGCGCAGGGGTGGTTTAGACTCAACGGGTGTTTTAAGTTTTTTAGCAGCGCGCCACAAGGAGTAATTAGATGCTGCTGTGACATCAAGACCTTCCAGATAGTTCCTAAGAGAAGCAGATTTTTCAGATGCAAGCAACTCTTGGAGTCGTTTAGTGCATTCTCTAAGTCTGATTTTATGTTGGGGTGATCTGTGCTGTTGCCATTCCCTTCTAGCTCTTCTTTTTTCACATACGAGACGTTCAATGTCCGCAGAATAAATTCTATTAAACCCAGTCTGCGGATGGGAGGTAGTGGCATGTTTAGCAGCCTGTTTAATATTCTCGGTAAGATTGGCAATGTTAAGTTCAATATCATCGGGAGTTCTTAGGTTGATATTCTCCGCACAATGACTACTGAGATATTTTTTGAACCCCAGCCAATTAACATTATTTATCATCTTCGCATATGGGTGAGGTAAGTCACTTCTTAGTGGGCTACAAATTGTAACGATCGTGGAAGAGTGATCAGAGGAGAGATCATGGGAAGCTTCAACATGAATTAAATCCCTAGAGATATTTTTCATGACACCAAAATCTATAACATCCGGAATTTTTTGTATGTCAGTAGGCCAGTAAGTAGGCTCCCCGCTCGAAATGACATCCAAACCCATTTTTGAAATTGTGTTGAACAATGCTCGACCTCTAGGAGTAATAAGACGCGATCCCCAGAACGTATGTTTTGCATTGTAGTCCCCAGCTGCTACGAAACAAGGTCCAAGAGTTTTGTAAAAATCCCCGTATTGATCCTCAGTGAATGAAAATCTGGGAGGGGAGTAAACTGATGATATCACAAGATTTGAACAAAAATTTTCGATGCAAATATTTGTTGCTTGTAGATGGTCATCACAAGTGTTCTCAAGAATATAGTGTTTGAGTCTTGACTTTATTAGAACTGCTGATCCTCCGCATGCTCTTCCTCTCGGGTCCTTTGTATCATATAACGTGTAGCCACTCATTTTAAAAAAGCTTCTCGGAGTCAAATGAGTCTCAGATACCAACATTATATCAATATTTTTTTCCGTGAGGAAGTGCTCAAGTTCATATTTGTGTTGGCGAATGCCGTTTGCGTTCCAGAAACATACTTTTAACGTGTTCATGGCTTGTTAACTAATGCTAGAAGCAGTGTGTTCTGCATTCTCAGCATTTCTTGCACCATGCTAGTCATATTTGTCGTAAAGTTGTTTATAGTTTGCACCAAATTGTCTATAGTAGCTTCAAGGCGACTGAAATTAAAGCTTGGGTTTGCACTTGTTGTATTAGATGGTGGTGACACTTTTTGAACGGGAATAGAGTTGATCTTCACAGCGTCAGCATACGATACATGTGAAGTGATTGGTTGGGCCATTAGGGGATGAGTAGCGGAGTACGTATTTCCTGCTTGCACTGGGGTTACTTTAGGCTTTTGACTCATAGCCTGTTTAACGAAAGAATATACAGGACATCCCCTGTAGTTAGCAGTGTGATTACCTCCACAATTACTGCACTTCTTTTCCTTCTGGTCCTTCGACTTATTGCAAATAGCAGTGTTGTGTAATTCACCGCACACAACACAAACAGTAGGTAATTTACAATAAGTTTTGGTATGGCCATATTCTTGACAATTATGGCACTGTACGGGTCCAGAACGCTTGTGTGGTTCTTCAACTGTGATTTTTCGGTATAAGAGATATTTTAGGTTATAAATTGGATGGGTCTCATTTTTCTTCAATTTTATATCATTTGGCTCCAATTCAACACGAAATAAAGGTTGGGGGATCTTCTCCCTATTTATTATGTTAGAGACATTCTTTACCTTAAATCCCTGGAGGGTGAGAGCATCTTTTATTTCCTCAGGAACAACATAAGAATCTATGCCTTTCAATACGATCTGTAGGCCTTTAGCACTCTTCAGCTGGAATGTGTAGAAACTTGTTTTATTCTTTTCGAATTCGTTAACCATTTTGCGGAAATCTTTTTCTTCGTATATTTGAATCTTTGTTTCATCAATATTACCACGTTTGATTGGGACAATGTGAAATGCCTTTTCACCAATGACCGAAATTAATTTTTTAATAAGGGTGTTAGAATTTTTTTCCCCCAAATAGATTGGTGGTGGTTTTGAGGTTTTATTCGAGGGTAAGTCGGGTTTGTCGGTGATATCTTGCAAAATTTTAAAACGGTTTAGACGGTTAGCTGAGTTGGCGTCGATATCCCTGGATATCTTGGGAGCCGATGAGATTTTAGATGAATTTGGGCTTCGCCCGCGCTTTACTACTGTGTTATATCTGTCCATTCCGACAGGCACTTTAGGTTTCTCAATATTATTGTTTATAGTGATAACTGGGTTAAGTGATGAACACGAGCCCGGAGCGGATAATGGCGCTGATTTGAATAAAGAAGTAGTAGGCAGCGGTAGTGTTATAGAATCACTACTTGGCATCGGAGTAAGCGAATTTGATCGCTCACGTAAAATTGGCTTTGCCGTTAGAAAAAGACTATCATCAAATTTTTTATTTTTATTGTTTGCATTAAGAGCTTCAGAACTCACAGTAGAGTAGGCATTTCTGCCGTTAGAACTCACTTCACAATTTTTTGTTTTTGAGGTACTCATACAGAGTATTCCTCAGTCACTTTGTTTGTGGTTTTTTGTTTGTTTTTGTTGTTTCAGTTTATACGAAAAATATTATTAATGCAAGTAAAGCAAATTTAACAAAAACTGTACTTATTACGAATCAGTACTTAGTAAGAATGTTTTTTTTTTGTAATTTTTGTTTGTTTAGTATGTAAGAAAAAACTCCGCTAATACGTCCGTTCACTACGAAGGTTCGACACTTTTATTTAAATTTAATTTTTATACTTAAAGAACGCGAGTGAGCGAGCGAGCGCTTTAAAACAATTTGTCTTTACAATTTGCCTGATCAACTAAAAGAACATAATTTTTAGTCTGCAATGTCTTTTTAAGTTAAAGTCGATCATCAGATTTAACAGTTATAAAATATAAGTAAAACAAGTATGCATATAAGTATATACATACCTACATACATACGATCCATATTAATATGTTTTGATATACATAATATATGTACATGAATGTAAATATGTATGCATAACGGAGCGACAAATATATAAAGTAATAACAATGAGAAAATAAGTAAATAGTATGTAAAATGTAATAATTTGTAAATAATACAGTGGTGGCGTAACATTCCCCCCCCCCCTTGTAAGCGAACTAGGGACCTGTGAGCTTGCAATCTTGATTATTACTGACGTCCAGTACTGCTATTTTGGCAACTGACTTCTCTAATGTACCGGAACTGGTTTTTACTCTTGCCCGTCGAACTTGACCATCTTTCGCTGTAAATATTTCCACAATTACACCCTTGGGCCAGCTATTGCGTGGGAGCGTATCGTCTACTAATATGACTATATCGCCTACAGATAGCGGTTTCACTTTTTCGAACCACTTGCTGCGCCGAATTAAGGTTGGGCCGTATTCACGGATCCATCTCTTCCAAAAATGGTTTGCAAACTGCTGCGTTTGGTACCAACGTTGGCGAAGGTCGCGGTTAACTTCACATAAAGGTTTGTATCCATCAGCAGAGCCAAGTAATAAATGATTTATCGTAAGAGGGTCGTCTTCAGCTGAGTCTAGAGCCACAAATGTTAAAGGTCGTGAGTTGATTATGAATTCAGCTTCCCACAGAGCATTTCTTAACGTCTCATCACTAAATTTAAATGCGGGACACAAAGCGTGTAGTGTACTTTTTACTGTGCGCACCAGCCTTTCCCAGGCGCCACCCATATGTGGTGCAGCAGGAGGGTTGAATCTCCGCTTTATTTCGTCGTATTTGCAAGTAACCTTATTTATATCAAGGCTTTGTTTTTCTTCGCGAAGGACTCTTTCCACAGATTTAAAATTTGTTCCATTATCCGTATAAATTTCTTTCGGGGAGCCTTGGCGACTTATGAAATTTTGAATGCACATTATGCACGAGCTTGTATCGAGACTGTGAGCTACTTCAATATGAATAGCTCGGACTGTCAAACAAGTAAATAACACACCCCAACGCTTTTCTCTGCGCCTGCCTACTGTTACAAATAACGGGCCGAAAAAGTCGATGCCTACATAGGTGAATGGGCGTTCAAAGCTAGCGAGCCTTGCTGCTGGTAGAGATGCCATTAATGAGGGTTGAGGTGCAGCAGCTTGATTTTTACATCGTTGACATTTCGAGCGAACATTTTTGTATACGGCTCTTAATTTTGGAATATAAAATGTTGATTTGATTCTGAATATTGTGGCTTCGTGTAAGCAGTGATGAAAATCTTCATAAAAGTTTCGGACCAATAATAACGTAATATAATGGGTGTTTGGCAAGACAATAGCATTATTACAGTTCGATGATTCAGCTCTGCCACAAGCACGTAGGATTTCATCTCCATCGAGCAATATATTCAGCTGCTTGAGCCTGCTACTAGAATGAATTTCCTTTTTGTTTTTTAGACAGCAAATTTCTTCATAAAATTCGGCATTTTGGCATACCTGAACAAAATAATTTTGGCTTTTCGAATATATTCAAAGCACATACCTTTTGTTTCGTCTCCTCGTACAATTGATTTTATTTCCTCCACATAAAGTATGAAACGTGAAAGTGCCATATAGAGCCGTTTCCAATTCGAGAAATATTCAATGTTGATTGTGAGGCTGGTCGATTTATCGATAACCAGTAAGATATTTCAAATTTCTTCTTTATTGGTGTCACCTAGGTCTAGGCATTCAGGCCACATATTTTGGTTGCCTTTTAGAAACTTAGGACCATTGAGCCACAAATCGTCATCAGTTGAACTAATCTTGGTGGCAAAGTCTGCAGGGTTTAATTTGGATGGTACACAATTCCATTGATTTAAATTTGTAGACTCTAAAATTTCTCCAACTCGGAACATTACGAAAGCCTTGAAAATTTTCGGGTCCATGTGCAACCACTTTAGCACCGTCTTGGAGTCGGACCAATAAAAGAAATCTGTACAACGAAGGCGTGTTGCATCTCGAATTTTTGCAGCTAAACGTGTACCTAACAATGCAGCTTGAAGTTCCAACCGAGGTATTGATATTGGCTTTAGCGGTGTTACTTTGGATTCAGCTGCCACAATAGACACATCGACATCGTCACCATGTTGAATACGAAAATAGCATACGGCAGCATATGCGTTTTCACCAGCATCGACAAACGTATGCAGTTGAACTTCATGCGTGGTTTTCAAAAACTTCGAGTAACATCTGGGAATTTGGTTGACGCTATTTTGTGCAGATTCGAGAGCCACAAACGCCATTTTACATAAAGTTGTTCGTTGATCTCGTCATCCCATTTTATGCCCGAGCGCTAAATGTCTTGAAGTAAGATTTTTAAGCCAATTGTGTAGTGAGAAACAAACTCTAATGGATCAAATATCGACATTAGAACTTGAAGTACTTCTCTTTTAGTGGGGATCACGCCGGTTTTGAAGACGTCTCTTTGAAGCCTCGAGAATCTATAATTATACTGAAACATGTCATTCTTTGATTCCCAAGACATACCCAAAACTTTCTCTATTGATTTAAATGACGCCTGGGTATCTGAACCACCATCAGATAATTGGTTTCGTACGAGTTCGGAGTTTGTGACCCAATTTCGCATATGAAAACCAGCGGCAGAATGAATCGTCTTCACCTGGAGCGCAAGCTCCTTCGCTTCTTCCTCGCTGTCAACGCTATCAATGAAGTCAGCTTGAGGATACACATTTTTAAATTCTTTAGCGTTTTTGTTTCTGACGAAATGAGCGATACAGGGTGCACAACTCATACCAAACGTGAGAGCTTTCATTACGTAGACACATGTTTGCAATTTATTATCAATATTTTCGAGCCATAAAAACCGTTGAGCGTGCATATCTTCATCTTTGACGTTGATACGATGAAACATTTCAGCAATGTCACCGCAAATCGCTATTTTTCCCACACGAAACTCGATTAAAATTTTTAAGAGTGCCGTAAGCAAATCGGGGCCGCAAATAAGAAAGTCATTACGTGATTTATTGTGTGACTTTGCAGCGGCATACCAGACTAGGCGAACTTTACCTGGCTTGTTTGGATTGATAGCGACAAATATTGGTAAATACCAAGTGCGACCAGGGTAAGAATACATTTCAGAATCTAACACCTTTCGAGCATAGCCCTTAAAAATTAGGTTATCGATTTGGGCTTGCATTGTCTCTTGTAGCTGATGGTCTTTTTTGAACTTCTTCTGAAGACATTTCAGCCGATGGCATGCAACTTCATAACTATCTGGCAACTGCGGAACTTCTTCTTTCCATAGTAGTCCCACTTCATATTGTTGATTTTTCTTACGTGTTGAACTCTCGAGTATTTGCAGAGCTCTGTTGTCTTCGGGCGACAAGATATTTTTCTCTTTGGGCTCCTCCAGGGAGAAATATTCCTTAACTTTGTCGTGCAACTCATCATAACGCCTTTCACAGTCACAAGTATGTATATTTAGTGAAAAACATCGGCTTGAATCTGAGCCACCACCTTGGAGAGTCCACCCGAGGCGCGTTTTGGATGCAATCGGTTGACACCTCTTACCTTCTTTAATTTTCAAAGGGACGGCTACCCTCCAATTGTTAAGTCCTATAAGAACCATCGGTTTAGCATTCGTGTAAGATTGTATCGGCAAACCTTTTAAGTGTGGGCAGTCTTTTACAATATTATCGAAATTAATTGACTGAGTGGGCAGGCCTAGATTATTTACCGTTCGCACATCGTGTAGGGTGAATCTGCTGTCGGTTTTAACACCTGAAACGTCTATACTAACTTTAAGTGAATTTCGTTCAGATCGAGTAGTATTGCCAGTCCACTGCAGCTCCAGAGACTCCTTTTGACCACTGAGACCCAGCTCCTCTAATAAACTTTGCTCCATTAGGGTAACAGACGAGCCTTCATCCAGTAAAGCGAATGTCTCGATGAAGTCACTATTACGGTGTATGCGAATTGGCAATATTCTGAACAACTGTTTTCCTGAACTGCTATCGTGGTGAGCGCTTATATGTCCACTGCGCCCTTGCGCCGCTATAATTGGAATTTGATTGGTGGCTATCGTGTACCTATGCAACAAAGGATGATGCTTCGACGGGAAGTTATTAATGTCACACACCTTTTTTGAGAAACATTTGCGTCGATGAGTATTTAAACACTGGCGGCATAATTTGTTTTGCTTTACCACACTCCATTTTTCGTCTAGACTTAGTGCCTGAAATTCGCCACAATGTTGAATTATGTGCTGTTGGCTCCTGCAAAAATTACAATATAATTTGCTTTCGTTCACTGGCTCGGAATGAGTATGCACTGAACCACCATTTTTGGTGCTTAATGGGCATACGACCTGGCTCGCTGCGCTTGCTATATTGTAGATCCAATCACTAAACGTTTTTACTACAGGGACGTTGTCATCTTTATTATGCATTGCCCAATTTAGCTTGCGATTGTCGGGTAATTTTTCGAGCAGTGTTTTAACGAGCGACGGATTATTCAAATGAGCTTTTATCGTAGAGCTTCCATCGTAGAGCAAATATTTCGTATGATGAGCGCATATTCGATTAAGTTGTCGAGCCTGTCTTTAAGTGGAGGTATTTTTGTGGCTTTTGCTATCATAGTCTCCAATATATGCTCTGGACGGCCGAAACACATTCCTAAGGTTTGAATAATTTCGTTCACCATATACGGAAGAAGTAGTTTACTTTTTACCAGTTCTCTGGCCCGACCTCGGAGACACGACTGTAGTCGCATTAAATTTTCACCATCGGTATAACCCGCAATTTCAGTGCTATTTTTATAATTACTTATAAATAGGGGCCAGTCTTATGGGTTGCCATCGAAATTCGGAAGTTCTTTTGGGATCACCTGTCTCGCTGCTATTTGCGCTGCGTTGGGCTGGGCGCTAGAACTATTAAGAAGGGAATTTGAATTTTGGCATACAACACCTTGTGTTAGGATCCTATATTTTTTCTCCAAATATTGCCTTTGAAGTTCTTTTTCTTCCTCCAGCATCTGCAACTTTAGTTGTGTGGGTAACGGTAAGGAGCTAGACAACACGCTCTTACCGCAAAGAGAACGACAATTCTGCTGTATAAACTTGTCACCTGTTGTTGCACTTTTCTGCAAAACTTTTCCTGACACCAACCTTGGATTACTCGTTTCATATCCATCTTTAGTTAGATTTGATGGGTGATGAGCTTTTTCCCCTAACGATGAACCAGACACATCTGAAAGGGTTCCTTCTGTATTGTTGGCAGGAGATGATGATAGTTTCAAGCCTGTGGTAAACTCCGCTGTAGCATTATTCGGCAGCTGTGTTTGTGGGGATATGTTGGAGGCACTATTTGCATTAGCAACACAAGCGCAATTCCAGCTCACATTCGCGATGTCGCTATTTACTCCAACGCACTCAAAATGATACCACTTGTCACACGAGTCACACTGCACCATTTGCTCTGTGTCTTTTTCTTGGCACTTATTACAATTAAAATCGGTTTCCGACATTATTTTGTCTTTTTGTTGTAGCTCGATTTAATTAAGGTATATTTATAATTTTCTTTATTTTTAAACAGCTTTTGGCATTCAATAATTAATATTGCATTTAAACTTTGCTTTACTTAATCCACTTTGATTTTTAGTTAAACAACTATGTAAATCAAAAAATTGTTTTAAGGAACAATAATTAAAAAATTGTTTTAAAGATTTGTTGGCCTTCCAGTTAAAGCAAGCAATAAAAAAACAACTTTTAAGAGCAATTTTACACTTTTATTTAAATTTAATTCTTATATTTAAAGAACGCGAGTGAGCGAGCGAGCGCTTTAAAACAATTTGTCTTTACAATTTGCCTGATCAACCAAAAGAACATAATTTTTAGTCTGTGATGTCTTTTTAAGTTAAAGTCGATCATCAGATTTAACAGTTATAAAATATAAGTAAAACAAGTATGCATATAAGTATATACATACCTACATACATACGATCCACATTAATATGTTTTGATATACATAATACATGTACATGTATGTAAATATGTATGCATAACGGAGCGACAAATATATAGAGTAATAATAATGTGAAAATAAGTAAATAGTATGTAAAATGTAATAATTTGTAAATAATACAGTGGTGGCGTAACAGGCGACATTTTACAAGCCATTTGGCGATGAAGCTCAAAAAAACTGGTATCCCTGCCTATGTGAGATGTGAGATGAAAAAAGAAAAACAAGCAGAGAATGGCAACGAACAGTTTGAAAGACTTCTGTAGTGCGATTCAGTAACTTTATTTAAATATTGCTGAGGTGATTAAAAAATTGAACAACAAAATTAACTATTCAGTAACATTTTTAAAGACATTCACGGCCGCTATCTTAACGGCAATAATTTTTGGGTTGTTGCTGAAACAATTACAGTCTGCTGTTCAGTTGACGCACATCTTCTATTGCAAATGGCGCAAGTTGTTGTTTTACAACAAATATAAAAAATTATGTATATTATTTTCTTATAAAAATTTACTTTTATTGGTAATAAATAAAGAAATTCATGAAAAACACTGTTTCGCCGATACACTTTCTTTTTTTCTGTTCTTTGTGATTTTCTCTTATTTTAACAAATGATAACAAAGCTGTTGAAGCAAAGTTAGTGAATCGCACAACCGTTAGTGCAAACCACAGCTATTGTCGATAAATTTAGCTTCTGTCCAGGCGTTAAAAGTTACTGAATCGCACCACTTGAGCAAAAAACAGAATCTCTACAACAGTACCTACGAGAATTACACGCAAATCTACAAACAGATTATTCACTAGAGCGAGCTATCAGAGCGCTAAAAGACCGACAATAAGTAAGCCTTCTCTGCGTTATTTGAATAGGCAAGATCTGATACATTTTCTTTGAGCATTTAAGAAAGTTTTCACGCCAAATACATCCGTTGACATACTCGAGCTGTCACCAAACACTGCTGTAGCCACTATTCCATTAAGATTATGGAGATTGAAAGAAACTTACCACCATGAAACAACAACATAAACTTGTAAATGAAAATAGCACTGCTTTTGAAGAAAATTATTGTTCAGCTCTCTTTATTGACGTTTCCCAGGCGTTTGATAAAGTTTGGTATATAGGTTTAATAAATAAATTGAAGCAGAAATTACTCGTATACATTCACAATCTTTTCGTAAGCTACTGGTCTCAAATTTATTATTAGAAAAGAAAACGTTTTGAGCAGACCACGGCCAATAAAAACAGAAGTTCCTCAAGGCAGTATATTAGCTCCAATCATGAATTTGATATACATATGTATGCCTCCGACATGCCAATTAGTAGTAATCTTCACACATCAACGTTGCAGGAATACATTTTAGTATTGGAAAAATGGTTGAAAACATATAGAATAAAAGTGAACGGGCAAAAATACGTTCATGTCACTAAAAGAGTACACTCAGTGTCACAACCAGCACAAATAATTTATAGAAAGGTGGTGAGAGCAGGAGGTATATTTGTATCACTATTTTTCTTATTTTCCCGCGAAAATCTCAACACACGGCTCAGAAAGGATGCCCCACATGGATTGAAGTCGGCGTGCCATTTATTTTCACTGATATTTTTTTAAAGAAACACGATATAACCATCATATCACTGAACTTATAAAACATTAATGGGCCATTTAAAAAGTACCATAATGACGAAATATGTCAAAGATTTTACGTCAGTACCTGCCCGAAGGCCTTACCTGACGGTGCTCTTCGCACTGGGTGAATAAAGCCGTTCACCACCGTCCCGTCACCCCTCCCAGGGGCACATGCCGGGTTGACGAACGACATGTGCGCCTACGAGGGACAACTTGGTAGCAAATTCTGTACAGGCTGCAGAACCATGTACAGACACTTTGCTGAAGTGTTGGAGCTATCTAACCTCCTACTACCCCGATGGCCCGGCAGCAAAATAGTGCCCCCATCTTACCTGAGGCTTCGCCCACCGCAAAACATCAGAGTAGCTTTGTCGAATAGCAACAACACCTAGAGATATACGGCCTGAAGAGAGCATCTATAATCAGTCACTAGCACCTCTTGCAGACACACTCATCTGACCCATAACTCTTCCCGCGTATCTTTGGGTTTTAACCACAGCCACTACGTGATCCCCGAAGGGGCCTCACCAATAACCAGTCTAGGACACGTCCTAGGGGCTACTGGTTCCCGTGGCACCAGATAGGACTCTGGTCAGCCGCGTGTTAAAAACACCTCCGATTTTAGGTCCCTGCAAACCTGAGGTATCGGTAGCACCTCTACCCAGACAAGCATAGGCAGAGCTACTTCCTTAAATTAAATATATGCACGCCCGTTGCCCTGTTATGTCCAGGGATAGGGTAGTGACATATAAGTTCAAGGGGTAATTGGCCAAAGGTCAAGGTCTGGAAAAACCAGATTACCCACTTACCGGACGAGCGAGCGAACCCACTTTCACCTTTAGTTTACTTGCATGCGCGCCCGTTACCCTGTTGTTTCAGGGATTGGGTAGCAACATACAAGTTTTTAGGGGTTATCAGCAAAAAGGCCTAGGTCCGGAAACCTGATAACCCTATACCCCAGGAAGCACAACACCAAGCCACCAAGACAAGATGCATTGACCGTGCCCCCTGGGGGGACATAATGACGAAATGAGGAGAGCAAGGCAGAAAATTGATGCACTTTGTTGCTGGACTATTCACCACTAGGCTTCACAGTCCAACAACAATTAACGCAACGCCATACTAACGTAAATCAGAAAAACTCATGATATTGATTACTTTTCTGAACAGGGATGGAGTCCGGATTTCCAGTCGCAAATTACTTTGTAGCCAACGCGTTAACTACTTCAACCAACAACACACCCATTTTAACCTGGGCCTTTTATTTATGTTCTTGCAAATTTTTTCGACGTCAGAACACTCCGCTACAGACATTAGTGATAATTTGCAATTATGATTGTATCTTCGATTTTTATTATCGATTTTATGAGTATATCACACAAATTTTATTATTCTACTACTAACAAAAGTCACATATTCGGGTATGTTCTAGAATCCGAATTCACTCGAAAGTGGATTACTTTAGCATTTTTAGTGTTCTGCAATTCACATCCCCATGTTTTTATTCGTTTTCAACTAGAGTAGTAAGGGATGGGTGAAAGTAAAACGAATCGTACTTTATTCTTATTAATGCTAACATTATTAAGAAAAATACAATTTTGGTTTTTAGTTTGATGTGCTTTTTATTGAACTTCATCAAAAAAATTTAATTTTTCACAGAAATATTAATGCAAACAAATTTTTTTTAAACTTTGCCAAAAATTTCAATTTGGTTTTGGCAGATCTCACTTGTGTAAAATAACATTAAAAAATACAAAAATTTTGTTTATGTTCGAAAACACAAAGTTGCACTACATACTAAAGTTTGATATGTCAATCTTTTCTGAACTAAATCTTAATGCCTTTAGATCTTATTAAAAAAGAAAAATTAATTTTTTGAAGGAAATTAAAACTAATTACATTTATATATATATATATATATATATATATATATATATATATATATATATATATATATATATATGTATATATATATATATATATATATATATATATATATATATATATATATATACATATATATATATATATATATATATATATATATATATATATATATATATACATATATATATATATATATATATATATATATATATATATATATATATATATATATATATATATATATATATATATATATATATTTACAAAATATTATAATACGATTACATTTTGTTGTAAAATCGCAATGTAATAATCAGGCAATACTTTGTTTAAGCAACATATGGTACCAAGACAACGTAGTCGATATGTCTACTTATATGCGGCTAACAGCCGTGCTGATAAATAACGTAACTAGAAGAAGCAAAGAGAATAAAATTAATCTCTTTTAAAAAATTTTAAAATCAAAACCAGCCTGTAAGGTCTTTGTATTTGTGGATGTGAATCTAAACTAACAAGAGCATGTTTCATGTTCAAAAGTTGTACGATGTAACGGTACACCAAATCAAGCAGATCAACCAAAAGCAAATAATTTTATTTTCGTTCGTTGTCTTTTTTGAGAGTATTGAATAATTTTATTTTCATTCTATGTTTCTTTAAGAGTATTAATTTTGTTTTTATTCGCGTAGAAAATTAATTGAAAAATTTGAATATCTTTGTGTAAATTTTAGTGTGAGATGTAGAATAGAAATCATCATCACACGAACAGACCTTTTATAATTGTAAGTTGTATAAAAAAGTAGGTGAAGTAGAACAGTGCAAAACATGAAATGTCATTCTTCTACTTCTCCTTTTTACTTCCTTTTTTCCTAACTAACCTTTTTTGTAATGGAGGCAAGAACACACGTGCATTTGAATATACATATGTAAGTATCTATAATAAAGTGGATTTTAATTTATAAATAGAAATTGTTTTATTTAAACTCTCCCGGCAATATTACATAAATTGCTTTATTTTTGTAATTTGTTAATTTTTTTTGCAACTTTTTTGCCGGCAGCCGTCGATTTTTGCGTAACCGTAGCCGTTTATATTTAGATTTTTTCGAACATAAACTTCGAATGTGGAAAAACATGGTGAATTCAGAACACCAATTTATAAGTTATGGGGATTCAAAAAATTTTTCGTTTTCAATCCGAGTCGACACCTGGAACATACCCGCCCAAATTTCACATTCACATAATAACCGTATATGTTAAATATATTTGATTTGTGCGTTTTAAATTTAAAGGTCTGGCTTCTCTTTATCTTCTGATATTTAATTATATTACATATCTAATTCTTTTTATATATTTTTCTAATCCGGATGTTAAGCTCCTGTGTAAGTCTTTTTAACAAAGTCAAATTGTAATTGAATTTTAATAAAAACATCTAGAGTGTGTAAAAAAATTCAGGTTGCTAATTTTTAGGCAATTTTCTGTTTACTTGTACCCAGTTCGAACATTTATTGACTCTTACATAAGCATTATTTAAGAATTTTTTCTGTCCAATAAAATAAAAATAAAAGTTAAAACAATTGTTTGCTCACAGAATTTTTGATATTTCGTATCTATTGCGTCTTATTTTGTTATTCTTAATTAAAAATTGAATTGGTGTGTATACAAATAAATTTATACACACATGTCTACAAGACTATTTCTCGGTGTGGAAATAAACGCAAACTTTCAAACGTGAAATTCAGGGAGAACTCCATACTAGGATTACCAAATGGGAGGTATTACAAAAGTAGCAATTTCAAAAATACTACCATATTACCAGGCACAAAATAATTATATGAACTCAAGTTAGTTACATATTTTCTGATACAATTTTTGAATAGGCCTTGACTCAATATATTCCCGTTCCCCATTCCAAACTAGGCGACTGACATTGTTTTTAAAATAAATCTAATAAATTAAGAAAGGTGAACGGAAACCCAATAGTTCGACCATATTCATATTCAAACGTCTAAAATGGTAATATTCTCTTTATTTACATAAAGAGAGTTTCAAAATAATATTTAGTTTGTGAAATAAATGGGGATTCCCGAAGTTACTCTATGTAAAAAATTTAAATACTTCCTAAGTAAAGGTCTTTTTTCTTCCATTAAATTTACTCATATCTGACATATCTGTTTTTTTGTTTGTTTTCAAAATAAATATCTAACTGATGCGAGAATAGAGTGAGATAACATACCATTTTCATTGATATCGAATTGGGTTATATAGTTGTTGTTTAGGCCATTGGCATCGGAGAGATCTGCAATGAATGAATTAAAATATAAAATAAATATTAATCACAGAAAGCAAAAGAATATCAGAGACATACATAAGCATGTGTCCAATTTATTCAGGTATTTGCATACCATACATTTCCTTCGGATATCAAAGAAATCAAGTTATTGTATATTTCGCAATATATCCTAAAGTAACATCTTTCTATGTTAGTTCCCTTAGAGCATATACGAACTCTTATTCAATTTGAAATTGCAGCACTACGTCCATTCGAAACTATTTTTCTCCCTCAAACATACACATACATATATTTTTTAATTTTTTCCCGTGACAATAATATTTTTAGAAAATTTGGAACGTTTTTTCAAAGTTATTATTACATTATGGGGTAAATACAAGTTCTTCCGACACATAAATACAATTCGACGTTTTTTACAACTTTAATTTTACTAAACTTGTTGTATATAAGAGTATACTCCTATCTGCACATTATGTGAAGCATAAGTCATCGAGATACCACTTATAGTTTCAATTCGGAAGCTATATCCGCATTATAATTAGAATCGTTGGAAAAGCGTTGGCCTTCAGCTCCTTAAATAGCCAATTTGTAAATGTGAAAATTTTCCTTATTCTCAAATATCCTAGAATTTATCTATCGACTTTTTTTATTTTCTCACGTAAAATAGAAAACTTTGTTTGCTGAACATTTTGACTGATTTATGGCTGCTTCTTAACTGTTAAATAACATTTCTTATGTATTTTGAAATTCCGAATGCAACATGTGAACCAAATTCGAAAAAAAATATGTTTACAACACTTTCTCAACATCGACGATCCACATTGTAAGCAAAATCCATTGTTTGTTCTGGCTTTAGCTCTTCATATGCCGACATTTCATTGGCCGCTAAACCAAAAAAACATTTTTTTTATATACGAAATTTCAAAAAATTTCAAATCGAACAGTCCATTTCAAAAATTATTATTTTGTAGTGAAGAAAAAGTCACAACTTTTAATCCTTTGTCAGTATATTTAGACGTCATTGAAAAAATTGGCGCACAAAGCGATTGTGGGACAAGTAAGTTTGTATAAAAAAGTTTGTTATGTATGCTTTTTAGGTTGGCTTAGCTTGTACATGCCGCCAGTCTGTGGAAGGCATAAATGTCCCACTTTGGTGCTCATTAGTTCCTGTGTGTTCCCTGGCTAGAGAAGATGGCCATTAAGAAACATATTCCTAGCCTATGTTCGATCAACAGATCTGGTTTTTATACACACACACACACTCACACACTCACACACACACACACACACACACACACACACACACACACACATATATATATGTATATATATATATATATATATATATATATATATATATATATATATATATATATATATATATATATATATATATATAGAGAGAGAGAGAGAGAGAGAGATATGTATATATGTATATACTAAGCTTTTGCAAAAGTACATTTAAATTCAAATACATTTATTTTTTTTAAGATTCTCAGTTCAAAGCTAAATACAAAAGAGAATCAAAGCAAACAAATAAAGAGAGACAAATGTAAAAACAATCTTTATTATCTTTATGCGCTCAGAGCATTTATATTTACTCACTCTTGCTCACTATATGCAAGTCAAAGTAAGACAATTTTTTGCTGATATGCTGTAAAGGTGAATTCACCTACTCATTCTGAATGTTCCGAACGTTCCAAACGCTTTTTTATATGTAGTTTGACGTCTCTATTTTTGAGAGAGAGAAAGAGAGTAAATTTAATGCGGAACAATTTTTGCTTGAATTGGTTTATTTTTAATTATCGTCCCGAACGAATTGAACTGCGCTGTCATATACGTACATTTTTTATGCACAATTGAAATGAGCTGCCACATCATATTAAATGTACATACGTATGTGTAATATTATACAGAGTATATTTGTAATTTTTTTATATTTATTTAACAAAATAGCTATTAGAACATGCACTCAACTTTTATTCATTTGTATATTTTTTATTTTATAAAAATTTGTTTAATTTAGAACACAGCAAATTGCAATCATCTGCCACTGTGCTGCCTGCTTGTAAAAGTAACACACATCATTTACAGATTTGTTTCACATGGTAGCTTTATTTCTCCAGAACATTTGTTCGATGCGGATGATTTTTTTGTGAGCAAACTCTCAGTAAACTAAAATTAGGTCTGTTTGTTTACGTGATATTTTGTAACAAATTGTGCAAAATGTTGCTGGATGTTGTTCGTTTACTTTCTCCAGCAGGAAAATTTATTTAAATTGAGAGAAGGAGAGTCAGAAAATTGACATTTGAATAACTGAGAACTTGCTGAAGAAATTTTGTTCAGTAAAATTTTGCAAGATAGAACAGATGTTTTGATTGCTTCTTCTTACCAATTAAAAAGTAAACAAAAAAGTTTTAATTGTGAAATATTTTGCTGAAAGTTTTCAAAGTAATAAGAAACCAACTTTAAATTGGGTTTTTGGACAAAATATGTATGTATGTATTTATGTATTCACACTAGAAACCACAAAAACTTGAATTGAAGCTATAAATATTTATTTATTTATTGAAAACTTCATTTTTAACACATATGAACATAAGTACACATGAACATTCTTTTGAAATAGCATTATTCATCAGCTGTTCAGCAAAATAACTGACAAAATCCTGCAAAATGCTGTTCGCGAACTTTTTTGCAAATTTTTATAATTGAGAGCAATTGCGAGTATATTTGGAAATTTTCTCTATCACGAAGCTGCTGGATAAATATTGCTGGAAAAGTAAACAAACAGACCTATTGTCTCACAACAAAAATTTCGTTCAGAACATATGGGTGAATTCACTTTAAGTGTTTTTCTATGTACGTATATATTTTATTATATGAGTATTTTAGGCATTGAAATCAAGCAATGAATATGACTTTTTAATGTGTTTTATTTTCCAACCACGCAAAAATAGGATATTTTATACCCATACCAAAATTAAATTTTTGAGTTATTAAATTTTGGTTTAATAAAATTTTATTTTTTATTTGCATAAAAAAATATTTTTTTATATTTTTAAGAGCCACATGCCCTCCCCAATAACGGGTAAACAACGCTTGAGTGTTTAGTTAAAGTTCATGCTAAAGTTACATTGTAATAAGTTTCGGGATTATTATGTTATGTTTTCTTTTAATTTATATTTGCGTTATAGCGTAAGCCCTATAGTACTCTTATTTTTATTCTAGAGCCTTAGAGTAGCAGACGGCTCTATCTTATGGCAAAGTTAATTGCCGAAGTTTTCTTGAAAGAAATAAAACAAACTCTATAATTGAAGTCAGAATTATTTCTCTGGTTTATTTACAATTTTCTTCAGCTTATATACTATTTCTTATTCTATGTTTTCTACAATAATCTTATTCTATTTCTATATTATTTTTCATATTCATTTCCCCTACTTAATTTGTTTATGTTTTATTTGTGATCATGTGCACATGGCATTATTTGTGATCATGTGCACATGGCATATTCAATTTCATTAGTTTTTATTTAATGCAGTTCTAGTGACCCGTTTTAATCAACACCAGGTACTTGAACTAGTAACCCAGTTTAATTAACACCAGTCACTTGAAATTGCATATTTGATTGATTATACTTTTGTTTGGGTATGTATGTTTGTTGTTTACATTTCTGTTTGTGTATACATGTATGCACTACACATATGTACATATTTTAATACTTTTCTTTCGAATAATTTTTGTAGAAGATTTTACAAAGTCATAAGTCACATTCGAGCAATTGCAGGAGATATGCAAAAAAAAAGATTTGTAAACTTATTCAAAATAAAAACTTAAATTTTTTTCTAGTTTAAGTTATTTTTTAAATTGTTTTTCAAATTCTGTAAAATTTTTCCAACACAAATATGACTTTCGTAAATTTAGATGACGATATCTACTTAGGTAGTTATGTTGATAATTTGATATTAGAATCAACTTAAACAAAAATGTAATTTCATACAAATAAAATAAAAATGAAAAAATACCTAAGTATTATACTAAATGGTTTAAGTACGGCTTGCCGTAACTCCAAGCATGTGCATGTCTTATTATTAATTTTGCTTAATTTTCCTATGCTCTAAAACTTGCAGTATTTATTTTGTACAAACACAATATTTATTGTTTTTATTTCTTATAAGAGAACAGCCATTTGCTTTTTGAGGAGAAGAGTACAATAAAACAAATGAACGAAAAAAAGAGGATGTACTTAATTACTTGTGTTTTGTGCTTGTGCAAAAGCGTAGTATATACTGTATATATATATATATATATATATATATATATATATATATATATATATATATATATATATATATATATATATATATATATATATATATATATAGTATATATATATATATATACTATATATATATATATATATATATATATATATATATATACTATATATATATAGTATATATATATATATATATATATATATATATATATATATATATATATATATATATATATATATATATATAGTATATATATATAGTATATATATATACTATATATATATATATATATATATATATATATATATATATATATATATATATATATATATATATATATATATATATATATATATATATATATATATATATATATATATATATATATACTATATATATACTTATATATATATATATATATATATATATATATATATATATATATATATATATAGTATATATATATAGTATATATATACTATATATATATATATATATATATATATATATATATATATATATATATATATATATATAGTATATATATATATATATATATATATATATATATACATATATACTATATATATACTATATATATATATATATATATATATATATATATATATATATATATATATATATATATATACTATATATATACTATATTTATATATATATATATATATATATATATATATATATATATATATAGTATAGTATAGTATATATATATATATATACTACGCTTTTGCACAAGCACAAAACACAAGTAATTAAGTACATCCTCTTTTTTTCGTTCATTTGTTTTATTGTACTCTTCTCCTCAAAAAGCAAATGGCTGTTCTCTTATAATAAATAAAAACAATAAATATTGTGTTTGTACAAAATAAATACTGCAAGTTTTAGAGCATAGGAAAATTAAGCAAAATTAATAATAAGACATGCACATGCTTGGAGTTACGGCAAGCCGTACTTAAACCATTTAGTATAATACTTAGGTATTATATATATATATATATATATATATATATATATATATATATATATATATATATATATATATATATATTACGAGGAAAAAATCTTCAAAAGACTCCGTGCGGGACTTTAACCCGCTAAAACGACCTCGATACACAGCTCCCAGTCCCTGTGGAACCACCATAAAAGTATTTCTTCACAGGGCGGAGAAGGTATAAACCTGCGCTATGCTGCCTAGATTCGCTTTCGAATCTCCTCAAGCCAACGAAGTTCCAATAGAACCAATTTTATGAAGCTACACACATACTCCCAGTTACGCAAGGATATCAACATTATACTTATTATGTTTTCAGGACAAATTCCACACCCTAACAACTGCTCTAGATTCGCCCTCTTGTATCTAAAACGTGGACAATCGAAGAAAACGTGTTCAGGGTCCTCGTTTATCTCGCCAGTGCAATACGGACAGTACGGAGAAGTGTCATGTCCAAACCTGTACAGATATGTCCGATAGCAACCATGTCCGCTTAAAAACTGTGTCAGATAGTAATTTAAATAACCATGTTGCCTTTGTACCCAAACGCATACATTTGGTATTAAAGTATGAGTCCATCTACCTTTTGTAGATACTGACCATCTCGTTTGCCATTCGGCAATGCTGGCTGCTTTTGCACCATCACGGATACTTACACCCTCTGCTACTCCTGCCGGAGACATTATGTGCGAAGACTCTCTAGCCATCAAGTCAATGGGTATCAAACCGGCAATGACAAATGCTGCTTCATCCGACACGGTCCTGAATGCGCAACTCTCCCGGAGCGCTGCAAGCCTGTAAACGGAGGCAATCTTGCAAACATAAGTGTTAAACCTTGTGGATTCTGACCATATTGGAGCTGCATACAGGATGATATTGCGATTAACTCCCGCTAGAATTTTTCGCCCAAGATATTTTGGACCCCTGGTATTTGGCATTATACGACATAGCCTTGCACACGTTTTCCCAGCCTTCATTTCAACGTATTCAGTATGGCTCTTGAAGGCAATACAAAGGTTTTTAGTTGGATTGAGTGGTAGATATTACCATTTAAATACGAATTCAATTCCTCGTCGCTGCTTTGGTCTTCGGCAAGTTTGTCGTACTTGATAGAAGCAGCTGTAATTGATTGGATTCGTGACGGCAGATCGGCTTCGACATTGTTTTCGCCTTCAGCAGGACAAATGTCTGTTGTGATGTGCGATATGAATTCCAGCTGTCTGACTTGTCGATCCGAAGTCTTGTGTGAAAGTTGACGAAAAGCGAGGAGCTTATGATCCGTATACACATGTCATGTACGACCCACTAATATGTAACGAAAATGACGAATGGCGAAATATAAGGCGATTAATTCGCGATCGTAGGTGCTTCAGCCAAGAAAAATTTCGAGAGAAGAATCCAAGAGGTTGGGGAGCGATATCTACAATTTGATTTAAAACAGCACCTGCTGCGATGTTGGAGGCATCTACCCAAAGAGAAAGTTCGAAATTAGGTAGTGTGTGTGCTAGCATAGCACAGTTAGCTAGTTGAGTTTTACAAGCCTCAAAATGCCGTTTCGAACTCTCAGTCCAAACTAGAGTGTTGTCGTTTCTCTTATTGCCAGGAATCATATCAAAAAGCGGTCCTTGATGCTACAAGGCATTAGGCAGAAATCTACGGTAAAAGTTGAGAATTTCCAGAAAACGTTTGAGCTCTTTAGCGACAGTCGGAAGTGGAAAGTTCGGAAGCGCTTCCACAAGCCTGTGCAACGGTCGGAAACCGCCTTTAGTGATGGGATGGCCTAAAACTTCTATCTCCGAAACGCTGAACTGTGATTCTGCAACGTTAATGGTTAAATTGTAGTCTTTTAAATGGTTGAAGGCTAAACGTAGGTGTTTTTTATGCTCTTCCATGGACTTCGATGCAATGCAAATATCAGCCAAGTACGTGAATGCGAAATCGAGACCTCGAAAGACCACGTTTATTAAACGCTGGAATGTTTAGGCTACATTCCTCAGACGAAACTTCATATGGGTGAATTCATATAACCCAAACGGTGAAGTTATGGCTCTTTTGCAGATATCATCCGGGTGTATCGGTACTTGGTGAAAGGCTTTCTGCAAATCGATTTGAGAAAAAATATTTTTACCTGCTAAAATCGTAGAAAATTCCTGCAGGAATGGCAGCGGGTAGCGGTCCGGAACAGCCACAGCGTTTAAGACTCTGTAATCGCCACAAGGCCACCATGAATCGTCTGCTTTATGTACTAAATGCAAGGGGCTCGCCAGTTACTGTCAGATATGCGACAAATACCGAGCTTGATTAGTAGTTCAAATGCTGCGCGTGCTGCTGATAGTTTCTCCGGCGATAAACATCGCGGTCGGGCGTAGGTAGGTTGCCCGGTCGTAGTGATGCGATGAACAACAGATGCGTTTGTACAAACCCCAAGTGGTACAGAGAAGGTGATCTCAGCAACCTCTCTAAGAATGTCGGTAAGTTTTCTTGGTATCAGAGTGTTTGCCAGTCTCTAATACTGAATTAGCTGAGCGTGCCTATTGAGAATTGCTTTCCGTTTCTGATTGTGCGAAGGACCAAAATTGATGGAGCTTGGTAGCCTTGTTGCCAAATTTAAGATGGTACCGGCACAGGCTATGCGAAGTACGATCTACTGATCTGTTGCGCAATGTTGATCTGCAGCGCAGCCAGCCTCTAGTAGTGTTGTTGCTGAAGAGCAAACTCACACGTTTGGATAGAGCGGCGATTTCGGCTCTTAGGTTACAAACCTCATGTGACGCCTGAGGTTCCGTGATAATCTCGCAAACTTGTTCACATTTTAATGTCAAACATTCAGTGATGGAATCGGCTAGGGTGTCGATCACTGAGTGGTAGCTCCTTCAAAACGCATCGGAGGCGGCATTGTTGGCCCTACGTGAAATTTTCAACCAATTTTGCCGGATATAATTGTATTTGCCAATTAGAGGTGCATCATTAACAATTGTGCGCAATTCCATAAGTTTTGTCGGAGGAACGCTTGCAAGCACGTTGTTGAAATTGGGTGAGTCGGTTGAAATGTGTGAAGCCTCAAACCAGAAGTCAAGCGACTAGAAGTACGCCTCAATATTATCTTCCGACATCGTCGGCAATAAGAGTCGTGGCAAAAAAAATTGCGTTGTAGTGCCTTCCATCGCTATGGAGGAAACGTTGCATCGGTTTTTTTTTTCTTTATTTAGTCTATGGATTAATAAGATCCTTACAGACAACAATATTTAAGAAGAAAAGTTACATGTAATTATATAAAACTAAAATAGTTATTTAAATATAAAAATTAAATTAAAAAATATAAAACTAAACTAGTTATTTAAATTTAAATATAAAATTAAATTACGTTTAATCACATTTATGTTAGAAGACATATCAATAACATTATACAATTCATTGAAGCTACAACAAATTTTACGGAAAGGATAAGCATTAGCATAGTTTTGGCGAAAATATTGCAGTGCCAGAGGATAATATTGACGTAGGGATCGGTGCGGTACGTTAAACGTCAGCTCATTTACCAGAAATTCGGAACAGATGTCACCATTTATAAGTTTAATAACAAATATTGCATTTAAAACTTTTCTGCGGCTCTTCAATGTAGGCAATTTAACTTGTTTTAATCTGAATTCATATGATGGAAGATTTGACGAACGGTTAGGGTATGTATTACGCAATATAAAAAGTAGAAACTGCTTCTGCACGGACTCTAAACGATCAATGTGGATGTTATAGTGAGGGTCCCAGATGACAGAACAATATTCAAGAATAGGCCTCACCAAGGAAGTATATAGTTGCCTCGTTACTGCTGGATCATTAAATTCTTTGGCCCAGCGTTTAATAAATGCAAATACACCACGTGCCTTATTAATGCACGTATTTATGTGGTTAATAAAGAGAAGCTTTCGATCAAACAGAACTCCAAGATCAAGAAACTCATCAACGCACTCCAATAAGCAACCTCCTAAAGTGAAATATCCACTAGAGTTAACTCTTCTGGAGAAACGCATATGTTTGCATTTTTTGACATTTAAAGCCAAAAGGTTCTCCTTACACCAAATAAAAAATGAGTCCAAATCTCGCTGCAGGTATGACTGACCAAGTTGATCATCCGAATTCAAAAATATCTTGACGTCATCAGCATAGATTAGTATATCAGAAAATTGTACTGATGATGGTAAATCGTTGATAAAAAGCGAGAAAAAAATGGGCCCAAGGTGACTACCCTGCGGAATGCCAGATTTAACATATATTTTTTTTTAGAAAGGACGTTTATGAAGCGAACGCGTTGGTGTCTTCCTTCCAGATACGATTTTATCCAATTCAAAGTTCTATTGGAGAATCCCATTAAATACAATTTCCGCAACAAGAGGTAGTGATTTACTCTATCAAAAGCCTTGCTGAAATCAGTATAAATAACATCAGTATGTTTTCCATTTGTGAATCCCTGATTAGTTATTGTAGTTAAATGCAGCAGATTAGTTGAAGTAGAATGACCTTTGCGAAACCCATGTTGAGATGGTGTTAAAAAAGATGATATTTGGTGGCAAAGAGGCTCACAAATACATTGTTCAAATAGTTTTGGAATAGAACTTAGCTTGGCAATACCTCTGTAATTGTTTATACTTGACTTACAGCCAGATTTAAACAATGGTATAATATATGACTCTTTCCATAGTTTAGGAAAATAACCATACTTAATTGACAAATTGAAAAGAATAGTAAGAGGGTAAGACAAATTTTCAGCACAATTCATCAGAATACAGTTTGGAACGCCATCAGGACCACTAGATGTTGAGAACTTTAGTTTCTTTATAAAAAAGATGACGCTAGATGTATTGATACAAGGAAGCATAATTGGTTGTTGTTCTTGTATAGGAAATGGATAGTTGCGTGATGCGTCGTATTTAGCGTCAGAATAATTTGAGGCGAAGAAATCAGCGAACATATTACTTTTTACAGGTGCCTCAGAAGATTCTATC
Organism: Germaria angustata; assembly: GCA_963681545.1. Lineage (NCBI taxonomy): Eukaryota > Metazoa > Arthropoda > Insecta > Diptera > Tachinidae > Germaria > Germaria angustata. Next base: position 76,993,555 of record OY812998.1, on the reverse strand, counting down.
CCAGAAAATTTCATAGTAGAGGGGTAGGTATTAGATTTTCTTTTGGTATTCACAAATTTATAAAACGATTTTGGATCACGTGTAAGATTTTGTTTTATATTATTTATATAATTTTTGTATAGCCTCAGATTAAGTAAATTGGACTCTGCCCGCAACTTACAGTATTTTATATATTCAATTGCCGACGACGTAGACTTATATTTGTTATAATGTTTGTTTTTTTGATTTTTCAATCTTGATAACATTTTAGATGCCCAAGGAGGGCCAGATGATGAAGTAGCGTAGTGCTTTGGTTACTGCTAAACTGTCGTTTTAGCTCATTCTTTTGACAATTATTTTTTTAATTTTAAACGTATGCGGGTGTTAGAAACGTTATCAGCTGATTATGACATCTGGGATTATTTATCGTGTAGTGTTGTATTTATAAAAAAGAGTAAATACGCCATATATATATATATATATATATATATATATATATATATATATATATATATATATATATATATATATAACCTGAGGCCGCAAATATTTTTCACTTTATGTCTTTTTATGAATGTTAGTATGCTGCCAATAAAATAAGCCAGAAGCGCTAAGTTTATTCAGGTTTAAGAAATATTGCTAACTTAATAGTATAACACTTAACTGTTTGAAATAAAGCACGATTTTTGTAATAAAAATATTTGTATTTTAAAAACTTTTAAAAATTAAAAAATATTCTAATATTTGTTAATTGACATTTAACCGTTAATTTTCTCCTCGAATCGACCAATAAAAATCTGCAAGCATTTCCTTCTGATGATTTTTCATTGTAACGACTTTGTATATGTAGAATGTCTAATAATGTTGTTCACCAGCAAGTCCAATCTACTTTTAATAGGTTTCTAGAATTGAAAAGGGAATATGAGAATAACAAAACCACACTTACAAATTTCAATAAAACAATGTTATCTGACAACATTGATGAATATGATTCGTTGGACTTTTTCATAACAAGAAATAGTATTTTTTATATTTTTTCTAAATTAAAATATAAGTTATCATTCGGAATTGATAATATACCACATTTAGTATTAAAGAATATCCCACAAGGAATGATTTTTGATTTTTGCATATTATTAATATGCTGAATAATTCACATTTTCCTAGCAAATGGAAAATAGGCAAAGTAGTTTTACTGCCTAAAAAGGATAAAGAACCAAATAGCCCCAAAAACTTGCGACCTATAAGTTTACTTCCTAATATCAGTAAAGTTTTCGAAATATTTGTAAATAATAATCTATACAAATTCTGTAATGATAAAAAAATATATAGCGAAAAACAATTTGGTTTTAAATTCAAACACTCCACCATTAACGCAATACATAAAATAACTTCCGATATTAATTGGAATTGGCATAAAAAATTATGTACAGGGGCATGTCTAATAGACATGGAGAAAGCATTCGACAGTGTTTGGATTGAGGGTTTAATACATAAATTATTTCAATACGGTCTGCCGTTAAACCAAATTATACTAACATATAATATGATTAGCAATAAAACATTCAAAGTCTCCTACCAGAATATTGATACCGACAAATCATTTAATATTATGAATGGATTACAACAAGAAACAGTTAATTGTCCCATCCTTTTTAACTTGTTTATTTTAGACCTACTTAACCAAGTAGATAACATCATTTCATTTGCAGATGATATTATAATATACCATCATGATGATAAAATCGAAAAAATTAACTGCAATTTACAGACATCTTACAACAAAGTAGAGCAATATGCAATAGATTGGAACATGAAAATAAACGCACAAAAATGCGAATCCATACTTTTTAGGCCGCCAGTAAATAAATGCAGTTACGATATAAGGAAAAACTGGAAAAGTTTTCAAATTAAATCTAATTTACATAATTGCAATATACCAGTAAAAGAAGTAGTAAAATATTTAGGTGTTCACCTTGATAAATTTTTATATTTCAATTTTCATTTTAAAGAAACTTTATATAAAGCAAGAAAAGCTTATTTCTCATACAGACCTCTATTCCACTCGTAATATATTAAGAATAAAGTTAAAATCATAATGTATCAATCCCTGATTAGAACTATTCTTACGTACGCATGCCCCATTTGGTTCAATATTTCCACCTCATATATGGAAAAAATTAGAATATTTGAGAGGAAATGCATTAGATCATGCACTTCAGTTTATAGATCTGCAAATAGTGACTTCACTAAATATACTTCCAACAAAATTCTGTATAGTAATGCAAATATAATTCGTATAGATAATTTTATAATTTATTTGATAAGGAATCACGTTTTACGGTGTTGTCAATGTACAGAAAATAATTAAATATATAATGGCTCCCTATTACACAAACCATGAATATGTATCGAGGTCCTTAAAAATGGATTTGTTCCACCAGAAGCTTTTGTTTACCTGGATAGTAAAGGTTTAATCCAAAATGATAATGGTGTTCCCATCTTATATCACAATTATAGACGGGCGAATATAAAAACAATTAACTGTAATTTAAATCAATTAGATATGAGATACACTACAAGTATATCACAAACGGACCTAAAATTAGCACAAAAATCTAATGCCAAAATGTTTTTGTGGTTACCAAAATAAAGTTTTTTCTATTTCTTTTATCCTTTTGACCTAAACCTTTTTTTCTTCTGAAATATAAACAATGTTTTTGTAACTTTTCATTGTAATATATAATATAATAATTATATTAACTTTTTGTAAATAAATAAATATTGTTACTTTTTTGTAAAAAGAGACATTGTATAAGCCAATTAAATATTGTTGACTAGTGTTTATAAGAGTTAAAACTTAATTTTTTTGAATAAAGAAATAAACAAAAAATTAAAAAATGTCTAGATGAAACCTTTCACCATATTCATCTGATACGGCACCAAGATTTTGTCGGAAAAAGAGTCCAAAAAATTAATTTTAAGGGACATATTGCATTTTAGAGCCTCGTAGGCAGAAAGCAATTCTTGAACGATTTCATGGTATTTTTTACTTTTTTATTTCTCAAAAAATTGTTACATATATTCACAAAAGCCGTCAATGCTCTTTCTTCCACGTCGTTCAACTTCGTCTTAAGGACTGCATCCTTCATAAGCTCTCATATTTGTGGACCAATAAAAATTCCTTCTTTTACTTTTGCATTGCTGATTCGAGGAAATTTGGTCTTAAGATATAGAAAGCCATCACCACCCTTGTTCATTGCTTTAACAAAGTTTTTCATGAGGCCTAGAATTATATGAAGAGGTGGTAGAATAATTTTTTCCTTCTGAACTAAAGGTTGTTCCGAAACATTTTTTTCTCCTGGTATAAAATTTACTCTTTTTGGCCAACTTTTAACTTTATAGTGTTTTTCTTTTGAGCGACTATCCCATTCATTTAAAAAGCAACAGAATTTCTTGCACCCACATTGCAATCCATTTAACATTTCTACAACTTCCTAATCAGCACAAACGCTCCTTGAGTAATGGGTGTATTTAATTTTATCAAGTAACATCTTCATATTATAATAGTTTTCTTTCATATTTCTTGAATACGTGAGTAGGACTGATAGATATTCATTGCCATTGTGAAGCAAAACTGCTTTCAAACTCGTCTTTTATGAATCAATAAAAAGCCGCCATCCTTCAGACTTATCACTGAACGAAAGTTCTCTCAAAAGACCATCAGCATTATCACAAAATATTAAATCCTTGTCCTTGCTGAAGTAGCTCAAATAATCTTCTTCCCTGTTTCGAAAGTATGAGACTTTCACGTCTTTATCTACCACATTCCATTGCTTCAGTCTAGATGCAAGAAGTTCAGCCTTTGTTTTTGAAAGCCCTAAATCACGAACTAAGTCATTCAGGTCAGACTGTTTCGGAAAATAACGTTCGCTCCTTGGACTTGTAAATGTTGAACTTGCAGAAGCAGCCATGGTGGCGTAACTGGATTCAGTCCTTGCAGACCTATCATCTACTTCGTCATTTGTAGGGGACATTGGAGGTAAATCATTACTACTTAGAGGAACTGGTCGTTTATTACAACATGTTTTCGGTAGCCAATATGTATCTGCTTCATTGATAGGAAACCCAAAGCAAAGCTGATAGGCATTCTTAACCTGGGAAGTTATTGTCCGCCGTTGCGATTTTAAAGTTAGATTACCAAATACATAGCAGAATGAATCAACAGAATTTCTACAAAACCTTGGCATTGTGATAACAGAAAACTAAATAATTTAGTCCGTAAATACACGCAAAAATTGTCCCAGAGATTACAGAAGGCACAACTGAGGAAAGGTTAGAGTTAAAATCTTCGAAGCCAACCAGAACGCACAATATAAATAAATATGTTTGAAGATATCTGCAAATATTAACCGGGGCCCTTGCAAAAGTACTTCAGAAAAATTATGAATATAAATGCATATTATATATATATATATATATATATATATATATATATATATATATATATATGTATATATATATATATATATATATATATATATATATATATATATATATATATATATATATATATATATATATATAATTTTTAAAATTGTTGCAAAATTAAGAACTCTGATTTACTTACAATCATGGCATTCATACGATTATAGCATAACAATAACATAAATATAGAAATGGTCTCTTTCGCCGACTGCGGCCAAAAATAACGTGGCCATAAGCACATCTTGAGAAACAGTCAATACAGTGCTTGTGGCTGATCTTATACTTTCAACTAAAAAGCGCAACAAAGCTGCCAACTGCAGCAATAGTGAAAATAGTGAAACGTAACGAGTTTCCTTCACTTGTATGAAGTGCAACGCAAAGAGCTTCTGTGTTTAAATAATAAAGTGCAAAGCATCCTTTATTAAAAATGCTCTTACGCGGTATAAAAATGTACTTACGCAGCCTCCGGCAGCTCATATCTCAACTTCTTCGCGTGCTCTTCTTCCATTATATATATATATATATATATATATATATATATATATATATATTCATTTATTTATTTATTTATTTAATTCACCTATGGAAAATAATCCTTACAGGCTAACAAATATACTAATTAAATAAAACATTAAATAAATCCTTATTTTCTAATAACATATTAAAATCATTAGCAGACAATGAAAAGTCTAAGAAAATAGTATTAGAAATCTTATTTATCTTATTCAAAACTCGCAACAAAGGTTCACGCATTGCATAATTAGTAACATGAGTAGATACATAAAATTGGTTATTGGATCTAAGGTGTTTAAAATGTACAAAAAATTTAATCAAACTTAATAGGTATTCACAATCGATAAAACCATTAACCAAATTATAGACAATCTTAACGGAATGAATAGTACGTCGTACATAAAGTGGCTTTAAGCCCAAAAGAAAACAACGAGCATTATATGTAGTCGGGACCAATATTGTAAGATCATTACGAAGTGCAAATTTAACAAATTTCTTTTGAATCCTTTCAATTCTATCAGTATGTACATTATAAAAAGGGTTCCAGACAAAAGAACAATACTCTAACTTCGAGCGAACAAAAGCAGTGTATACAATTTTTAATGTTATGGGATCCGAAAAGTTTCGACTGTTTCTTCTTATAAATGCACAAGCAGAATAAGCTCTAGGTGTAATATAATCAAGATGTGCATTAAAGTTAAGTTCGCAATCCAAAACAATGCCAAGATCTAGCACTTGGTTAACAACTTTCAAGTTAAAGTCGCTTAACTTGTAGTGGGATGCTATTACATTACGAATATCAGACCTATGAAAGCTCATTTGAAAACATTTATCCACATTCAAAGGTAAATTATTAATACTACACCAATAGGATATTTCAGGTCATCAGCATACAATAAAAATTGTGAACCAGCACAATAACTACCAATGTCATTAATAAAAATTGCAAACAATAACGGACCTAATATACTACCCTGTGGCAACCTAAGGTTGAAGTATGCGGCAAGGACACAAAATTTTCTAAAACAACAGTGTATTTTCTATTCGACAAATAGGACATCAACGAATTAAGAAACTTGCCATAAAAACCAATTTTACTTAATTTAAGGTACAGTATATTATGTGCAACCTTATCACACGCTTTACACAGATCCATAAAAATTGCATCAACTTGGTTATGTTTTTCAAAAAGAGATATACAGAAGTGATTAAAGATAGCACAATTTGTAGTGGTAGAACGACTAGGAAAGAAGCCGTGCTGCTCAACACAAATATACCGCTTTAGTGCAAAAAAATCTTTTCCTTAATTACATACTCAAAAAATTTTCAAATATTAGACAATTTCGAAATTAGACGATAGTTAATAACGTTCGATTTATCACCTGCTTTAAAGACAGGGATATTCGAAGCAATTTTCCACCTATCAATAAAACATCCTTCATCCAACGATTTATTAAAAAGGTACAGTAAAGGTATACTCAAACTTTCAGCCAGATTCTTTATAAAAATTGAACTCAAACCATCGAAGTCAATACCAAAAGAATTCTTAATATTTCTTATGCTATTTACGATATCGTTAAATGTTAATTGGACATAACCGAAGTCAACAATAGGCTCTATACATCTTAAAACATTAGGATCTACAGAGTCATTTACAGCCTGAAAATTAGACAGATAAAACAATGAAAATGCATTTCCAGAGCTTGAAGTATTAAGATTACAATACATGACAGATGGATATCCAGAGCTAGACTTTTTAGATCTTATGAAATTCAAGAATCGTTTAGGATTGTATTTAATAGAAGATTCATAATTTAATATATATTGATTATATAAAAACTTATCAAGAAAATTAAATTCACGCATATAATGCTAATGTGATTTGTAATGTAAATCACCAGTTTGATTAAATTTTTTATTATTTTTACTTCCAAGATTTTTTTAGCTTTTTTAAACCCTTAGTGTACCATGGAAGTTTGTGAACTTTTGGTGGCAAAAGAGGAACAAAACGATCAATGAGATTATTTAAAGTATTAATAAATATGTTATAACAATATGCCATATCCTTAGCATCAAATAGGTTATTCCAACTTATAGATTTAATTTCCGCATTCAAATTACCATAATCACAATCATTAAAATTATAAATATTATTATCGCTTTTACAAATAGAAATAAGTAAATTCAAAATGAGAGGGATGTGACGCATGTCAGTTATACGCATAGGAAAAGGACAAATAGACAACGAGTATTTAATCGCTTCAGGAACAAATATTACATAAATCCAAAATGCGGTTTAATTTATTTGTGAAAGAATTGATTTGTACTAAGCCTAGACTTCTTTTTTTTCCTACTAATTTTTATTTATTGTATCTTCAGAACTGAACTAACAATAAGTGTTCAAATCTTAAATATAGATATAATAATTAGGCCCAACCAGTATCGGACATAAACTTAGTGATAGTAATTAGTAATACATAAATGTGTTAAGGACAAAAAAAATCAAAAAATTCCATCTGAAGTGTGGCGTATTAAGGCCGTAGTATCCCTTTTTTTAAGCGGATGTGTCCAGGAAAGTTCAAGATGTTACGAGCAAGGGGATTAGGATGGAACTCGAGTTTTGTTAAATATTTGCCTGCATATTTTGCAATTTCAGCGGTCACAAGAGGCATATTTAAATCACGATGTAAAATTGAATTTTTCATGTACCAGGGAGCCGATGTTATTAACCTTAAAATTTTGTTTTGCATACGTTGTATTCTCTCTATATTGGAAGCTGAAGCAGTGCCCCATAGCTGAATTCCGTAACATCATATGGGTTTCAAAAGCGACTTGTATATTAAAAGTTTACAATCTAGACTGAGGGTAGAATTTCTACCAATCAGCCAATGTATCTGGGTTAATTTAAGCTTCATTTGTGTCAGCTTAGAGTCATGTTTCCATGTTTCCATGTAAGCCGTCGGTCAAGGTGTATACCAAGGTATTTCACCTGTGAATGTTGAGGAACAACTTGATTGTTGATTCGAATGGGGGAACAAGTGTCTCTTCGTAGGGTAAATGTGACATGAACACACTTTTGTTCATTTACTTTTATTCTCCATAAGTTCAACCACAGCTCCACCAGGTTAATATGTTCCTGAAGATATCGGGATGCCTCGTGAAGGTTTTCATGCATACTAACGCAGGCTGTATCATCGGCAAATATAGAAGTGAAGATATTACTGCTCAGAGGCATATCACAGGTATAAATCAAGTATAAGACTGGCCCCAGTATACTCCCCTGTGGCACACCAGATGAGATAGTATCGGGCACACTCATGAAGTCTCCTTCCACGACAGTGAACTTCCGGGCAAAAATGTAACTTTCCAATAGATTCACAATGTTCATTGGTAGATATGTCCTCAACTTCAAAATCAGGCCCTCATGCCACACTTTATCAAATGCCTGAAAAACATCAATAAAGAGAGAAGAACAATATTTCTTTTCTTCAAATGTTCTTCTTATAAAATGAACCAATCTATGACATTGTTCAACGGTACTATGCTGACTTCTAAAACCAAATTGGTGGTCCGGTATACATCCATTGATAGTTAGAATTGGGGACAATTTTGTCATGAGCAGCTTTTCGAAGAGGTTTGAAATTGTTGACAATAAACTTATTGGCCTATATGACTCAGCCTTTGTAAGATCTTTGCCCGCCTTTGGAATCATTTTGACCATGGCTAGTTTCCAGCTGTGTGGATAATACTCCAGTCGTAAAGTGCCATTAAAAATAAATAGCAGGATTCTAATAGCAATACGAGGCAACTTCATCAGCATCTTGTTACTAATTCCATCAATACCCGGGACCTTCTTCTGGTTGGATTCAGCAATTAGTTTTTGTACATCACGCATCTTAAACTTTATGGGTCAAGGGGGTAGAGCAACTACACTCGGCAAATCAACAGCACCAGTACATGAGTTTGGGGTAAATACGTATTTTAAATGCTCAGCAAATATGTTACCTTTTTCAGTATTGGTTCTAGCCCAACCTCCGGTAGAAGTGCGCAGGGGTGGTTTAGACTCAATGGGTGTTTTAAGTTTTTTAGCAGCGCGCCACAAGGAGTAATTAGATGTTGGTGTGACATCGAGACCTTCCAGATAGTTCTTAAGAGAAGCAGATTTTTCAGATACAAGCAACTCTTGGAGTCGTTTAGTGCATTCTCTAAGTCTGATTTTATGTTGTGGTGATCTGTGCTGTTGCCATTCCCTTCTAGCTCTTCTTTTTTCACATACGAGACGTTCAATATCCGCAGAATAAATTTTATTAAACCCAGTCTGCGGATGGGAAGTAGTGGCATGTTTAACAGCCTGTTTAATATTTTCAGTAAGATTGGCAATGTTATATTCAATATCATCGGAAGTTCTTAGCGTGATGTTTTCCGTACAATGACTACTGAGATAACTTTTTAAACGCCAGCCAATTAACCTGATTTATCATTTTCACATATGGGTGAGGTAAGTAACATCTTAGAGGGTTACAAATTGTAACGATCGTTGGAGAGTGATCGGAGGAGAGATCATGAGAAGCTTGAACATGAATTAAATCCCTAGAGATATTTTTCATGACGCCAAAATCTATAACATCTGGAATTTTTTGTATGTCAGTAGGCCAGTAAGTGGGCTCCCCGCTCGAAATGACGTCCAAGCCCATTCCTGAAATTGTGTTGTACAATGCTCGACCTCTAGGTGTAATAAGACGCGATACCCAGAACGAGACTTTTGTAAAAATTCTCGTATTGATCCTCAGAGATAGAAAATCTGGGAGGGGAGTAAATTGACGATATCACAAGATTTGAACAAAAATTATCGATGCAAATATTTGTTGCTTGTAGATGGTATTAACAAGTGTTCTCAAGAATATAGTGCTGGAGTCTTGACATTATTAGAATAGCTGATCCTCCGCATGCTCTTCCTCTCGGGTCCTTTGAATTATATAAGGTGTAGCCATTAATTTTAAAAAGGCTTCTCGAAGTCAAATGAGTCTCAGATACCAACATTACATCAATATTTTTTACCGTGAGGAAGTGCTCAAGTTCATATTGTGTTGGCGAATGCCGTTTGCGTTCCAGAAACATACTTTTAACGTGTTCATGGCTTGTTAACTAATGCTTGAAGCAGTGTGTTCTGCATTCGCAGCATTTCTTGCATCATGCTTGTCATATTTGTTATAAAGTTGTTTATAGTTTGCACCAAATTGTCTATAGTAGCTTCAAGGCGACTGAAATTAAAGCTTGGGTTGCATTTGTTGTATTAGTTGGTGGTGACACTTTTTGAACGGGAATAGAGTTGATCTTCACAGCGTCAGCATACGATACATGTGAAGTGATTGGTTGGGCCATTAGGGGATGAGTAGCGGAGTACGTATTTCCTGCTTGAGCTGGAGTTACTTTAGGTTTTTGGCTCATAGCTTGTTTAACAAAAGAGAATACAGGACATCCTCTGTAGTTAGCAGTGTGATTACCTCCACAATTACTGCACTTTTTTTCCATTTGATCCTTTGACTTATTGCAAATAGCGGTGTTGTGCAATTCACCGCACACAACGCAAACAGTAGATAATTTGCAATAAGTTTTCGTATGGCCATATTCTTGACAATTATGGCACTGTACGGGTCCTGAGCGCTTGTGTGGGTCTTCGACTGTAATTTTCCGGTATAGCAGATATTTTAAATTATAAATTGGATGGGTCTCATTTTTCTTCAATTGTATATCATTTGGCTCCAGTTCAACACGAAATAAAGGTTGGGGGATCTTCTCCCTGTTTATTATATTAGAGACATTTTCACCTTAAATCCTTGGAGGGTGAGAACATCTTTTATTTCCTCAGGAACAACATAAGAATCTATGCCCTTCAGTACAACCTGTAGGCCTTTAGCGCTCTTAAGCTGGAATGTGTAAAAACTTGTATTATTTTTCTCAAATTCAGTAACCATTTTGCGGAAGTCTTTTTCATTATATATTTGAACTTTTGTTTCATCAATGTTACCACGTTTTATTGGAACAATGTGAAATGCCTTTTCACCAATGACCGAGATTAGTTTTTTGATAAGTGTATTAGAATTTTTTTGCCTAAGATAGATTGGTGGGGGTTTCGAGGTTTTTTTCAATGATACTTCGGGTTTGTCGCTGTCATCTTGCAATATTTTAAAACGATCTTGACGGTTAGCTGTGTCGATATCCCTAGATATCTTGGGAACAGATGAGATCTTTGAAGAATTTGGGCTTCGCCCGCGCTTTACCACTGTGATATATCTGTCCATTCCGACAGGCACCTTAGGTTTCTGACTACTGTTGTCTGTAGTTATAACTTGGTTCAGTGACGAACACGAGCCCGGAGCGGATAATGGCGCTGACTTAAATAAAGATGAAGTAGGCAACGGTAATGTTAACGAATCACTACTTGGCATTGGAGTAAGCGAAGTTGATCGCTCGCGTAAAATGGGCTTTGCCGTTAGAAAAAGACTATCATCCGACTTTTTATTTTTATTGTGTGCATTAAGAATATCAGAACTCACAGTAAAATAGGCATTTCTGCCGTTAGAACTCACTTCACAATTGTTTGTTTTTGAGGTACTCATGAAGAGTATTCCTCAGTTTGTTTACAGTTGTTTTTGTTTTTTTTTTTTTTTGTTTTTCTTGTTTCAGATTATATGAAGTTTAATTTAAATTTGCAAATAAAGCAAATTTTACAAAATATGTACTTATTACGGATCAGTACGAATATTTTTTTTTTGTATTTTTGTTTGTTTAGTATATAAAAAAAAACTCCGCTAACACGTCTGTTCACTACGAAGGTTCAACAAGCCTAGACTTAGAAAGGAATCCACAAGATTCATTTCATGTGATTTATTTACATTAATAGGCGAGAGATAGACATCATTGAATAAATTACTCAAGCCAATCTCACGTAAATTAAAGTCACCAATTACACAAAGATTTTCAGCACCAACAACATCTGACAGATGAACCGTATTTAAAACATGGGCAGCATACAAAGAATCCTCACTTTTAGGTGGGACATATGAAGCACATATAAACAAATTTTTAGAGCTGGTAATGTATACACAAAGTTGGTTCAATACAGGGTTTGTATCAGAGAGAGCAGCAAGTTTAGCATTTAAAGTTCTTTTAACAGCAATGCACACACCTCCACCACGAGATTTTCCCAAACTGTCAAGATCACGGTCCTTACGAAACACTTGGTATTGATGTAAGTCACAAAATTCACCATCACAAATAGCCGGGATTAACCAACTTTCCACAATTACAATAACATCATAATCAGCTTGAGCAGTAAATTTATAGACATCAGATAATTTAGTACGAATACCAGATGCTTTTGGGAAGAAAATTTTTAACTCATTATTGAAAGGACGAGAAAATGAGCAGCAGGTTGGCAGATCAGTTGTTATATTTAGTTTTTTGATTAGTTGGTACCGGAAGGCGTCCTACATTTCTTCGGTTTACATTATATATGTATTCACGCATAAATGTACCAGCTGGCCAAAATTTTTGCTCAAGTACATATTTAAAGGATTCATCAGGAACCAAAACTTTAAAAGATGCTATGTCTCTCGGGCGGGAGTATGAAAATTTATACACAGATATATTATTAATCATAGGAATTTTAGATTTTATATAATATTCAACATCACCAATTGTAGTTTCTGATGCCAAGCGAGATACAAAAATATGTCTGCTAGGAGGTATAACCTTCAACAGCTTGGGAGTGACTTGAGGTGTATATGGTACAGAGCAGAGACCTGCAACCGGTGATTAAAAAAAATCAGATTAATCAAACACTCGAAAAACATGTCATTTTCGCTCAAACGTTCAAATATGCGTTTATCAACATTGTGTCCATTCTATTTTATGCTAAGCAAAATAAGGGTTGTTTGTGAACGTGTAAATTTAATCTGTTGCCGCATGCCAGCTATTCAGTTTGAGTGTTTAAAAACTGTGTGTGCATGAATTTTTGGACAACTCTTCAAAGCACACATTTTTATTTAATCACATTCATGATCGAAATCAAAAACTTAGAGGCATTAATGCAAAAAGAATTAATGTGAAAAAGGCAAAAAATCAACAAGTGTACATTTATGCACAAGGTGCTGTGTGTTTATAGAATGGTTAGGCAACACGGTTGCCAGACTTAACAGTTTAATAGCATTTTTACGACGATACGCTGAAACAGATAATTAATCAAGAAATATATTTTTAACATTATCCCGATTTTTACAATTATCATTTTGTAATTATATAGATATGTGTGTATATGTGTATACATGAAGGAGGTTATATTATAAGCAATGCGTTTTGTATTCTTCTTTTTTGTTAAATATATAAAACAACTTTTAATATATTTACATATGTATATTTACATATACATATGTACATATGTATGTACTCCCATATTTATTTCAGGATTTATGAATATATTTCCATGCATATCAAATGAAATTTTATTTTTGTTTGTGTACTGAATTTATGTTGTTCTTTATCGTTTATGTTTTCGTTAAATGTAATAAAAAAATATGTTATTAAAAAATATTTACAATAAATTCGTTTTTACTGAATATTGTAAACTTAATCATATCATACTGATATTACTATAAAATAAAGGATTTGCATTAGCTTTTCCTCTGTTCTTATATGTTACTATATCACTGAAGAAAGCAGAAGTCGAAATCACATACACAAAAAAACTAAATTTAGATTCATTTTTGCTCAGAAAAATACACTTAAAGACCCTTCTTTTTAAGTAATCTATGTACCAAACCAATAAAGCGGTATTATTCTTGGGAGTTAAAAACAACTTTAATTTCAGTAAAATTAAATAAAACAAACAAATTTGGCAAGGTTGAAGTATTTCTTATAAAAATAACAAGTTTTTTTAATGAGTAAAAAATAATCCGATCTTTAAACGATTTTAAACCGAAGATTGCGATTTTTAAAGTTTATTGTAAAACCGACGTTTTTTGGTAACTTCGTATGGCATCCTTATTTCTCAACCACAATGTTTTAACAACCTACATACCTACACACTCAAGATTATGTGCCAGCATATATCATTGCATGATTTTTCTTAATATTCTTTGCAAAGAAAAGGCATGTTGAATAAATGCCATTCGTTTTTGTGTTTAATGAATGCAAACGCTCAAAATAGCTTCTGTGTTAAAATCTTGCTTGAAAAATTCATATAGGCATTTTTGTATTTGCCTTCCTAATGATTAACACAAATAAAGATTATGAGCGTACGCGCATGCTTGCTTATGTGTTGGTGAATAATTGGACACAAAAAAGTTATGCATGAGTGAAGGCATAAAAAACGTGATTTTTGCCGGTCTCTGGTACAGAGGTTGAAATTCGAATACTTGCTGGTTCTGTGGTGCGATTCAGTAACTTTTAACGCTTAAACAGAAGTTAAATTTAACAACAATAGCTATGGTTTGCACTAACGATTGTGCGATTCATTTACTTCGTTTTAACATCTATGTTATAATTTGATATCAAGTGGCATCTCTGTTAAAATAAGAGAAAAACACAAAGAGGAACAGAAAAAAACAAACGAATTTGTGTCGACCAAGCAGTGTATAATAATATATTTTCATGAATTACTTCAATTAAGATTAAAAAAAGTAAAATTCTATAAGATAATAATATACATAATATTGTATATATAAAATGTTTTAGTGATTTTACGTATTTGCTGCAAAATAACAACTTGCCCTCTTTGCAAAAGAATGCGTGCTTATACTGAACAGCTGACTTGAATCGTTTCAGTAACCACACTAAAATTATTGCTGTTAAGATATTAAGTTACTGAATCGCACCACAGGTGTGTTATTGACAGATATTTCTGACAATGGCGCACTGAATTCTAAGAAATTTGGTGTAACAGATAACGGTGTCAATAACTTTTTTACATATTTAATGATTTTTTTTAAATAAATTTTTTAACAAACACAAATACTTGATGCAAGCATAAAATAAACACGAAAATGAAAAATATATATTGGCAGAAAATATTCGAAATGTTTTAGGCAAATTCAAAAGACAATGAGAAATATGTCTGCACTATTATTTAATTACGACATTACCGATTGAACAGATCAAAATTTATCAACAATTATATATTATAATAATATATAATAATATATACTTATAATTATATTCTGGCGACAACGACTTTGTGATCCACCAACTGTTTGTTATCAATTTCGTTATAATTTGACATCAAGTAATATCTCTCTCTCTATTAAGGTAAGAGAAAAGTGCGAGGAGGAGCAGAAAAATTAAAAAAAGTTGTGTCACACAGTGGACCATTTTACGAGAAGGCGGACAAAACTAATTTTTTTTATGGTCATCGGTAGTAAAATGTTAAAGTTCATTCGAAAGTAGACACTAGTATACCTCAGGAGCCAAAAAATTTAATTTTTTTGTTTTAACTATATGACAGTGGACAGTGTGATACAAAATGGACATTGTCAGTATTTTGCTAAAATGATATATTTCTTAGTAAGGTTTAGATATTTAAACATCTATAATTTTTTTGTTTTATAAGATTTTCAAACTAAATAATTTTTGTATAATTGCATAATTTGTTAGCTATTAGTTTTAGAAAGATAAAGTGTTTATGGTTTTTATACATTTTTTTTGTAAACATCCAAATTTTCCTAAATTCTCTCATTTAATTGGAGCATAACTTTCAAAGTTCAAAAAAATGTTTGCACTCGTTTATAGTCCAAACTCTCTTCTAAACTCGTATATCCCATTGTGTACTCGCCACGATCCAACCGTTTTTTTCACGCTAATATCCATTTATTGTATCTTCAAAACTGAACTAAAAATAAGTGTTAAAATCTTAAGTATAGATATAATTATTAGACCCAAGCAGTGTCGGACATAAATTTGGTGATGGTAATTAATAATACATAAGAATCGCATTTAGCAGAAAAATATTTGTAAAAAGTTTCATCTGGAGTGAAGAGTATTAAAGCCGTAGTATCTTTCTTTTTTAAGCGGATGTGTCCAGGAAAGTTCAAGATGTTGCGAGCAAGGGGATTAGGATGGGACTCGAGTTTTGTTAAGTGTTTGCAGCATATTTTGCAATTTCAGCGGTCACAAGTGGCATATTTAAATTGCGATGTAAAATTGAATTTTTGATGTACCATAGAGCCGATGTTATTAACCTTAGAATTGGGGATAATTTTGTCATGAGCAGCTTTTCGAAGAGCTTTGAAATTGTTGACAGTAAACTTTTTGGACTATATGACTCAGCCTTGGTAAGATTTTGCCTGCCTTTGGAATCAATTTGACCAAGGCAAGTTTCCAGTTGGGTGGATAATACTCCAGTAAAAAAATTGCCATTAAAAATTAATAACAGGATTCTAATTGCAATATGAGACATCTTCATCAGCATTTCAGTATTGGTTCTTGCCCAACCTCCGGCAGAAGAGCGCAGGGGTGGTTTAAACTCAACGGGTGTTTTAAGTTTTTTAGCAGCGCGCCACAAGGAGTAATTAGATGCTGCTGTAACATCGAGACCTTCCAGATAGTTTTTAAGATATGCAGATTTTTCAGATGCAAGCAATTTTGGGAGTCGTTTAGTGCATTCTTTAAGTCTGATTTTATGTTGGGGTGATTTGTGCTGTTGCCATTCCCTTCTAGCTCTTTTTTTCACATACGAGGCGTTCAATATCAGCAGAATAAATTCTATTAAACCTAGTCTGCGGATGGGAGGTAGTGGCATGTTTAGCAGCTTGTTTAATATTTTCGGTAAGATTGGCAATGTTAAATTCAATATCATCGGAAGTTCTTAGCTTGATGTTCTCCGTACAATGACTACTGAGATAACTTTTTGAACCCCAGCCAATTAACCTGATTTATCATTTTCACATATGGGTGAGGTAAGTAACATCTTAGAGGGTTACAAATTGTAACGATCGTTGGAGAGTGATCGGAGGAGAGATCATGAGAAGCTTGAACATGAATTAAATCCCTAGAGATATTTTTCATGACGCCAAAATCTATAACAGCCGGAATTTTTTTGTATGTCAGTAGGACAGTATGTGGGCTCCCCACTCGAAATGACGACCAAGCCCAGTTTTGAAACTGTGGTAAACAACGCTCGACCTCTAGGTGTTATAAGATGCGATCCCCAGAACGTATGTTTTGCATTGTAATCGCCAGCTGCTGCGAAACAAGGTCCAAGAGTTTTGTAAAAATCCTCGTATTGATCCTCAATGATTGAAAATCTGGGAGGGGAGTAAATTGATGATATTACGAGATTTGAACAAAAATTTTCGATGCAAATATTTGTTGCTTGTAGATGGTCTTCACAAATGTTCTCAAAAATATAGTGTTTGAGTCTTGACTTTATTAGAATTGCTGATCCTCCGCATGCTCTTCCTCTCGGGTCCTTTGTATCACATAAGATGTAGCCATTCATTTTAAAAAGGCTTCTCGAAGTCAAATGAGTCTCAGATACCAACATTATATCAATATTTTTTTACCGTGAGGAAGTGCTCAAGTTCGTTTTTGTGTTGGCGAATGCCGTTTACGTTCCAGAAACATAATTTTAACGTGTTCATGGCTTGTTAACTAATGCTAGAAGCAGTATGTTCTGCATTCGCAGCATTTCTTGCATCATGCTAGTCATATTTGTTGTAAAGTTGTTTATAGTTTCACCAGATTATCAATAGTAGCTTCAAGGCGATTGAAATTAAAGCTTGCGTTTGCATTTGTTGTATTATTTGGTGCTGACGCTTTTTGCATGGTAACAGAGTTGATCTTCACAGCGTCAGCATACGTTACTTGTGTAGAGATTGGTTGGGCCATAGGAGGATAAGTGCCGGAGTACGTATTTCATATATTAGGCTTTCGACTCATAGCCTGTTTAACGAAAGGGTATATAGGACATCCTCTGTAGTTAGCAGTGTGATTACCTCCACAATTACTGCACTTTTTCCCTTCTGGTCTTTCGACTTATTGCAAATAGCAGTATCGTGTAATTCACCGCACACAACACAAACAGTAGGTAATTTACAATAGGTTTTTGTATGGCCATATTCTTGACAATTATGGCACTCTACGGGTCCTCAACGCTTGTGTGGTTCTTCGACTGTGATTTTCCGGTATAAGAGATATTTTAAATTATAAATGGGATGGGTCTCATTTTTCTTCAATATTACATCGTTTGGCTCCAGTTCAACACGAAAAAGAGGTTGGGGGATCTTATCCCTGTTCATTATGTTGGATACATTTTTTACCTTAAATCCTTTCAGGTTGAGAGCATCTTTTGTTTCATCAGGAACAGGAACAATGTAAGAATCTATGCCCTTCAATACGGTATGTAGGCCTTTAGCACTCTTAAGCTGGAATGTGTAGAAACTTGTTTTATTTTTTCCAATTCATTAACCATTTTACGGAAATTTCTTTCTTCATATATTTGAATTTTTGTTTCGTCAATGTTACCACGTTTTATTAGAACAATGTGAAATGCCTTTTCACCAATGACCGAGATAAATTTTTTGATTAGGGTGTTTGAATTTTTTTTCTCAAATAGATTTGTGGTGGTTTGGAGGATTTTATCGAGTATGCTTCGGGTTTGTCATTGTCATCTTGCAATATTTTAAAACGGTTTTGACGGTTAACTGTGGCGCATATCTTGGGAACCGATGAGATACTGTAATATATCGGTCCATTCCGAGAGGCAGCTTTGGTTTCTGAATACTATTGTCTATTGCAATAACTTGGTTAAGTGTTGAACGCGAGCCCGGAGCGGATAATGGCGCTGACTTAAATACAGGAGTACTAGGCAACGGTAATGTTAACGAATCACTACTTGGCATCGGAGTAAGCGAAGTGGATCGCTCGCGTAAAATTGGCTTTGCCGTCAGAAAAAGACTATCATCAGATTTTTTTATTTTTATTGTGTGCATTAAGAGCTTCAGAGCTCACAGTAAAATAAGCATTTCTGCCATTAGAACTCACTTCACAATTGTTTGTTTTTGAGGTACTCATGCAGAGTATTCCTGTTAAGGTGAATTCACCCGTTCGTTCTGAACGTTCCGAAGGATTTTTTTTATATGTAGTTTGACGTCTCTATTTTTGAGAGAGTGAGAGAAAGAGAGTAAATTTATTGCCGAACAATTTTTGTTTGAATTGGTTTAATTTTAATTATCATCCCGAACGAATTGAACTGTGCTGCCAGATACATACATTTTTTATACAAAATTGAAATGAGCTGCCACATCATATTATATGTACATATGTATGTACGAGTTTATTTGTAAATTTTTTATATTTATTTAACTCAATAGCTATTAGAGCATGCACTCGACTTAAATTCATTTATATATTTTTTATGTTATAAAAATTTGCTTAATTTAGAACACGGTAAATTGCAATCATCTGCCACTGTGCTGCCTGCTTGTAAAAGTAACACACATCATTTAGAGAGTTGTTGCATATGGTAGCTTTGTTTCTACAGAATATTTGTTCGACGCGGGTGAATCTTCTGTGAGCAAACTCTCAGTAAACTAAAATTGTCTCTCAACGAAAATTTCCTGCAGAACGAACGGGTGAATTCACCTTTACTTCTTTTGTTTAGTGTTTGTTGTTTCAGATTATGTGAAAATATAATTAAAGCAAATTTATCAAAAACAGTACTAATTACGAATATTTTTTTTTGTATTTTTGTTTGTTTAATATGCAAAAAAAACTCCACTATTTCGTCTGTTCACTATTAAGGTTCAACAATGAATTGACGATCCAACCGTGAGCACCAGGGGGGTTATTATGTATTTCGATTCGAATCGGAAAATTTACGAATTCGTAAAAATGGTATTACGTAGTGCGATTTTCGGAAATTTATTTCCGAACGTTCGTAAATTAAGGGAATTTTTTAATCCCATTCGTAAACCAAAAAAATCCCCTTCGAAATTGCAATTATGTAGTACGAAAGCAAATGTCAAATGTGTTATTAACGTATAGACATTTTTCGAATGCTATTTTGATTGCGGAAATTTTATAGTTATTTTTTACATACATAAAAGAAATTAAGAATACACATTTGAAAATGTAAGTATATACCTATAATATTTAATTAATAATAAAGTTTGTTAAATGCTTTGATTTTAAAATTATTTAAAGGGAAACGTCTAAAAAGAATTTATATACGAAGCCAAGACAATATGAAATAATGGTGGAATTCATGACATTGCATGCAGATTTGGCAAAAGGAAACCTAAATGTTTCTAATGCCAAAAGTAAATGCAGGGAGTTATGGCAGAGACTATCGCAAGATTTGAATGCTGCAGGTCCACCTTCGCATGAGGTAGAAAAGTGGAAAAGGTATTTGTAATATGCATGCACATACATAAATATGAGTACATTAACTTACAATGTAACCTTTTTACACATGCATTCCAATTCAGGAACTGGAGGTGGACCAAGTAAATACTGTTCCCTTTCACCGCTAGAGCAAAAAGTTGCTGAACTGCTTGCAATTAATGACTATATTGAAGGAATGAGTGGTACATGTAGATATGGAGCACAAATAAATATTCCTACTACCACAAGTATTAGAGATTATGACGCAAATGTAGAAATTACACTACCTTGCAATAACATAGAATTAAACAATAGTGAGACAACCTTAAGTACACCATATACTACACATCGATATACCCGTGGTAGTTTATCCTATAAGAAGAATTTATTAGAAAAACAAGTAAACAATCAAATTAAATATCAAGAAAATTCGATACAACTGTTAAAAAACTGTGATGAAAACCAAAAAAAATATTAACAGAATTAGACAAAATAAATGAAAATATCTCAACGGCCAATAAATACTTAAAACGGAGCAGTGACATAATGGAGTGTATGTACACACTAAAAAAAGAAAAGTTTGAATTTTTCAAGAAAAATTAAATGGAAAAAAAGCACGGGAGGAACGTTTGTTTGATCTGAAAATGGAGAAATTAGAATTTTTAAAGAATAATCAATTAGAAACAACGAAATGTAAAATTGCAAAATTAAAAGAGAAAAATCTTTGAATTAAATAACAAGAAAATTTAATGGATGTAAATATTGAGATTTCCCTACTTTCTTTTTAAGTTTTTTTACAATATTATTATGAATTATTTTGTGTTATGTTTGTTTGTTTATTTTTTAATATACTGTTAAGAATTATTTTTCTTTTTATGTTTTTAATATGTATGTAATTACAAATATAAATATTAAGTAGCTCCAATGAATTAAAATTTTTATTCAAGTTTCAAATAAATATTTTTATTTACATATATTCATATGCGATTTAAGTTGTGATTTAATTATTTTATTCAGTTTCATCTCATATTATTTTTTATTTCATTTCGAATACTTTTTGCTATATTTAGTAAATTTGTCTCCAAATTACTTTCTGAATTGCTGTAAGGTAAAGATAAAGATGCATCTTCTTCAGTTTCCAAACTGTCACTTTGTATTTTGTACATCAAACAAATATTGTGTAGTGCACAACATATGTTTAGAATTTGGGCTGCCTTTTGTGGGGAGTAATGCAGTTCTCTCGCTGCCAAAAGGCAACGAAATCTTGCCTTCAGTACTCCGAAAGTTCTTTCTATAATTGATCTTCCTCTGGAATGTTGATCATTAAAAAATACTTCATGGGAACTCTCAATAGCATTTCTAAATGGTGTCAATATCCATGGTTCCAAGGGATAACCAGAATCACCTGCAAAATTATGTTGGCTTATTTTGTAAGCTATTATTAGAGTTTGTATAAATATTTTACCAAGAATTCTAGTACCAGTATCTCCATCTTGAAACTTTCTTTTCAAATATTGCCTTTCTTCTGACAAATTCCAAATGTGAGAATCATGACAAGCGCCTCCAAAACGTCCATTGATGGCCCTAATATACATTTCATGATCGCAAACCTAATAAAAAAATTTACGTTGTATAATAATTTGGCATATACATTTATTTTCTTTATTAAACCCTACCGCCATAGCATTTATACTGTGCTTAAGTTTTCGGTTAAAATATAAATGCTCATTGTTATTTGGCCTTATTATTTGTATGTGAGTTCCATCCACTGCTCCAATAACTCCAGGTATTGCACATTTGCTGTAAAAAAATCTTTTTGCCTCCATTTTTTTCTCTTCACTCATTCCGAAAACAATGTGTTTAGGACAAAGATTTTTTTCTATTGATTCAAATACCTCCGACAAACAAATAGAAATATATGACTGCGACATTCCCAACAGGCGGTCTTGGCCAATCTGATGTTGATAACCCCCTTGCCCTAAAAATTTCAATGTGGATGCCAATTTCAACATAGGAGGGATGGCGCTGGATCTTTGCGGTGCTTTTAAGTCATTATTAATGGAGTTTAACACGTACAGAAATGCATCTTTATTAAGGCGAAAATTTTTTATAAATCTAAGAAATATTTTTGCGTTAAATTCAATCATATATACGAATCATTTATGAAAATATATTACTCACGAATTTTCACTGAGATTCATAATGTTTGATGTATTTCTTATAAATTTTCTTTGAATTCTCTCTGGAATACAATCATCTTCATCACTTTCCCACAATAAAACACTATCCATTTTATTCACTTGTGAATTTTTTAGTTTGCAGTTTGAACTTTTTTTAAACAAATTTGACGTTTGTATAAAACAATGCAAAGTGCTGCCAAGTTTTAACATATAGAAACTGCCATTACTTAAAATTTCCCTTAAAATTGCAAACACAACTCTGCAGGCCTTTCGAACGTACTACATAATACCATTTTCCTTTCGATTCGGAAATTCATTTCGAAAGCCTTTTCGATTCGAATAGAAATACATAATAACCCCCCAGAGCAATTTTTCTAACACAAGGTCAAATATTTTTTTTATAAAATTTGAGTAAGAGTTTAAAAAAGTCTTTTCTATAATGCTCTTTTTTTATCAAATCGCTTTTAGGAGAGACGGTTTTTAGATAGACATGGGTATTTTTAAGAAAATTGATAATTGTTATTAAATTTCTAGATCATGTACAGTTGGTCACATAAGCATTTTGCCTACTTAATACAAAGTAAATTTATATAATACAGGTCACAAAAGAACTTTGCTTTTTAAATGATTTACCCTGATTATAAAGGTATAAAATATTTTTTTCTCGGAATTGTTAAATTGTTTTACTTTGGGCATAATAACAGATAACATATCTTAACTAATTATGGTAAAAACGATTGATATGTAATAAGCGGTCTTACAGGTAGAAGTACAAAATCAAAAAGGCTACCGCAATTAGCGAAAAAATTATGGACTTCTGAGTACGGAAAATACTTTCGTGAGCATATAATTAATGAGTTATCATAAACTACCTCAAAATATTTGTTGTTTTTTATAAAAATGTCATGAAATAGGGCGTTTTTGTACGTGAAATGTTTTGTAAACCATTAAAAATTAAAATAGAAATTCCTGGAAAAACAATGTATGCAAAATAATTTTTTAATAATTTCATGGGTGCATGGGTACACATTTATTGTTTATTTTCTCACTCTTCGTATGTGCACATTGTGATGTTGCCTGTCTACCTATATTTTTCATGCTAGAATATGTTTTCTGAAGCATATTCTCAAATTAGGTTATGACTTGAATTTTGGTCCGTTTGGCGAAACAATGAGAAAATAAGGAAAATGAAGAAAAAAAAACAATTCGAGTAAAATATTTAGAACTAGCCCTAATGATCGAACATCCAAAGCAAGGAGAAGGAAACACAAATGATGGAAATACAATAAGGATATTTTTTTCAGATCCAGAAACTGCAGCATCTATCACAGGTGTAAATTTGGAACTAATAAGGCGTTTCAACATTACATTACAAGTTCTAGCGTGCAGCAGAAAGATAAATGCAAAAAAGTTGTTTTCGAAATAATTAAGTAGCTGGCTACAGGGCGACATTTGTAGTCGTGCGGTACATGGCCGCTGTCTCGAATGTATTTAATGCGTTAGTATTCATTTACATGTATTAAAAAAAGTGTAATGTAAGCTTGTTGTAATTTGTTATTGTTTTAATTTTTTTTTACTTTTCTTACCAATAAGCAAAACATATTTTTCATTGTCTTTAATAAACATTTAATTTTCTTTGTTTTCGTGCTTTTAGACTTGATGCGCACTGCACCTTATCGAGTATTCGCATAAATTAGACGGTTTAAATTGTATATATTTTAAATTGCAAGTTCTTTTCGAAATCCTCTGATTTTAAATGGACCATACAGAGTTGCAACGTCTTAACATTCATTTTAATAACGCGGAAATAAAAACTTTTCAATTGTTTTAATAAACTAGGACACCACGGAAAGTTATTATTATCATTGCAATTTTTTACTGCGGGCCTCATTTTAGTTTTCTGTTTATTTGATATTTATATTTTTCACTATTTGTTTTCAAATTTTTGTAAAAATTGCATTTTGCCTTCAAAAAAATTGAAGGGTCTTTGTCTAAGTCACGCAATAAAACTAACGGACCTGCGCAGAGCGTAATCTTGTTTATGTGATTCATGCACAAAAATCATTTTTACGAGTACCGATTTTAAAGATATGTTACTTAGTTGAAAGTAAATATCAGTGCACCTCGGAATCCAAAAATTACAACTCTGTTTTTACTATATGATATCGAACAGGGTGATTCAAAATAGATTTTCTCAGAAAATCTTGTTTGTTAATGGCTTAGTTGAGTACATAATTAAGTTGGATAATAAAACTAAACGCGCCTGTTCTTATTCACGTCTCTTCATTATCTGATCTTTTAAATTTTTACAATACAAATCTTATGTTTTAAATTGAACAATAATACTTCACTTAAACCTAAAATATTTTGCTTACGGTGCAGAGTCACACGCTCCAAACAACATTCAGCAAATTATAGTTTGCATGTACTTATGTTCTGAGCATGAACATCTGCATACAATATTCAAATTACAAGGAAAATAGTATAAGAAGAACATACGAGGTTCGTCTGTAAAGTGAATAGAGATAATTATATAATTAAATAAAGAAAATAACTCTCTTTATTTGCTTAGGAACTGGCGTTCCATATAACTATATGCCTGCATTTCATTGGTGCTAGCATAATCATCAATACTCTTCAGCCAAATCATGTTTGAAAAAACATTCAAACTCATATACTTATACAAAATTTATATAATTATGTATTGAGCTAAAACATGTTAGTGCTAAGAAAGTCTTTGTGCCTCTTAAAAAATTTAAACTTTTTTTAAAGGTCCAAATTACCCGAAAATATTTTACATAATAGAGCATAACTCTTTCCCATAAAAACACGTGCATTTTTTTGAAGTCCCAACCCTCCTATGCAATCCTATTCCTCACTGTGTATCCGCCCGTGTGAACCAGAACAATTTTTTTGACCCAAAGTTAGATATTTTGTATACAATTTATGAATACAAAAGTTTTAAAAAATGTTCTGTGCGAACATTGACCATAAAACAACATGTGATTAAATATTAGAATATATATACATATATATACATATATGTAGGAATGGGTCTATTCCTCGCACCGGACCTTTTCTAATCGCCACTTTAAATTTAAGTATTTATTTATTTTCCTTTTTTTTGATTTAACTCACTTATTTCCTTTTTTTTACAAGTTTATTTAATTCACACTAAATTCTTATATTTATTACATATGTATGTAGGTAATAGGAATTAGATTGGATTATTAATGTTACATAAATTCAATAAAAGCTTCTTTGCTTCGCAACTTGACCGATTCACTCTTTTCCACTCAACGCTTCTTTTTCTTCTGTCTTGAATTATTCTGTCCTCTTGAATTATTCTGTCCTCTTGAAAACTGTTCTTGTCTGAGTTATTGTCTCTTTTTCTCTCGTCCGTTTATCCTATTCGTTTAGTCGGTAAGTTCGCCTGAACTTGGTACCCTACATTCGGCCCTCCTGGCGGCAATACGGCTCGGATTGCCAACGTTTCATGTGCTCAGCTACGGTGGTCGTTAGGTTTGGGCCGTCATGGTCACCGATTCTTTGCACTTTGTATCGTCCGTGAGGTGGTTTTTCTATCACCTTATATGGGCCTAAAAATTTACCCTTTAATTTTAGCCCAGTACCGATTTGGGTACGCTTAATGGCCACCATCTCATTGATTTCGTATTCTGTTTCAGGTTTCCGCCTGCGATTATACGTTTTACAGTTTTCAGCTTGGGTTTTCGCAATATTTACTTTAGCTTCTGCGCGTACTTCTTTCCTGTCTTCAGTCTTCAAATTCGTTCACTACTTCTTCCTGTAACATCTCCCTAAGATCTGTATACTCCGGTCGTCTCATTTCTACGCCTGTTAACAATTTGAAGGGCGAAAAATGTGTACTTCTTGGTGGTGAAGAATTTATTATCATTTGAACTTGACGTACATGGCGGTACCAGTTCATTGGTTTTTCACCACATAGTTTGGTTAACATTGGAACAATTATCATGTGGATCCGTTCCACCTGGCCGTTCCCTCTTGGAATCCCAGTGGCTATCATCAACTGCTGAATACCCTCCTCGATGCAATAGTTTTTAAAAATCTGCGAAGTGAAGGCCGCTCCTCGGTCAGTTATAATTCTGATTGGGTTACCAAAGATAGCAGACTGTCTTTCTAAACATTCAATAACTGCTTTAGAATCCGTCGATTTCATTGCATGCAGCCAAACGAACTTCGTGAATGCGTCTACCACTACCAACAAGTAGTTGTAGGCTTTCTTCGTGGTTTCCATAGGACCCACGTGGTCAATATGGTATGTCATCAATGGCCGATCCTCTTTATCTATCGGGTTAAGATATCCTTCTTTCTTGCCTAACTTTGCCTCGGTGATGATGCGCTCGATACAACTTCTTACTATTTTCAGTATGGAATGTAGTATTGCTTTTCGATTAATTCGCATGTTTTGGCTATTCCAAAGTGCCCTTGGTTATGCGCTAACCTGATGATCTCCTCCTCAAGCTGAGTCGGAATTACTATAAGGTCCTTTGTGGGATCCTTATATAAAACTCCGTTTTGCATAAAATAATTGTCATAATTCCTGTACTCCAATATCGCTCTAATAGCTTTCGTACACTCATCTTTCTCTTGCTCACATCTAATCTTATGAGTCAAGCTACTCTCCAATATTAAACAAGCTACCCTACTAAGCGCGTCTACTTGAGCCATCTTGGCACCTGGTCTGTGTTCCATTTCGTATGAAAGTTCTTGTAAAAATAATGCCCATCGTGATATTCGAGCCGGTACATCCTCCTTGCTCATGGTCATCTTGAACGCGTTGCAATCCGTAACGATTTTGAAGGTAATGCCAAGTAAGTAGACTCTCCATTTCTTTAGTGATTGGACGATTGCCAGCACTTCCAGCTCATATAAATGATACTTCTCTTCATAAGGGCTTGTTCGGCGACTCATGTACTGGACCGGATGCCATTGAGAGTCGTCCATACTCTTCTGCAGAAGGACCGCACCGTATCCGTACTTACTGGCGTCCGCATGTACCTCCGTACTCGCATCCGGGTCATATATTTTTAAAACCGGACCGCTCATTAAAGCCTCCTTTAACTGCTGACATGCTATCAACACCTCGTCTGTAATTCGAAATTGTATATTTTTCCTCAGCATATCTGTTAGGGGTTTCGCTATCGTGGCGTAGTTTTCAATAAATTTCCTAAAATATGATGTAAGCCCTAAAAACCTCTGTGGGGATGGGAAAATCCCTAAACGCCCTTATCTTATCATCAGCTGGCTTATCGAACCATTCTGTATGATATATCCGAGAAATGTAACTGTCTTACGTAAAATTTGGCATTTCTCCCATTTGAAGCGTAATCCACTTGAAGCTGCTTTATCTAAAACAGTCAACAACTTCCTCAGACCTTCATTAATATCCTTAGCGGGAATAATAATGTCGTCCATTTATACTATAACCGTGCCTTCCCGAATAAGATCCCTGAATACAGCGGCAATAAATCGAGTAAATACCGCCGGCGAGTTACTGATGCCGAAGGGAGCGTATAAAAATTCAAATTGGCCATTGTGTGTTACAAATGCAGTGTACTTCCTCGAAGCCTTGTCTACAGGTACATGAAAGAATCCATTACGAAGGTCAAATGTCGTATAAAAATTCGCGCCCTGTAGCTTATCTATTACCTCGTCCATAAACGGCATTGGATAATAGTCTCGAACAATCTTTTGGTTGAGTTTCCTGAAGTCACAGCACAGTCTTTTGGTTCTGTCTTTTTTCGGCACCAAAACAATTGGCGATGCGTATTCTGATGTGCTGGGTTGCACTAGACCTTCCTGTAACCATTCGGAAACTTGGTTGTCAATTATTATTTGGTCTTGCGTCGGTAAACGTCTGGGTCGCTGATATATCGGTATATCGTCTTTAAGTACGATTTTCATACTGACTGGGCTTTCCGTCATTTTCTTTGGCTGATACTCAGCAATTGCTTTAATCACATGGTTTTTAATAGATTCGCCCAAATGACTTAGTTCCATTTGAATTTCTGGCTTATGTTTCTCGACGTTTAAGCAAATGCTCCTAAATTCTTGCAATAAATAAGTTCTATCCTCCGGCTTCTTGAAAAAGGCTTCCCCACGAATAAAATTTACGTCTAGTAAAAGGCTATTTCCCAGCAGAATGGGATAGTGAATGTCACGTTCCCTTACTACATAAAATATAATTTCTATCTTTACCTCATCAATTTTAATCATTTCGCTGAAACGGACCATCGTATAGATTCGACTGGTACCGATTCTGGAACGAACTCTACTTCACCTATGAGTAATAGCGTGTCTCTTCGAATGAGACAAAACTCGCTACCCGTGTCTATCAACGCACAAAGTGTTCTCCCCTTAACCATCACATCTTTGAAAATCAGCCCTGATGACCTATGAACCATGTTTGCTCGGCCACCTTCAGTCCTGTCGGGTTTTTTTCTCTACTTCTTTTACTGGGCATTCGAAGGAACGATGACCGAACGTTTGACATTTGAAGCATTTGTTTAAAACATTCTTTGGCGATATGGGAACTTCTGCCGCATTTAAAACATTTCTTTTCCGCCGGTTGCGCTTTGAAAAATTCTCTTTTCACGATCGGTGTTGATTCTTTACCCTTGTATGACGACTGGGGTTGAACCCGTGTCCTTTCGTACACCTTTATTTGTTTCTTTAGCTCAGCAATACTGTCAGCTTGATACAACACTGTTTTATTTAGCTTCGAGTCGGGGATACCCTCTACGAAAAAATCTATGATGCTTTTTTCATCCAGATCAATATGACTTCCTATTTGCATAATACCGTATAAGTATTCTACTAGCGACTCATTTCGTCCCAAGCGCCTATCACGAATCTGCCGAAGAACTTCTGCTGCCGAAAAGCGCGTACCGAACTCTTCCGTAAGAATTTTTTTCAATGTGTCCCAGTTGCATATGCCCCTTTGGCTTTTTATAAACGTTCTTGCTGCACCTGTCAATAGTTGTTTCCCGTAGATGTACATCTGAAGTAACGACCATTCTAATATTGTACCCATTTCTTCAAATTCGGCTACCCACCGAGTAATGTCAGGTGAGCTAGTGCCTGAAAAGTGGGATAAACTATCCTCAACGTCCCTAAGTGTTAACATGCTTCTTGATGAAGGGAAACCATTGGCCCCCCTGCCACCATCCATCGCTGAGATTAATGCCGCCTCGCCAGGTGGTCCCGCTGCCTGGACACCAAGCCCAGCTTCCATTTTACTGTCAAACGAATCTAATTTGTAGTGTTTTAAAAGTCTGCTTTGTAAATCCTCCTTTGGTCCAACTGTATTCAGTCCTAAGTCTCCTAGTTTAGTTCGTAACACGTTAATACTATAACCCAAAATCTCCTCCCGATTCATTTTTGTCCGTTCCTAGAATATAGCCCTGTATTACGCACAAGTTGCAACCACAAAGAAGTTACAATTAATATATATTGAGTTGCAAAAGGATATAAATCAAGAAAACAAAGTGATGTTACAGAATATAATATCAGTTAATGGTAATATCAATTAAAGTTACAATATTATAAAAATAAAAGCAAATCAGGGGTGTCATAGAAACCAATGTTGTCAGAATTGGTTTTGAAAACGACGAGAAAACATGCTTTGGTGTCATGAAAACCAATGTTATCGGTTTTATGTTCGAACTAGAATTAGTGTTGGTTTTAGGTGTCACAGAAACCAATGTTATCGGTTTCATTATTGGAAATAAACCAAGCAGCTAGCAGTTGTCAGTTTACATTTGCGCGCCATTTTATTTTTTGCGTTAGAATATTTTATGAAAATGTAAGTAAATTAATTAATTTATTTAAATGGATTTGCAAAGAAAAATACTTTTGGATTAATGTTTTTATTTTTTTTTTTTAGGGGAAAACATAAAAATACGACACAAAATGCTATAATCATGGAGTTTATGGAAAAATATCCTGATATAGCAAAAGGATTTACTAAGCGGGATAAAACAACAGTGGATGCCCTATGGCAAGAACTGGCAGAATCCCTGAACGGTGCAGGTCCACCACAATACGATGTAAATGGGTGGAAAAAGGTAATCAAATTTTTTACCACTAAAGATTTTGTATTAAGTTGTAGCCTTTTTATTTGTGTAGAAATGGACAGAATGGAAAAGTGAGGTTAAACGAAAGCTTGCACAAAATAAAGCGGAGTCTAGGGCAACTGGCGGTGGACCATTTACAAAACATATGCTGACAACAAATGAAGAGAGTATAGTGCGCTTATGTTGCATTTCGCAGTCGGTAGAAGGTGTGTCTGGCATTGCAATTGGCGTCAATGAAGAAGTTGATATAACAACTGAAGAAGAAATGCCCTCAACATCTTCAAAACGACCAGTGCTAGTTGGGATCAGCAATACTCCAAAAAGGGTTAGATGCGAAAGTACTGGCGAGCGTTTAAAAAAGTTTTTAGATGAAGATAACAAAAGGAAAATAGAATTAAATGACAAGCTTGACGAATTAATCAAAACAAAAAAGGAAAACGCTACTGCCATGAGACGTATTTATAGGGCAATTGAAAAAGGAAATGAGTCTGTCGCGGATGCAATCACAGATTGCAAAAACCAATTTGCCAGCTTTACTACAACAATTTTAAAACAAATGCAAGAAAAAAACGAATTGAAGAAGAGACAATTGGATCTAGAACTACAAAAGTTCGACTATGAAAAAAATTCAAAAAGAGATGTTTAAACAATTTCAATGAAACGTGTACCTGAAAAAATTTACTTGCGTTCCTATATTTTAGTTTTAATATTTTAAACATACATACATATGTGCCTTTTACTGATACCTTTATTGTTGTTGTGATAAATAAAATGTTTATGTTGTTTTATCTAGTTTTTTATTTTTTATAAACTATTAGCTATTTGGTCCCTAATTCGCTGACCTTCACTTTGTTGTGGCATTGATGGTGGCAATGTAACGTTCTCCTCTATATCGTTGGATGGTAGGTGTGTGTCATTTTCGTTATATTCCAATTTGTAGTTTCTGCAAATATTGTGCAAAGCGCAGGTGACATTTATAATTCTTACCACTTTTTCTGGGTGATAGTGCAATGTACTCATTAAGCAACGAAATCTGCTTTTTAAAACCCCGATAGTTCGCTCAATAACATTTCGAGCTGAAGAATGAGCCATATTAAATTTATATTCCTTTGAGTTATAACGCGGATCCCTGTACGGTGTCAACAAAAAGGGTTCGATTCCATATCCACAATCTCCTAGAAGGTTGGATGTTCGGTCACCCGAGTCATACATCCTACGAAAATATTGCCTGGCGCTGCTTATATTCCATACAAATGCGTCATGGCTAGAACAGGGGTAACGTGCATCCACCGCTCGAATTTTCATTTCAGCATCACAAATCTGAGTATTAATAAGTATGAATCAGTTTTATGAAAAATTATAGAATTAAAATTAATCTTTACTTACAATCATGACATTCATACTATAATACCCCTTTCGATTAAAGTATAAATGCTCGTCAATAGAAGGCTTTATAATTTTTACGTGAGTCCCGTCAATGCAACCAATTATAGATGGAATTTTATATTTATTGTAGAAATGATATCTTGATCTGCGCTTTTCATTGCTGTCCATTTCCAGTTGGACCCACTGAGGACAAATGAACCGCTCCATAACTTTGAGCACATCACCTAAAATTGTTGACACTGTGCTTCTACCTAAACTTATGCTTAAATCGTTGCCGACTGATCTCTGATAAGATCCTTCCGCTAAAAACCGCAAAGAAGCAGCAAGTTGCAAAATCGGAAGAACTTTAGAATGCGACAATTGACCCTTAATAGCGTCGAGCACCATACCAAACGCATCTTTGTTTAACCGATAATTAGCTATAAATCTGCAAAGCTATTTTAAATATACATAAACGCACAATAAAAAATTTACTTACTCTGTCTCCGGCAGCTCAAGTGGATTGCTGCAATCTCTCAGAATTTTCCGCGCCACCCTTTCTGAACGCTCCTCTTCTAACAACAAAAATGCTGCAACTGCTGATGCCATTTTATTTTACTTATTGCGACTTTTTGAATTATTTAATAAAATGAAATTACTTTTATTTACAGATTTGTACACTTTTATTGATATTTTATATGAAACAATAAACTTTTTTCTTGATTTTCTGCTAAGAAGACAAATTAGAAATTGTAAGCAAATAAACAAATGTAAGTAACAGCTGATTCGTACATTGGTTTTATTTACATTCGAATTCAACAAAACCAACTTGGTTTCATGACACGAAATGAAACCAACATTGGTTTACAAAAACGATAATCAGCAAAACCGACATGGTTTCAATGACACCCCTGAATGTTTTCGAAAATTGCAATAATGTGGCTATCCGAAAACTCTTAAACAATTCTTTATCATTTATTATTTTATTTTACGTTTTACGAAATTTTTATTTCAGTGTTTTATTGTAATTAATTTTCCTTTTTTCTTCCTTTTGTACCAAATTCTTTTCCAATAAAAATTCCCTATTATATTTAACAAGGTTTTATTTATTTCCATTTACAAAAAATCTTCTTCCTTGGTACAATTTTCTTTATTAATGTACGTATTTCTTCCGATATTAAAAGTAATATTTTCTTCTCCGCTGAAATTCTAATCTTCTTCTATATAAACTTCTTCAACTTCAATCTTCTACAACAATCCTTCTTTTAATGAATTTCTCTACTTAAATAAAATCTCA
Source organism: Germaria angustata (assembly GCA_963681545.1). Classification (NCBI taxonomy): domain Eukaryota; kingdom Metazoa; phylum Arthropoda; class Insecta; order Diptera; family Tachinidae; genus Germaria; species Germaria angustata. The sequence goes on along the minus strand of OY812998.1, from coordinate 76,960,238 downwards.
TCCTTCCTTTAGCATTTGATGTTTCTTACAATAACTTCCTTCTCATTAAAATTGTGGCAATTACATATTCCCTAATAAAACATCTTTCTTCCTCAAAACATTTTTCATACTGATACACTTCTTTTGTAATTAAAAAGTCTTCTTCCTACTTACATGTGTATTTTATCTAAATTCTTAATGGAATAATAAATAAAAATACTCAGCTTAATTTTCGACTGTGCTCCACTGTGTTCGTCTCATATTCTGCTTCTCTGCCACCACGGTATTTCTCTGCCTTCATAAATATTTACTTCAGCCAACTGTAAGCTCTGCCAACGTTTTAAGAACAACACCATGTGTGTATGTAGCAATAAACATCACATTCCAACGCAAAATTCCATACGCCAACCGTATCAACGAGCAATCGTATATCATTTCGTTAAAGGTGTTTGTTGCTTGGTATTTTCTCTTGAGTGTTTCCAGTCTAGTTGTTGAGTTTTTTATTTTATTTTATTTTTTTAACATAGTCTCTTCATTTCTTTGTCGTGATTTTTTGGTAGTTTCTCTCTTATCAAGTGATTGTCTCTTTGCAAATTCCTTCTTTAAATTAAAACTTAACGGCTTTTTTTCACAATTTGATGATGCAATATTGTTCTTTAATGTTCTTAAAATTTCTTTTTAGTGTTGTGGGACTAGGAAAGCAGCTTACTAAATAATGCAACCAAGGGTTGACATTATATCTAATATGTCATTTTTGTTACTTGTTGTTTGTTCAATTTTATTTCACTTCCGTTTTAGCAGAGCTTGTAAAAAGTAGTTTTTTGATAAATAAAAAAGTACACACATTTTTGAAGCTTGAAAATAATTTGCCTTTTTACTTATCCGACACCACAACAAAATTGGCGACGAGGATCAAGGAAGTGCAGATAAATTGTGAAAATTTCGTAAAAGTAGCATAAATTGCTGGAAGCATTTTCTACGAAGAAAAAAATAAATGAATAAAAAAATTGTTGCTTGTTGGTGCATTGAAGGCGCCATTTGTAAAAAGCATTCTAGAAGCATTTCTAGGCAATAAAAAAATTTTTTTTCTTGTTGGTGCATTGAGGACGCCATTTGTAAAAAGCATTCTAGAAGCATTTCTAGGCAATAAAAAATTGTTTCTTGTTGGTGCGTTTAAGGCGACATTTTGTTTTCTCTGTCTCTATATTTTTTTTTCTTGTGATTGCGGCGTCGAAAATGGTGGAAGCAAAGAAAATCCAGGAGCTACTGGAACTTCAGAGCAAATTAATTGAAATGCTCACAAAAGGCAATACAGAAAAGGGACAGAGTTGCAAAAGATTCACGTCAGTACCTGCCCAAAGGCCTAACCTGAGGGTGCACTATTGCACAAGGGTGAATAAAGCACGTTCACCACCGCCCCAGTAGCCCCCGCCAAAGGCACATGACTGGAGCGCCAACTAACATGTGCCCCTGACAGGGACAACATGGTAGCAAGTTCCGTACAGGCTGCTGGACCATGTACAGACACCTTGCTAAGATGCTTGAAGCTATCTAACCTCCTACTACCCAAATTGCACGGCAGTGGAAATTTTGCCCCCATCCGACCTGAGGCTTCACCTACCGTAACCATTAGAGCAGCTCTGTCGAATAGCAACAGCACCTAGAGATATATGGCCTGAAGAGAACATCCACATCATGCCACTAGCCCATGATTGAAGATACACTCATCCAGCCCATACCTCTCCCCGCGTATCTTTGGGTTTTAACCACAGCCACCACGTGATCCCCGAAGGGGCCTCACCAATAACCAGTCTAGGACACGTCCTAGGGGCTACTGGTTCCCGTGGCACCAGATAGGACTCTGGTCAGCCGCGTGTTAAAAGCACCTCCGATTTTAGGTTCCCTGCACACCTGAGGCATCGGTAACACCTCTACCCAGACTAGCGTAGCAAGCTACTTCCTTAATTACTTATATGCACGCCCGTTACCCTGGTGTTTCAGGGATTGGGTAGTAACATATTAAGTTTTAGGGCAATTGGCCAAAGTTCAAGGTCTGGAAAGACCAACTACCCCTCCGGACGAGCGAGCGAACCCGCTTTTACCTTTAGTTTACTTGCATGCGCGCCCGTTGCCCTGTTGTTTCAGGGATTGGGTAGCAACATACAAGTTTTTAGGGGTTATCAGCAAAAAGGCCTAGGTCCGGAAACCTGATAACCCTATACCCCAGGAAGTTCAACACCAAGCCACCAAGACAAGATGCATTGACCGCGCCCCCTGGGGGAATGTTCTAGGTACAGAGTTGCAAAAGAATCACGTCAGTACCTGCCCGAAGGCCTAACCTGACGGTGCACTATTGCACAAGGGAGAATAAAGCACGTTCACCACCGCCCCAGTAACCCCCGCCAAGGGCACATGACGGAGCGCCAACTAACATGTGCCCCTGACAGGGACAACATGGTAGCAAGTTCCGTACAGGCTGCTGGACCATGTACAGACACCTTGCTAAGATGCTTGGAGCTATCTAACCTCCTACTACCCAAATGGCACGGCAGTGGAACTTTTACCCCAATCTGACCTGAGGCTTCACCTACCGTAACCATTAGAGCAGCTCTGTCGAATAGCAACAGCACCTAGAGATATATGGCCTGAAGAGAACATCCACATCATGCCACTAGCCCATGATTGAAGACACACTCATCCAGCCCATACCTCTCCCCGCGTATCTTTGGGTTTTAACCACAGCCACCACGTGATCCCCGAAGGGGCCTCACCAATAACCAGTCTAGGACACGTCCTAGGGGCTACTGGTTCCCGTGGCACCAGAGAGGACTCTGGTCAGCCGCGTGTTAAAGCACCTCCGATTTTAGGTTCCTTGCACACCTGAGGCATCGGTAACACCTCTACCCAGACTAGCGTAGCAAGCTACTTACTTAATTACTTATATGCACGCCCGTTACCCTGGTATTCAGGGATTGGGTAGTAACATATTAAGTTTTAGGGCAATTGGCCAAAGATCAAGGTCTGGAAAGACCAACTACCCCTCCGGACGAGCGAGCGAACCCGCTTTTACCTTTAGTTTACTTGCATGCGCGCCCGTTGCCCTGTTGTTTCAGGGATAGGGTAGCAACATACAAGTTTTTAGGGGTTATCAGCAAAAAGGCCTAGGTCCAGAAACCTGATAACCCTATACCCCAGGAGGTTCAACACCAAGCCACCAAGACAGGATGAATTGACCGCGCCCCCTGGGGGGTGTTCTAGGTACAGAGTTGCAAAAGATTCACGTCAGTACCTGCCCGAAGGCCTAACCTGACGGTGCACTATTGCACAAGGGTGAATAAAGCACGTTCACCACCGCCCCAGTAGCCCCCGCCAAGGGCACATGAGGAAATGCCAACTAACATGTGCCCCCAACAGGGACAACATGGTAGCAAGTTCCGTACAGGCTGCTGGACCATGTACAGACACCTTGCTAAGATGCTTGGAGCTATCTAACCTCCTACTACAAAAATGGCACGGCAGTGGAACTTTTACCCCAATCTGACCTGAAGCTTCACCTACCGTAACCATTAGAGCAGCTCTGTCGAATAGCAACAGCACCTAGAGATATACGGCCTGAAGAGAACATCCACATCATGCCACTAACCCATGATTGAAGACACACTCATCCAGCCCATACCTCTCCCCGCGTATCTTTAGGTTTTAACCACAGCCACCACGTGATCCCCGAAGGGGCCTCACCAATAACCAGTCTAGGACAAGTCCTAGGGGCTACTGGTTCCCGTGGCACCAGATAGGACTCTGGTCAGCCGCGTCTTAAAATCACCTCCGATTTTAGGTTCCTTGCACACCTGAGGCATCGGTAACACCTCTACCCAGACTAGCGTAGCAAGCTACTTCCTTAATTACTTATATGCACGCCCGTTACCCTGGTATTCAGGGATTGGGTAGTAACATATTAAGTTTTAGGGCAATTGGCCAAAGGTCAAGGTCTGGAAAGACCAACTACCCCTCCGGACGAGCGAGCGAACCCGCTTTTACCTTTAGTTTACTTGCATGCGCGCCCGTTGCCCTGTTCTTTCAGGGATTGGGTAGCAACATACAAGTTTTTAGGGGTTATCAGCAAAAAGGCCTAGGTCCGGAAACCTGATAACCCTCTACCCCAGGAGGTTCAACACCAAGCCACCAAGACAGGGTGCATTGACCGCGCCCCCTGGGGGAGGTGTTCTAGGTACAGATGCACTTGACATTTTTGGCATATGGGACAAACCATTGAGCAGTATATGTTGCAAAATCGAACATTTGGTACCAGAGAGGGCAGCCGCTGTCATGGCAGAAATTAAACGTCAATATTCGGATGTTTTTAACGCAGTACCATCAAAATGCAGTAAAGCAGTGGTTCAACTGCATTTGAAACCAAATGCAAAACCTATTTTTCGGGCGAAGCGACCGGTGGCCTACGCAGTACAACCCCTAATAGAAGAAGAATTGAATAGACTGCAGCAGCTGGGTATAATTACACCAGTGGATTTTTCAGATTGGGCAGCGCCTATAGTAGCTGTTAGAAAAGCATGTGGTAAAATTCGAATTTGTGGCGACTATTCATCGGGGTTAAATACGTCACTGGAACAACATCAGTATCCACTTCATACAGCAGAGGACATATATGCTAAGATTGCAAACAGTGTTTGTTTCACACATATAGATTTGTCGGATGCGTATTTGCAGACAGAGGTTACAAAAGAAGCAGCACGGCTACTTACAATCAACACACATAAGGGTTTGTTTTCGTTTAACCGATTGGCACCAGGAGTCAAAAGTGCACCGGCCGCATTTCAGCAAATAATGGACACCATGTTGGCAGACATCGACGACACAGCAGCATATATAGATGACATAATTGTCGGTGGGGCAACATGGGAAAGGCATGTAAAGAACGTGTGCAGAGTATTGCAAAGGCTGCGCGAATACAACTTCCATATAAAACTAGAGAAATGTAAGTTTTTTGCAACTGAAGTGAAATACTTGGGCAATATCGTTTCGCGAACGGGAATACGACCTGACCCGGAGAAGATTAGTGCCATATTAAAAATGCCAGCACCTACAAATGTTTCTGAACTTCGAGCTTTTTTGCGAGGTGTAAATTATTACGGTAAATTTGTCCGTAACATGAGCAATCTAAGGACAATTTGCTACACGAAGATGTTAAGTTCGTATGGACGGCAGATTGTAAGCGAGCGTTTGAAAAATTTAAGAGCATCTTAAATTCTGAATTACTTCTAACTCATTTTAACCCAGATCTTCCCATAAAAGTAGCAGCCGACGCGTCGGGAAAAGGCATTGGAGCTTTCATTTGCCACATTATGCCTGATAATACAGAGAAGTTTATCGCACATGCAGCTTGTACATTAATACCAGCTGAACAGAAATACTCTCAAATAGAGAAAGAGGCGCTTGCACTGAAAAAGTTTCATCGCTACATATTTGGAAGAAGATTCATATTATGGACTGACCATAAACCTTTGATTTCCATTTTTGGCAGTAAAAAGGGAATACCAGCACATACTGCAAATCGACTGCAAAGGTGGGCACTCACTTTAATGCGCTATGATTTTGAGCTACAGTATGTAAATACAAAAAATTTCGGATGTGTGGACACATTATTAAGATTGATTAATGAGAATGAACACGAAGATATGGTCATAGTATGCACTCAGCTTGAAGAGGATATGTCATCATTGTTGAATGACCAATTCAGCAGACTGCCAGTTACTTTTAATATGGTGCAGCAAGCTACAAACAAATGTAAAACATTACAAGCAGTCATTAAAGCATTAAGTTCGGGCTGGGGACCAAATATCGAAGATATTTTTCTCCCGTATTATCGACGCAAGGACTCTTTGAGTGTTGTAAAAGGTTGTTTATTTTTGGTGAGCGTATTGTAATACCAACATCGCTTCAAGGTCGCGTTTTACATCAATGGCATAGGGGACATCCTGGTAGAGAAAGGATGAAAATCTTTGGCCAGATGTCATGTGTTTTGGCCTGCATAGCTGAAGAAATTTCATCATTTGTGAAGGAATGCCAACCGTGTGCAATGGCAACGAGATCTCCTGTAAAGGTTATACCGCAGCCTTGGCCGCCAGCAACTGAGCCAATGGAGCGGTTACATATTGATATTGCAGGCCCGTGTGATGGAATTTATTATCTTTTAATAATTGATGCATACTCAAAATGGCCTGAAATTTTCCAAACTCGAAGTATAACCGCAGCAGCTGTGATCGAAAAAATGGATGAGACTTTTGCAAGATACGGAAATTGTAACACACTCGTTTCTGATAATGGGACACAATTTGTTAGTGTGCAATTTCAAAAGTTTTTAAAAAGTCGAGGAGTGAATCATTTACGCACAGCCCCATATCATCCACAATCGAATGGGCAAGAGGAGAGATTTGTGGATACGTTGAAGAGAGCGCTAATAAAACTTAAAAATGAAGGGACGACTGTGGAGAATTTGCAAACATTCCTACAAACTTATAGGTCAACACCGAACCCTAATGTACCAAACTGTGGGACACCAGCGGAAGCATTTCTGAAATGGAAGATGAGAACACATCTGGATATGTTAAGTCCACCAGTATCGAAACAGAAACGACCGAACATGGCCCGATTCATTTTTGTCCGTTCCTAGAATATAGCCCTGTATTACGCACAAGTTGCAACCACAAAGAAGTTACAATTAATATATATTGAGTTGCAAAAGGATATAAATCAAGAAAACAAAGTGATGTTACAGAATATAATATCAGTTAATGGTAATATCAATTAAAGTTACAATATTATAAAAATAAAAGCAAATCAGGGGTGTCATAGAAACCAATGTTGTCAGAATTGGTTTTGAAAACGACGAGAAAACATGCTTTGGTGTCATGAAAACCAATGTTATCGGTTTTATGTTCGAACTAGAATTAGTGTTGGTTTTAGGTGTCACAGAAACCAATGTTATCGGTTTCATTATTGGAAATAAACCAAGCAGCTAGCAGTTGTCAGTTTACATTTGCGCGCCATTTTATTTTTTGCGTTAGAATATTTTATGAAAATGTAAGTAAATTAATTAATTTATTTAAATGGATTTGCAAAGAAAAATACTTTTGGATTAATGTTTTTATTTTTTTTTTTTAGGGGAAAACATAAAAATACGACACAAAATGCTATAATCATGGAGTTTATGGAAAAATATCCTGATATAGCAAAAGGATTTACTAAGCGGGATAAAACAACAGTGGATGCCCTATGGCAAGAACTGGCAGAATCCCTGAACGGTGCAGGTCCACCACAATACGATGTAAATGGGTGGAAAAAGGTAATCAAATTTTTTACCACTAAAGATTTTGTATTAAGTTGTAGCCTTTTTATTTGTGTAGAAATGGACAGAATGGAAAAGTGAGGTTAAACGAAAGCTTGCACAAAATAAAGCGGAGTCTAGGGCAACTGGCGGTGGACCATTTACAAAACATATGCTGACAACAAATGAAGAGAGTATAGTGCGCTTATGTTGCATTTCGCAGTCGGTAGAAGGTGTGTCTGGCATTGCAATTGGCGTCAATGAAGAAGTTGATATAACAACTGAAGAAGAAATGCCCTCAACATCTTCAAAACGACCAGTGCTAGTTGGGATCAGCAATACTCCAAAAAGGGTTAGATGCGAAAGTACTGGCGAGCGTTTAAAAAAGTTTTTAGATGAAGATAACAAAAGGAAAATAGAATTAAATGACAAGCTTGACGAATTAATCAAAACAAAAAAGGAAAACGCTACTGCCATGAGACGTATTTATAGGGCAATTGAAAAAGGAAATGAGTCTGTCGCGGATGCAATCACAGATTGCAAAAACCAATTTGCCAGCTTTACTACAACAATTTTAAAACAAATGCAAGAAAAAAACGAATTGAAGAAGAGACAATTGGATCTAGAACTACAAAAGTTCGACTATGAAAAAAATTCAAAAAGAGATGTTTAAACAATTTCAATGAAACGTGTACCTGAAAAAATTTACTTGCGTTCCTATATTTTAGTTTTAATATTTTAAACATACATACATATGTGCCTTTTACTGATACCTTTATTGTTGTTGTGATAAATAAAATGTTTATGTTGTTTTATCTAGTTTTTTATTTTTTATAAACTATTAGCTATTTGGTCCCTAATTCGCTGACCTTCACTTTGTTGTGGCATTGATGGTGGCAATGTAACGTTCTCCTCTATATCGTTGGATGGTAGGTGTGTGTCATTTTCGTTATATTCCAATTTGTAGTTTCTGCAAATATTGTGCAAAGCGCAGGTGACATTTATAATTCTTACCACTTTTTCTGGGTGATAGTGCAATGTACTCATTAAGCAACGAAATCTGCTTTTTAAAACCCCGATAGTTCGCTCAATAACATTTCGAGCTGAAGAATGAGCCATATTAAATTTATATTCCTTTGAGTTATAACGCGGATCCCTGTACGGTGTCAACAAAAAGGGTTCGATTCCATATCCACAATCTCCTAGAAGGTTGGATGTTCGGTCACCCGAGTCATACATCCTACGAAAATATTGCCTGGCGCTGCTTATATTCCATACAAATGCGTCATGGCTAGAACAGGGGTAACGTGCATCCACCGCTCGAATTTTCATTTCAGCATCACAAATCTGAGTATTAATAAGTATGAATCAGTTTTATGAAAAATTATAGAATTAAAATTAATCTTTACTTACAATCATGACATTCATACTATAATACCCCTTTCGATTAAAGTATAAATGCTCGTCAATAGAAGGCTTTATAATTTTTACGTGAGTCCCGTCAATGCAACCAATTATAGATGGAATTTTATATTTATTGTAGAAATGATATCTTGATCTGCGCTTTTCATTGCTGTCCATTTCCAGTTGGACCCACTGAGGACAAATGAACCGCTCCATAACTTTGAGCACATCACCTAAAATTGTTGACACTGTGCTTCTACCTAAACTTATGCTTAAATCGTTGCCGACTGATCTCTGATAAGATCCTTCCGCTAAAAACCGCAAAGAAGCAGCAAGTTGCAAAATCGGAAGAACTTTAGAATGCGACAATTGACCCTTAATAGCGTCGAGCACCATACCAAACGCATCTTTGTTTAACCGATAATTAGCTATAAATCTGCAAAGCTATTTTAAATATACATAAACGCACAATAAAAAATTTACTTACTCTGTCTCCGGCAGCTCAAGTGGATTGCTGCAATCTCTCAGAATTTTCCGCGCCACCCTTTCTGAACGCTCCTCTTCTAACAACAAAAATGCTGCAACTGCTGATGCCATTTTATTTTACTTATTGCGACTTTTTGAATTATTTAATAAAATGAAATTACTTTTATTTACAGATTTGTACACTTTTATTGATATTTTATATGAAACAATAAACTTTTTTCTTGATTTTCTGCTAAGAAGACAAATTAGAAATTGTAAGCAAATAAACAAATGTAAGTAACAGCTGATTCGTACATTGGTTTTATTTACATTCGAATTCAACAAAACCAACTTGGTTTCATGACACGAAATGAAACCAACATTGGTTTACAAAAACGATAATCAGCAAAACCGACATGGTTTCAATGACACCCCTGAATGTTTTCGAAAATTGCAATAATGTGGCTATCCGAAAACTCTTAAACAATTCTTTATCATTTATTATTTTATTTTACGTTTTACGAAATTTTTATTTCAGTGTTTTATTGTAATTAATTTTCCTTTTTTCTTCCTTTTGTACCAAATTCTTTTCCAATAAAAATTCCCTATTATATTTAACAAGGTTTTATTTATTTCCATTTACAAAAAATCTTCTTCCTTGGTACAATTTTCTTTATTAATGTACGTATTTCTTCCGATATTAAAAGTAATATTTTCTTCTCCGCTGAAATTCTAATCTTCTTCTATATAAACTTCTTCAACTTCAATCTTCTACAACAATCCTTCTTTTAATGAATTTCTCTACTTAAATAAAATCTCATCCTTCCTTTAGCATTTGATGTTTCTTACAATAACTTCCTTCTCATTAAAATTGTGGCAATTACATATTCCCTAATAAAACATCTTTCTTCCTCAAAACATTTTTCATACTGATACACTTCTTTTGTAATTAAAAAGTCTTCTTCCTACTTACATGTGTATTTTATCTAAATTCTTAATGGAATAATAAATAAAAATACTCAGCTTAATTTTCGACTGTGCTCCACTGTGTTCGTCTCATATTCTGCTTCTCTGCCACCACGGTATTTCTCTGCCTTCATAAATATTTACTTCAGCCAACTGTAAGCTCTGCCAACGTTTTAAGAACAACACCATGTGTGTATGTAGCAATAAACATCACATTCCAACGCAAAATTCCATACGCCAACCGTATCAACGAGCAATCGTATATCATTTCGTTAAAGGTGTTTGTTGCTTGGTATTTTCTCTTGAGTGTTTCCAGTCTAGTTGTTGAGTTTTTTATTTTATTTTATTTTTTTAACATAGTCTCTTCATTTCTTTGTCGTGATTTTTTGGTAGTTTCTCTCTTATCAAGTGATTGTCTCTTTGCAAATTCCTTCTTTAAATTAAAACTTAACGGCTTTTTTTCACAATTTGATGATGCAATATTGTTCTTTAATGTTCTTAAAATTTCTTTTTAGTGTTGTGGGACTAGGAAAGCAGCTTACTAAATAATGCAACCAAGGGTTGACATTATATCTAATATGTCATTTTTGTTACTTGTTGTTTGTTCAATTTTATTTCACTTCCGTTTTAGCAGAGCTTGTAAAAAGTAGTTTTTTGATAAATAAAAAAGTACACACATTTTTGAAGCTTGAAAATAATTTGCCTTTTTACTTATCCGACACCACAACAAAATTGGCGACGAGGATCAAGGAAGTGCAGATAAATTGTGAAAATTTCGTAAAAGTAGCATAAATTGCTGGAAGCATTTTCTACGAAGAAAAAAATAAATGAATAAAAAAATTGTTGCTTGTTGGTGCATTGAAGGCGCCATTTGTAAAAAGCATTCTAGAAGCATTTCTAGGCAATAAAAAAATTTTTTTTCTTGTTGGTGCATTGAGGACGCCATTTGTAAAAAGCATTCTAGAAGCATTTCTAGGCAATAAAAAATTGTTTCTTGTTGGTGCGTTTAAGGCGACATTTTGTTTTCTCTGTCTCTATATTTTTTTTTCTTGTGATTGCGGCGTCGAAAATGGTGGAAGCAAAGAAAATCCAGGAGCTACTGGAACTTCAGAGCAAATTAATTGAAATGCTCACAAAAGGCAATACAGAAAAGGGACAGAGTTGCAAAAGATTCACGTCAGTACCTGCCCAAAGGCCTAACCTGAGGGTGCACTATTGCACAAGGGTGAATAAAGCACGTTCACCACCGCCCCAGTAGCCCCCGCCAAAGGCACATGACTGGAGCGCCAACTAACATGTGCCCCTGACAGGGACAACATGGTAGCAAGTTCCGTACAGGCTGCTGGACCATGTACAGACACCTTGCTAAGATGCTTGAAGCTATCTAACCTCCTACTACCCAAATTGCACGGCAGTGGAAATTTTGCCCCCATCCGACCTGAGGCTTCACCTACCGTAACCATTAGAGCAGCTCTGTCGAATAGCAACAGCACCTAGAGATATATGGCCTGAAGAGAACATCCACATCATGCCACTAGCCCATGATTGAAGATACACTCATCCAGCCCATACCTCTCCCCGCGTATCTTTGGGTTTTAACCACAGCCACCACGTGATCCCCGAAGGGGCCTCACCAATAACCAGTCTAGGACACGTCCTAGGGGCTACTGGTTCCCGTGGCACCAGATAGGACTCTGGTCAGCCGCGTGTTAAAAGCACCTCCGATTTTAGGTTCCCTGCACACCTGAGGCATCGGTAACACCTCTACCCAGACTAGCGTAGCAAGCTACTTCCTTAATTACTTATATGCACGCCCGTTACCCTGGTGTTTCAGGGATTGGGTAGTAACATATTAAGTTTTAGGGCAATTGGCCAAAGTTCAAGGTCTGGAAAGACCAACTACCCCTCCGGACGAGCGAGCGAACCCGCTTTTACCTTTAGTTTACTTGCATGCGCGCCCGTTGCCCTGTTGTTTCAGGGATTGGGTAGCAACATACAAGTTTTTAGGGGTTATCAGCAAAAAGGCCTAGGTCCGGAAACCTGATAACCCTATACCCCAGGAAGTTCAACACCAAGCCACCAAGACAAGATGCATTGACCGCGCCCCCTGGGGGAATGTTCTAGGTACAGAGTTGCAAAAGAATCACGTCAGTACCTGCCCGAAGGCCTAACCTGACGGTGCACTATTGCACAAGGGAGAATAAAGCACGTTCACCACCGCCCCAGTAACCCCCGCCAAGGGCACATGACGGAGCGCCAACTAACATGTGCCCCTGACAGGGACAACATGGTAGCAAGTTCCGTACAGGCTGCTGGACCATGTACAGACACCTTGCTAAGATGCTTGGAGCTATCTAACCTCCTACTACCCAAATGGCACGGCAGTGGAACTTTTACCCCAATCTGACCTGAGGCTTCACCTACCGTAACCATTAGAGCAGCTCTGTCGAATAGCAACAGCACCTAGAGATATATGGCCTGAAGAGAACATCCACATCATGCCACTAGCCCATGATTGAAGACACACTCATCCAGCCCATACCTCTCCCCGCGTATCTTTGGGTTTTAACCACAGCCACCACGTGATCCCCGAAGGGGCCTCACCAATAACCAGTCTAGGACACGTCCTAGGGGCTACTGGTTCCCGTGGCACCAGAGAGGACTCTGGTCAGCCGCGTGTTAAAGCACCTCCGATTTTAGGTTCCTTGCACACCTGAGGCATCGGTAACACCTCTACCCAGACTAGCGTAGCAAGCTACTTACTTAATTACTTATATGCACGCCCGTTACCCTGGTATTCAGGGATTGGGTAGTAACATATTAAGTTTTAGGGCAATTGGCCAAAGATCAAGGTCTGGAAAGACCAACTACCCCTCCGGACGAGCGAGCGAACCCGCTTTTACCTTTAGTTTACTTGCATGCGCGCCCGTTGCCCTGTTGTTTCAGGGATAGGGTAGCAACATACAAGTTTTTAGGGGTTATCAGCAAAAAGGCCTAGGTCCAGAAACCTGATAACCCTATACCCCAGGAGGTTCAACACCAAGCCACCAAGACAGGATGAATTGACCGCGCCCCCTGGGGGGTGTTCTAGGTACAGAGTTGCAAAAGATTCACGTCAGTACCTGCCCGAAGGCCTAACCTGACGGTGCACTATTGCACAAGGGTGAATAAAGCACGTTCACCACCGCCCCAGTAGCCCCCGCCAAGGGCACATGAGGAAATGCCAACTAACATGTGCCCCCAACAGGGACAACATGGTAGCAAGTTCCGTACAGGCTGCTGGACCATGTACAGACACCTTGCTAAGATGCTTGGAGCTATCTAACCTCCTACTACAAAAATGGCACGGCAGTGGAACTTTTACCCCAATCTGACCTGAAGCTTCACCTACCGTAACCATTAGAGCAGCTCTGTCGAATAGCAACAGCACCTAGAGATATACGGCCTGAAGAGAACATCCACATCATGCCACTAACCCATGATTGAAGACACACTCATCCAGCCCATACCTCTCCCCGCGTATCTTTAGGTTTTAACCACAGCCACCACGTGATCCCCGAAGGGGCCTCACCAATAACCAGTCTAGGACAAGTCCTAGGGGCTACTGGTTCCCGTGGCACCAGATAGGACTCTGGTCAGCCGCGTCTTAAAATCACCTCCGATTTTAGGTTCCTTGCACACCTGAGACATCGGTAACACCTCTACCCAGACTAGCGTAGCAAGCTACTTCCTTAATTACTTATATGCACGCCCGTTACCCTGGTATTCAGGGATTGGGTAGTAACATATTAAGTTTTAGGGCAATTGGCCAAAGGTCAAGGTCTGGAAAGACCAACTACCCCTCCGGACGAGCGAGCGAACCCGCTTTTACCTTTAGTTTACTTGCATGCGCGCCCGTTGCCCTGTTCTTTCAGGGATTGGGTAGCAACATACAAGTTTTTAGGGGTTATCAGCAAAAAGGCCTAGGTCCGGAAACCTGATAACCCTCTACCCCAGGAGGTTCAACACCAAGCCACCAAGACAGGGTGCATTGACCGCGCCCCCTGGGGGAGGTGTTCTAGGTACAGAGTTGCAAAAGATTCACGTCAGTACCTGCCCGAAGGCCTAACCTGACGGTGCACTATTGCACAAGGGTGAATAAAGCACGTTCACCACCGCCCCAGTAGCCCCCGCCAAGGGCACATGAGGAAACGCCAACTAACATGTGCCCCCAACAGGGACAACATGGTAGCAAGTTCCGTACAGGCTGCTGGACCATGTACGGACACCTTGCTAAGATGCTTGGAGCTATCTAACCTCCTACTACAAAAATGGCACGGCAGTGGAACTTTTACCCCAATCTGACCTGAAGCTTCACCTACCGTAACCATTAGAGCAGCTCTGTCGAATAGCAACAGCACCTAGAGATATACGGCCTGAAGAGAACATCCACATCATGCCACTAGCCCATGATTGAAGACACACTCATCCAGCCCATATCTCTCCCCGCGTATCTTTAGGTTTTAACCACAGCCACCACGTGATCCCCGAAGGGGCCTCACCAATAACCAGTCTAGGACACGTCCTAGGGGCTACTGGTTCCCGTGGCACCAGATAGGACTCTGGTCAGCCGCGTGTTAAAAGCACCTCCGATTTTAGGTTCCCTGCACACCTGAGGCATCGGTAACACCTCTACCCAGACTAGCGTAGCAAGCTACTTCCTTAATTACTTATATGCACGCCCGTTACCCTGGTGTTTCAGGGATTGGGTAGTAACATATTAAGTTTTAGGGCAATTGGCCAAAGTTCAAGGTCTGGAAAGACCAACTACCCCTCCGGACGAGCGAGCGAACCCGCTTTTACCTTTAGTTTACTTGCATGCGCGCCCGTTGCCCTGTTGTTTCAGGGATTGGGTAGCAACATACAAGTTTTTAGGGGTTATCAGCAAAAAGGCCTAGGTCCGGAAACCTGATAACCCTATACCCCAGGAAGTTCAACACCAAGCCACCAAGACAAGATGCATTGACCGCGCCCCCTGGGGGAATGTTCTAGGTACAGAGTTGCAAAAGAATCACGTCAGTACCTGCCCGAAGGCCTAACCTGACGGTGCACTATTGCACAAGGGAGAATAAAGCACGTTCACCACCGCCCCAGTAACCCCCGCCAAGGGCACATGACGGAGCGCCAACTAACATGTGCCCCTGACAGGGACAACATGGTAGCAAGTTCCGTACAGGCTGCTGGACCATGTACAGACACCTTGCTAAGATGCTTGGAGCTATCTAACCTCCTACTACCCAAATGGCACGGCAGTGGAACTTTTACCCCAATCTGACCTGAGGCTTCACCTACCGTAACCATTAGAGCAGCTCTGTCGAATAGCAACAGCACCTAGAGATATATGGCCTGAAGAGAACATCCACATCATGCCACTAGCCCATGATTGAAGACACACTCATCCAGCCCATACCTCTCCCCGCGTATCTTTGGGTTTTAACCACAGCCACCACGTGATCCCCGAAGGGGCCTCACCAATAACCAGTCTAGGACACGTCCTAGGGGCTACTGGTTCCCGTGGCACCAGAGAGGACTCTGGTCAGCCGCGTGTTAAAGCACCTCCGATTTTAGGTTCCTTGCACACCTGAGGCATCGGTAACACCTCTACCCAGACTAGCGTAGCAAGCTACTTACTTAATTACTTATATGCACGCCCGTTACCCTGGTATTCAGGGATTGGGTAGTAACATATTAAGTTTTAGGGCAATTGGCCAAAGATCAAGGTCTGGAAAGACCAACTACCCCTCCGGACGAGCGAGCGAACCCGCTTTTACCTTTAGTTTACTTGCATGCGCGCCCGTTGCCCTGTTGTTTCAGGGATAGGGTAGCAACATACAAGTTTTTAGGGGTTATCAGCAAAAAGGCCTAGGTCCAGAAACCTGATAACCCTATACCCCAGGAGGTTCAACACCAAGCCACCAAGACAGGATGAATTGACCGCGCCCCCTGGGGGGTGTTCTAGGTACAGAGTTGCAAAAGATTCACGTCAGTACCTGCCCGAAGGCCTAACCTGACGGTGCACTATTGCACAAGGGTGAATAAAGCACGTTCACCACCGCCCCAGTAGCCCCCGCCAAGGGCACATGAGGAAATGCCAACTAACATGTGCCCCCAACAGGGACAACATGGTAGCAAGTTCCGTACAGGCTGCTGGACCATGTACAGACACCTTGCTAAGATGCTTGGAGCTATCTAACCTCCTACTACAAAAATGGCACGGCAGTGGAACTTTTACCCCAATCTGACCTGAAGCTTCACCTACCGTAACCATTAGAGCAGCTCTGTCGAATAGCAACAGCACCTAGAGATATACGGCCTGAAGAGAACATCCACATCATGCCACTAACCCATGATTGAAGACACACTCATCCAGCCCATACCTCTCCCCGCGTATCTTTAGGTTTTAACCACAGCCACCACGTGATCCCCGAAGGGGCCTCACCAATAACCAGTCTAGGACAAGTCCTAGGGGCTACTGGTTCCCGTGGCACCAGATAGGACTCTGGTCAGCCGCGTCTTAAAATCACCTCCGATTTTAGGTTCCTTGCACACCTGAGGCATCGGTAACACCTCTACCCAGACTAGCGTAGCAAGCTACTTCCTTAATTACTTATATGCACGCCCGTTACCCTGGTATTCAGGGATTGGGTAGTAACATATTAAGTTTTAGGGCAATTGGCCAAAGGTCAAGGTCTGGAAAGACCAACTACCCCTCCGGACGAGCGAGCGAACCCGCTTTTACCTTTAGTTTACTTGCATGCGCGCCCGTTGCCCTGTTCTTTCAGGGATTGGGTAGCAACATACAAGTTTTTAGGGGTTATCAGCAAAAAGGCCTAGGTCCGGAAACCTGATAACCCTCTACCCCAGGAGGTTCAACACCAAGCCACCAAGACAGGGTGCATTGACCGCGCCCCCTGGGGGAGGTGTTCTAGGTACAGATGCACTTGACATTTTTGGCATATGGGACAAACCATTGAGCAGTATATGTTGCAAAATCGAACATTTGGTACCAGAGAGGGCAGCCGCTGTCATGGCAGAAATTAAACGTCAATATTCGGATGTTTTTAACGCAGTACCATCAAAATGCAGTAAAGCAGTGGTTCAACTGCATTTGAAACCAAATGCAAAACCTATTTTTCGGGCGAAGCGACCGGTGGCCTACGCAGTACAACCCCTAATAGAAGAAGAATTGAATAGACTGCAGCAGCTGGGTATAATTACACCAGTGGATTTTTCAGATTGGGCAGCGCCTATAGTAGCTGTTAGAAAAGCATGTGGTAAAATTCGAATTTGTGGCGACTATTCATCGGGGTTAAATACGTCACTGGAACAACATCAGTATCCACTTCATACAGCAGAGGACATATATGCTAAGATTGCAAACAGTGTTTGTTTCACACATATAGATTTGTCGGATGCGTATTTGCAGACAGAGGTTACAAAAGAAGCAGCACGGCTACTTACAATCAACACACATAAGGGTTTGTTTTCGTTTAACCGATTGGCACCAGGAGTCAAAAGTGCACCGGCCGCATTTCAGCAAATAATGGACACCATGTTGGCAGACATCGACGACACAGCAGCATATATAGATGACATAATTGTCGGTGGGGCAACATGGGAAAGGCATGTAAAGAACGTGTGCAGAGTATTGCAAAGGCTGCGCGAATACAACTTCCATATAAAACTAGAGAAATGTAAGTTTTTTGCAACTGAAGTGAAATACTTGGGCAATATCGTTTCGCGAACGGGAATACGACCTGACCCGGAGAAGATTAGTGCCATATTAAAAATGCCAGCACCTACAAATGTTTCTGAACTTCGAGCTTTTTTGCGAGGTGTAAATTATTACGGTAAATTTGTCCGTAACATGAGCAATCTAAGGACAATTTGCTACACGAAGATGTTAAGTTCGTATGGACGGCAGATTGTAAGCGAGCGTTTGAAAAATTTAAGAGCATCTTAAATTCTGAATTACTTCTAACTCATTTTAACCCAGATCTTCCCATAAAAGTAGCAGCCGACGCGTCGGGAAAAGGCATTGGAGCTTTCATTTGCCACATTATGCCTGATAATACAGAGAAGTTTATCGCACATGCAGCTTGTACATTAATACCAGCTGAACAGAAATACTCTCAAATAGAGAAAGAGGCGCTTGCACTGAAAAAGTTTCATCGCTACATATTTGGAAGAAGATTCATATTATGGACTGACCATAAACCTTTGATTTCCATTTTTGGCAGTAAAAAGGGAATACCAGCACATACTGCAAATCGACTGCAAAGGTGGGCACTCACTTTAATGCGCTATGATTTTGAGCTACAGTATGTAAATACAAAAAATTTCGGATGTGTGGACACATTATTAAGATTGATTAATGAGAATGAACACGAAGATATGGTCATAGTATGCACTCAGCTTGAAGAGGATATGTCATCATTGTTGAATGACCAATTCAGCAGACTGCCAGTTACTTTTAATATGGTGCAGCAAGCTACAAACAAATGTAAAACATTACAAGCAGTCATTAAAGCATTAAGTTCGGGCTGGGGACCAAATATCGAAGATATTTTTCTCCCGTATTATCGACGCAAGGACTCTTTGAGTGTTGTAAAAGGTTGTTTATTTTTGGTGAGCGTATTGTAATACCAACATCGCTTCAAGGTCGCGTTTTACATCAATGGCATAGGGGACATCCTGGTAGAGAAAGGATGAAAATCTTTGGCCAGATGTCATGTGTTTTGGCCTGCATAGCTGAAGAAATTTCATCATTTGTGAAGGAATGCCAACCGTGTGCAATGGCAACGAGATCTCCTGTAAAGGTTATACCGCAGCCTTGGCCGCCAGCAACTGAGCCAATGGAGCGGTTACATATTGATATTGCAGGCCCGTGTGATGGAATTTATTATCTTTTAATAATTGATGCATACTCAAAATGGCCTGAAATTTTCCAAACTCGAAGTATAACCGCAGCAGCTGTGATCGAAAAAATGGATGAGACTTTTGCAAGATACGGAAATTGTAACACACTCGTTTCTGATAATGGGACACAATTTGTTAGTGTGCAATTTCAAAAGTTTTTAAAAAGTCGAGGAGTGAATCATTTACGCACAGCCCCATATCATCCACAATCGAATGGGCAAGAGGAGAGATTTGTGGATACGTTGAAGAGAGCGCTAATAAAACTTAAAAATGAAGGGACGACTGTGGAGAATTTGCAAACATTCCTACAAACTTATAGGTCAACACCGAACCCTAATGTACCAAACTGTGGGACACCAGCGGAAGCATTTCTGAAATGGAAGATGAGAACACATCTAGATATGTTAAGTCCACCAGTATCGAAACAGAAACGACCGAACATGGCTCAGGAAAAAACATTGAGGAAATTGCAAGCGGGGGATTTAGTATACGCTAGAGTATATCATCGCAATAGTAGGTGTTGGGCATCCGGAAAAATAATCGAACGAGTTGGAAAGGTTAATTACAATGTTTTGCTTGCCAGAAATCGAAAACTTATCCGATCACACATAAACCAGTTAAAGCGCAGATACGTCGGCGAAGACGAAGGAAGCTCAGCAAGATTTCTATGCGACAGTTTTGGTCTTGATAAATTATCACAACAGCGTGAATCTCCTCACAGCACCGAGAATCAGCCATTGGAACGGTACGTCGAACGTGAAAACCGGATCATTCCACCACAGATACCAGATCCAGTGCCAGAAATAGAACCAGATGCCAAACCAGAGGTTGGACTGGATCCACAGCCAGCAATAGAGCTACGACCACGCCGCCTGGTAAGGAAACCCGCATGGAAGGGTGACTATGACGTCTCCTAAGAAGGGGGAGATGTTGTGGGAGTAGGAAAGCAGCTTACTAAATAATGCAACCAAGGGTTGACATTATATCTAATATGTCATTCATTGAATATGTCATTTTTGTTACTTGTTGTTTGTTCAATTATATTTCACTTCCGTTTTAGCAGAGCTTGTGAAAAGTAGTCTTTTGATAAATAAAAAAGTACACACATTTTTGAAGCTGGAAAATAATTTGCCTTTTTACTTATCCGACACCACAACATTTAGTTTTTAACATAACGGTTGTATTCAAGTTGTTGGTTGCTTTTGTTGTATGTAAGTACATACATACTTATGTACGTGCATAATTTTATAGCACCACAAGTACTTACGTATACATATAACTTTGTTCGGTTGAGCCCCCATAAATTTGTAGGAATGGGTCTATTCCTCGCACCGGACCTTTTCTAATCGCCACTTTAAATTTAAGTATTTATTTATTTTCCCTTTTTTTATTTTACTCACTTATTTCCTTTTTTTTACAAGTTTATTTAATTCACACTAAATTCTTATATTTATTACATATGTATGTAGGTAATAGGAATTAGATTGGATTGTTAATGTTACATTCGCAACTTGACCGATTCACTCTTCTCCACTCAACGCTTCTTTTTCTTCTGTCTTGAATTATTCTGTCCTCTTGAATTATTCTGCCGCTTAACTGTTCTTGTCTGAGTTATTGTCTCTTTTTCTCTCGTCCGTTTATCCTATTCGTTTAGTCGGTAAGTTCGTCTGAACTTGGTACCCTACATATATATATATATATATATATATATATATATATATATATATATATATATATATATATATATATATATATATATATATATATATATATATATATATATATTGTTACGTTTTTACCTTTTTAAAAACGTTTTCCGTGGATTCTTTTATTGCAATGAAATTAAACGCACGCTTCCGCGGAAGATTTCGCCGACGTGCCCGCCTTCTCAGTAAGTGCTGCACCTTTGACCCCCTTACTAGAAGGATTCTTCATAGAGACTCCTTTAAGAAGGGAGACGCCCGGTTTTGGCGACTTACTGGTCGACGAGGAGCACCTTTTTTTATGCTTCGGCTCCGCAATGTTCTGCTCTTGTGGAGATGGGATCCTCTTACCAGTCTCTACCGAGGTGGAGGAAGTCTCCGATGCTCCCTTTAGGGCATCTTGCGTATTTTTAGCTGCTGCCTGGTTCTTCTTGGCAAGTTTTCGCCTTTGAGCCCCAGATAGCCGCTTTTTCCAGTATTTAGGCTCGCGATTTTGTCGCTCACCTCATCCACCAGTCTGTCTAGATTCTGCGAAGCATCTCTAGCTGACTGGTTTACGTTATGAGAGTGAGAGTTGGTGTTCCCACCTGTCACTGAAGGCTGGGTTGACTTTACTACATCCACTACATCCGTTAATTATTTTTGTTGGTCGAGTCTTTTTTGCACTTTCTATGTTAGCTGTAGATGAACTCCTTTGATAACCATTTGCGGTGACGTTTGCATACCTTTCCCTTGCTTTGTGCAAATACATAACAGCCCCATCTCTTTAATAGAACTTACCTACTGTTCAAAGTCAAGTGAATAATAATTATGAAGTATTATTGTATATGCCGTTTCTTGCGATTTTCTAATATATAATTTTTTATCTTTTGTTACCACTTTTTCAATCACTTTTGATTATAATGCCCTTTACAAGGTCAAACGTATCTTTCCCTCATCATTTAGGTTAGCTTAGGTTAGGTTGATTGGAGGGGTGTGGTAGCCCATGTCATACATACACCTTCATCATTTACTTGCTATTTAAATGTTATTCCCATTTTTTCAAGTATTTCTTTCGAAATAATATTGCCCTATGGTCCCTATAGGAACTACAGGATATAAATATATATATTGTTACGAATTTGGAGTGAATAGTCCTATTGTAATTGCTCTAGAATACACCGCATTGTTGTTATTCTTAATTATTGAATTATTGATTCTTATTACTTACTTGTTTATTATTTGCTGAATTGTTATGTACTGAATTGTTTACTATTTCTTATTCATTACATTGTTGTTGTTAGTCTTATTTGCTTTTTGCTTACTCATTTTAAATGAACACATAACAGCTATACATACGTGCATACATGGTTACTTGTTTACTAGCAAAGCGACAACAAATAAGATCATGATTATTGCTGTTGTTGTTGTCTGTCGGCATTTAAATATTGGGTACGTGTATGTGTGTATGTGTGTATGGCTTGTGTTTACGTTTAATTTGAGTGTACGATAATGTAAACAACTTTAACAAACAAACATGATGATTATTCTAGAAATGATCATTAAGAGTATAAAAGCTGGCGCATCAACGTCAGCGGAGTCAGTCAGTAAAGAGTTAGAGTTAAAGTTAAACTCAGTGAGAGTCAGAGTTGAGTAGGCAGACAGTGTTGAGTCTGTGATTAGTGAGTTGTTAGACTTTACCGTGATCGTGTAAAGCGTATTAAGTGGTTACTATTGCTTTTGAGCATAGTACAGTAGTATTAAATTAAATAAAGTAGTAGCTGTTAAGTACTAAAAATCAAACAAGCGTGCGTTTAATTTCATTGCAATAAAAGAATCCACGGAAAACGTTTTTAAAAAGGTAAAAACGTAACAATTGGTGTCAGAAGTGGGATTGCAAAATGAAGTTCGACGAGCTAAAGGAGGAACAGCTAAAGCAGGAGTTGACTAAACTGGGCCTGTCCACAGCTGGTAGTAAGGTAGAGCTGCAGAAGAGGCTATCGGAGGAGTTTGTTCGGCTTGGCCTGGACATCAAGACCCATGAGTTCGAAGAAGAAGAAGAACTGGAGATTGGTACGCGTTCAGCTACAAGCAACATGGACTTAAACTCTATGCTTGCCGCAATTATGCAGAAAATGGAGGAAAACTGTAAGAAGATCAAAGAAAGCTGTAAGGCCAATACTGAAGTGATGTTGCAGAGAATAGAAGAAAGCTTTAAGAAAATGGAAGAAATTTCTAAGGCCAATAACGAAATGATATTCCAGAAAATGGAAGAAAGGATGATGCAGAAAATCGAAGAAAACTCTAAGATGCTGAAAGCAGTAAATAAAAAGCTAGAGGATATATATGAGGACGCGAATATGAAGGTTAACATCCTTAAAGATAGATGGAATTACAAGGAGAGAGAAGTTCACAGCGTCAATAGGAAATTCGATGGGACAGAAAAAGATGTTCACGAGAGGCTTGATATTCTGGAGAATGGTGTAGATCAGAAGCTACAATCGCAGGAGGAGAAATGCACTGAGTTAATCCTGGCATTAAAAGGCTCTGATACACAAGTCCTGGAAACTGTGGACGCTACAGCAAGGAACCAGGATGAGGACATTATGGCGGCTATGCAACCTAAGTCTGGTGGGGAGCATAAGGGGCAGATCCACAGAAAGGAGCTAAAGCCGCAAAAGGCAAGGAAGACCATAAGGATGTCACCAAAGAATTTGAAGCCAATGGTGGCAGTACAGCGAACGGTTGTGGCAAGAATCGCGGCTCTGCATGGCAAGTATGGTGGAGAGCATAAAGGGCAGATCCACAGAATGGAGCTGAAGCCGCAAAAGCCAAAGAATATTACGAGAATGCAGTCAAAGAATTTGAAGCCAATGGTGGCAGTACAGCGAACGGTGTTGGCAAGAATCGCGGCTCTGCAGCGTAAGTGTGGTGGAGAGCATAAAGGGCAGATCCACAGAATGGAGCTAAAGCCGCAAAAGCCGAGGAATATTATGAGGATGCTGTCGAAGAATTTGAAGCCAATGGCGGCAGTACAGCAAACGCTAGCAGCAAGAATGGAGGAAAGGCTGGCGAAAAGAAGGCGAAAAAGAGCAAGAAACCTGATTCCAAGGAAGAGGAAGAGAAAGAAAATGAAAGCCAGGTGCGATGGAGTTGCGGATTCTGATGGATTCCGCGAGGGACAAATGGTCCTACTGTTTAATCCACAGAGGAAGAAAGGGCTGTCTCCCAAACTACGAACACAGTGGGATGGACCATGCACGCCTACAAAGAGATTGAACGATGTTGTGTATGGGATACAGAAGAACTATAGCCCCCGATCTAAAATGAAGGTAGTACACTTAGAGCGACTCGCCAAATGTGAAAGCAGTGGTTAAGTGCCTGTTCGGGACGAACAGGCTTAAGCGGGCGGCAGTGTTACGAATTTGGAGTGAATAGTCCTATTGTAATTGCTCTAGAATACACCGCATTGTTGTTATTCTTAATTATTGAATTATTGATTCTTATTACTTACTTGTTTATTATTTGCTGAATTGTTATGTACTGAATTGTTTACTATTTCTTATTCATTACATTGTTGTTGTTAGTCTTATTTGCTTTTTGCTTACTCATTTTAAATGAACACATAACAGCTATACATACGTGCATACATGGTTACTTGTTTACTAGCAAAGCGACAACAAATAAGATCATGATTATTGCTGTTGTTGTTGTCTGTCGGCATTTAAATATTGGGTACGTGTATGTGTGTATGTGTGTATGGCTTGTGTTTACGTTTAATTTGAGTGTACGATAATGTAAACAACTTTAACAAACAAACATGATGATTATTCTAGAAATGATCATTAAGAGTATAAAAGCTGGCGCATCAACGTCAGCGGAGTCAGTCAGTAAAGAGTTAGAGTTAAAGTTAAACTCAGTGAGAGTCAGAGTTGAGTAGGCAGACAGTGTTGAGTCTGTGATTAGTGAGTTGTTAGACTTTACCGTGATCGTGTAAAGCGTATTAAGTGGTTACTATTGCTTTTGAGCATAGTACAGTAGTATTAAATTAAATAAAGTAGTAGCTGTTAAGTACTAAAAATCAAACAAGCGTGCGTTTAATTTCATTGCAATAAAAGAATCCACGGAAAACGTTTTTAAAAAGGTAAAAACGTAACAATATATATATATATATATATATATATATATATATATATATATATATATATATATATATATAAAACGTAACAATATATATATATATATATATATATATATATATATATATATATATATATATATATATATATATATATATATATATATATATATATATATATATATATTGTTACGTTTTTACCTTTTTAAAAACGTTTTCCGTGGATTCTTTTATTGCAATGAAATTAAACGCACGCTTGTTTGATTTTTAGTACTTAACAGCTACTACTTTATTTAATTTAATACTACTGTACTATGCTCAAAAGCAATAGTAACCACTTAATACGCTTTACACGATCACGGTAAAGTCTAACAACTCACTAATCACAGACTCAACACTGTCTGCCTACTCAACTCTGACTCTCACTGAGTTTAACTTTAACTCTAACTCTTTACTGACTGACTCCGCTGACGTTGATGCGCCAGCTTTTATACTCTTAATGATCATTTCTAGAATAATCATCATGTTTGTTTGTTAAAGTTGTTTACATTATCGTACACTCAAATTAAACGTAAACACAAGCCATACACACATACACACATACACGTACCCAATATTTAAATGCCGACAGACAACAACAACAGCAATAATCATGATCTTATTTGTTGTCGCTTTGCTAGTAAACAAGTAACCATGTATGCACGTATGTATAGCTGTTATGTGTTCATTTAAAATGAGTAAGCAAAAAGCAAATAAGACTAACAACAACAATGTAATGAATAAGAAATAGTAAACAATTCAGTACATAACAATTCAGCAAATAATAAACAAGTAAGTAATAAGAATCAATAATTCAATAATTAAGAATAACAACAATGCGGTGTATTCTAGAGCAATTACAATAGGACTATTCACTCCAAATTCGTAACACTGCCGCCCGCTTAAGCCTGTTCGTCCCGAACAGGCACTTAACCACTGCTTTCACATTTGGCGAGTCGCTCTAAGTGTACTACCTTCATTTTAGATCGGGGGCTATAGTTCTTCTGTATCCCATACACAACATCGTTCAATCTCTTTGTAGGCGTGCATGGTCCATCCCACTGTGTTCGTAGTTTGGGAGACAGCCCTTTCTTCCTCTGTGGATTAAACAGTAGGACCATTTGTCCCTCGCGGAATCCATCAGAATCCGCAACTCCATCGCACCTGGCTTTCATTTTCTTTCTCTTCCTCTTCCTTGGAATCAGGTTTCTTGCTCTTTTTCGCCTTCTTTTCGCCAGCCTTTCCTCCATTCTTGCTGCTAGCGTTTGCTGTACTGCCGCCATTGGCTTCAAATTCTTCGACAGCATCCTCATAATATTCCTCGGCTTTTGCGGCTTTAGCTCCATTCTGTGGATCTGCCCTTTATGCTCTCCACCACACTTACGCTGCAGAGCCGCGATTCTTGCCAACACCGTTCGCTGTACTGCCACCATTGGCTTCAAATTCTTTGACTGCATTCTCGTAATATTCTTTGGCTTTTGCGGCTTCAGCTCCATTCTGTGGATCTGCCCTTTATGCTCTCCACCATACTTGCCATGCAGAGCCGCGATTCTTGCCACAACCGTTCGCTGTACTGCCACCATTGGCTTCAAATTCTTTGGTGACATCCTTATGGTCTTCCTTGCCTTTTGCGGCTTTAGCTCCTTTCTGTGGATCTGCCCCTTATGCTCCCCACCAGACTTAGGTTGCATAGCCGCCATAATGTCCTCATCCTGGTTCCTTGCTGTAGCGTCCACAGTTTCCAGGACTTGTGTATCAGAGCCTTTTAATGCCAGGATTAACTCAGTGCATTTCTCCTCCTGCGATTGTAGCTTCTGATCTACACCATTCTCCAGAATATCAAGCCTCTCGTGAACATCTTTTTCTGTCCCATCGAATTTCCTATTGACGCTGTGAACTTCTCTCTCCTTGTAATTCCATCTATCTTTAAGGATGTTAACCTTCATATTCGCGTCCTCATATATATCCTCTAGCTTTTTATTTACTGCTTTCAGCATCTTAGAGTTTTCTTCGATTTTCTGCATCATCCTTTCTTCCATTTTCTGGAATATCATTTCGTTATTGGCCTTAGAAATTTCTTCCATTTTCTTAAAGCTTTCTTCTATTCTCTGCAACATCACTTCAGTATTGGCCTTACAGCTTTCTTTGATCTTCTTACAGTTTTCCTCCATTTTCTGCATAATTGCGGCAAGCATAGAGTTTAAGTCCATGTTGCTTGTAGCTGAACGCGTACCAATCTCCAGTTCTTCTTCTTCTTCGAACTCATGGGTCTTGATGTCCAGGCCAAGCCGAACAAACTCCTCCGATAGCCTCTTCTGCAGCTCTACCTTACTACCAGCTGTGGACAGGCCCAGTTTAGTCAACTCCTGCTTTAGCTGTTCCTCCTTTAGCTCGTCGAACTTCATTTTGCAATCCCACTTCTGACACCAATTGTTACGTTTTTACCTTTTTAAAAACGTTTTCCGTGGATTCTTTTATTGCAATGAAATTAAACGCACGCTTGTTTGATTTTTAGTACTTAACAGCTACTACTTTATTTAATTTAATACTACTGTACTATGCTCAAAAGCAATAGTAACCACTTAATACGCTTTACACGATCACGGTAAAGTCTAACAACTCACTAATCACAGACTCAACACTGTCTGCCTACTCAACTCTGACTCTCACTGAGTTTAACTTTAACTCTAACTCTTTACTGACTGACTCCGCTGACGTTGATGCGCCAGCTTTTATACTCTTAATGATCATTTCTAGAATAATCATCATGTTTGTTTGTTAAAGTTGTTTACATTATCGTACACTCAAATTAAACGTAAACACAAGCCATACACACATACACACATACACGTACCCAATATTTAAATGCCGACAGACAACAACAACAGCAATAATCATGATCTTATTTGTTGTCGCTTTGCTAGTAAACAAGTAACCATGTATGCACGTATGTATAGCTGTTATGTGTTCATTTAAAATGAGTAAGCAAAAAGCAAATAAGACTAACAACAACAATGTAATGAATAAGAAATAGTAAACAATTCAGTACATAACAATTCAGCAAATAATAAACAAGTAAGTAATAAGAATCAATAATTCAATAATTAAGAATAACAACAATGCGGTGTATTCTAGAGCAATTACAATAGGACTATTCACTCCAAATTCGTAACAATATATATATTTATATCCTGTAGTTCCTATAGGGACCATAGGGCAATATTATTTCGAAAGAAATACTTGAAAAAATGGGAATAACATTTAAATAGCAAGTAAATGATGAAGGTGTATGTATGACATGGGCTACCACACCCCTCCAATCAACCTAACCTAAGCTAACCTAAATGATGAGGGAAAGATACGTTTGACCTTGTAAAGGGCATTATAATCAAAAGTGATTGAAAAAGTGGTAACAAAAGATAAAAAATTATATATTAGAAAATCGCAAGAAACGGCATATACAATAATACTTCATAATTATTATTCACTTGACTTTGAACAGTAGGTAAGTTCTATTAAAGAGATGGGGCTGTTATGTATTTGCACAAAGCAAGGGAAAGGTATGCAAACGTCACCGCAAATGGTTATCAAAGGAGTTCATCTACAGCTAACATAGAAAGTGCAAAAAAGACTCGACCAACAAAAATAATTAACGGATGTAGTGGATGTAGTAAAGTCAACCCAGCCTTCAGTGACAGGTGGGAACACCAACTCTCACTCTCATAACGTAAACCAGTCAGCTAGAGATGCTTCGCAGAATCTAGACAGACTGGTGGATGAGGTGAGCGACAAAATCGCGAGCCTAAATACTGGAAAAAGCGGCTATCTGGGGCTCAAAGGCGAAAACTTGCCAAGAAGAACCAGGCAGCAGCTAAAAATACGCAAGATGCCCTAAAGGGAGCATCGGAGACTTCCTCCACCTCGGTAGAGACTGGTAAGAGGATCCCATCTCCACAAGAGCAGAACATTGCGGAGCCGAAGCATAAAAAAAGGTGCTCCTCGTCGACCAGTAAGTCGCCAAAACCGGGCGTCTCCCTTCTTAAAGGAGTCTCTATGAAGAATCCTTCTAGTAAGGGGGTCAAAGGTGCAGCACTTACTGAGAAGGCGGGCACGTCGGCGAAATCTTCCGCGGAAGCAGAGCCGCCATCTTACGCTAAAGTAGCCGGGAGGCTATATAGGGACAATCTCCGCTACGCGGTCATTGACACCTCACGTCCGACTGGCAAAATATCAGAAAATCAACAGCAAGTGGTTGAGGATCTGGTAAATAACGCGATATTGGAATACGTTATGGCAACCGATAACGGATCTCCAATAAAAATAAACAGCTGCGAGTTTCAAAGGGGCGTGCTGTTGCTAAGACTAGCATCGCAGACCTGCGCAGCTACCCTAAAGGAGTTGGTAGAAGGAATCCCTCCGCCATGGGAAGGCTGTAAGCTGGAACTGGTGGAAGGGAGAAATATACCAACTCTAACCAAGGCAACCTTCTACATCAAAGGATGGGGATGCAAATTCACATCCGACCGTGCTTTGGAGGTTATTGCTAAACAAAACAAAGAACTGGCGGTAGAGAAATGGGAGGTGTTCCACAGAAAGGAGGACCCAAATGGAACTCTCTTCGTGGTGGGCATCGACCAGGGATCTATTTCCATCCTTTCAAAATCTGAAGGGAAGGTGTTCTTTGTTTCAAAAGCTGTCTGTTTCAAAATAGGCAAGTCCTGTATCGGCAGCCAGGGGAAAACCACCCCCATATAAATGATAGGACAAACACGGCACAGGCTGTTTCTAGCCAAAATCAGGCGGATGTCTCGGAGGTCCAGACGGCCAAGGAGGAGTTGGAGCAAAAAAATCACCAACTCCCAAGAGGACCGCCTATTAGAAGGATGATGTGGGAGGTCATCCAAATTAACCTCCACCGGAGCGAAACGGCAACTCACGCTTTGATGGAGAAAATTAACAAAGGTAAGATACATGTGGCATTAATACAAGAACCCTGGACGACAAAAAACAGGGTTAATGGATTGAACCATGTAAACTACCAATTATTTTATGCTAAAACAGGGAATCATCCGAGGATCTGTATTCTTAGTCACAAAAATTTATGCTTTCTTTTATCCACAGAGTTGTCAACAGCAGACGCAACAGTACTGAAGCAGAGAAATGGGAACATTGCCTAGCATCAGTATACTTGCCGTATGATGCACCGGCACTACCACCAACGTCGGAATTACAACACTTGGTAGAAGATTGCAGAATAAAAGGTAGGAAAGTACTAATCGGATGCGATACTAATTCGCATCATATTGCATGGGGTAGTACTAACATTAATAAAAGGGGACAGGCTCTTTTAGAATTTCTGAATACTAACGATCTATTAACTGTTAATACTGGTAATACGCCTACCTTTATTAATAGAATTAGAGCGGAGGTATTAGATGTAACCATATGTTCTGAAAACGTAATCGATGAAATTGCAAGGCAACCGCCAGAACCTATATCCTTTCGAAACAGGGCTAGAACTGATTGGGCAAAATTCGAAAGGTCACTTGATTCTCATTTAGGGCAGGTTTCTTTCAATCGCCTAGAAAGAGAGGACATAGACAGTAAAGTCAAAATCATTACGGACACTTTAGTTGAGTCGTTTGAAGAGAGTTGCCCACTTCGGGAAAGAAAATCCCCATACGAGAAACCCTGGATGACAGGGGAGATTCGGGCAATGGGGAGGGAAGTCCGCCGACTCTATAATAGAGCGAAACGTAAAAGATTACCAGTATATTGGGAGGATTATCGTGATAAACTCCGAAATTACAACAAGAGAATAAGAACAGCTAAACGTACATCCTGGAGGCTTTTCTGTGAACAGGTGGACATTGTAAGCGATGTTTCTAAAATTAAAAAATTTTTGTCAAAAGCCCACATCCAGGCTGAATCATTAGTGGATGAAACGGGCAAGAAAATTGAAAATGTGGAGGAAACCATTAAACTCCTCATGGATACACATTTTCCATGCAGCCCGGCCGAACCTTCGGCTATGCTGGACGATGAGAGAAATGGTGTACATGAGGTGCCTATTATCAGCGATAGGATGGTTATGGAAGCGATAAAAAGCTTTTCTCCATTTAAGGCTGCGGGTCCGGATGGTATCTTTCCGGCGCTCCTGCAGAAAGGGATGAATTTAGTTTCGACACATCTTGCAGGAATTTATAATGCATGCCTAACACACGCATATATTCCAGTAGGCTGGCAGGAAGCGAGGGTAGTGGTTATCCCCAAACCTGGCAAGCCAAATTATTCTTCACCAAAGGCTTATAGACCAATAAGCCTAACTTCCTTCTTGCTGAAAACCATGGAGAGGATAATCGACGACATGGTTAAAGGCAGGATCGCAGGCCATATGCTGAGGTTCAAGCAACACGCATACGTCAAAGGTAGATCAGTGGACACTGCATTGCATAATGTGGTGTACTTTATAGAAAGGTCTCTTAATGAAAAGATGTACACTCTCGCGGTTTGCATTGACATTGAGGGGGCTTTTAACAACGTGTATACCAAGACACTTATTCATTCCCTGGACCAGTTTAATGTCAACCGGGCGATATGCGACTGGATTGGCAGTATGCTAATGAACAGATAGATTAATTGTGAGGCGCACAATGTAAGTATCAGAAAAAGGGTGCAATGTGGAACTCCACAAGGGGGGATTTTATCACCCCTTCTATGGACCACAACAATATATACCCTTATTAGGACTCTGACCGATGAGGGATTCGAGACAGTCTGCTATGCAGATGACGTCATGATACTTCTGAAGGGAAGGGATCCAAATCATTTGTGCAGGAAGGCCGAGGAGGCATTAACCCTGGCACACAACTGGGCTCAACCAAGAGGGTTGAACGTTAACCCAGAAAAAACTGAAATTGTCCTATTTACAAGAAAGACGAAGATAGCTCCATATGATGAGCCGCGCTTTCTTGAAAGGACAATAAATATTTCCGACAGGGTGAAGTATGTAGGAGTCATTCTCGATCGGAAATTAAAATGGAAAGACCACATAAACGAAAGAGTCAAAAAGGCTCATATATGTTGGTCAATCTGTAAACGGGCCATAGGCGCAAGATGGGGGCTGAATCCAGAGATGACACACTGGCTTTATAGTAGCGTTATCAGGCCGATTATGACCTATGCTTCTATAGTGTGGTGGACGTCGATGGAATATAAATGCAGCATCAAAACAATACAGAAAGTTCAGAGAACCTGCTGTCTTGGTATAAGTGGGGCCTTCTGAACGACATCAACAGGGGCGATGGAAACAATATTATCTATCCAGCCAATCGAAATTCGTATAAAATACGAAGCGGCTCTTGCAGCAAAACGACTAAAGGTGATGGGTGAGTGGATCGATCAGGAACACGAAGCGCATCATCAACGAATCTTTACGTCCATAGGAGAGTCCATACCGGAAAATGTCGCAAATGACCGCATACCGGAGACTAGACTAGAGGCCAACTGCGGAACATTGATCCCCGACATCCATTCCTGGTTGACCGACCCTTGGAACCAGATCCCCATGGGGCTTCATTGTTACACGGATGGATCAAGGTCGAGAGGGAAAACGGGACTTGGTGTTTATATAGAAAACACCACAGAACTGTTTTTCTGCCTGCCGGAATATTGCACAGTTTTGCAGGCGGAAGTTCGGGCGATAACGGAGTGTATCAGGGAACTCAACGTAATGGGGAGGTCAGGACTTGTGAATATATTCACAGATAGTCAGATGGCCATTAGAGCAATCTCAAAGGAACGCACTAAATCACGTAAAGTTTGGGATTGCAAAAACGCTATTAACAGTTACTCGACACATGGTGAAGTGCGCATCATATGGGTGCCAGAGCACGCGGGGATAACTGGAAATGAGAAGGCAAACTCACTTGCTTCTAGGGCAATAGAGTTAGGTAATATAAGCTTGGAATGCGCGAAACCTTGCGATGCAGTTAAATCCGAGCTAAATACTTGGGCACATAGGGCCCATTCAACTCTCTGGAATAACGGAACCATGGGAATCAATACAAAAATTCTATGGGGAGATCCAGACGAGAGGGGAACGAGGGAGCTGCTAAAACTTAGTAAGCTCGAACTAAGTAGAATAATGGGAGTTGTCACAGGGCACTCTCAACTACTGGCACATCTTAAACGCGTCGGAATAGCGGGAGGAGATGAATGTAGAGCATGTGGGGAGGAGAGCGAAACATTGGCAGTGCCAATGCCCCGCCTTCTCACAAATAAGATCCCGATATCTTGGGGGTGACATTTTACCGGACATAAGCCGATTACGGGGAATATGCTGGAGGAAACTAAGAAACTTTGTGAGTGACACGGAGTTTCTCTAGGCCTTTGGGTCAATATGTTATGGTTAAATTCAAAGGAGCGCACAACAAGCCTTCACTGGCTTAGGTTATGTCGTATGACATGGGCTGACATACCCCTCCAATCAACATAACCTAACCTAACCTAACCCTAGTGGATATCGAAACGCAACCTTGCGAATATTGATGAATAAATTTCTGAAAGATTCATTTGCACGACAACACAAATTACAAAAAATTAAATTTAAATAAATAAAAAATAGTAGAAGCCAGCCCAAGGCGCAGAAAGAGGATTCAAAAGTATCATTTGTAGGGATTTTCCTGAGAATCGACATTTAATTTCTATAAAAAAAAAAAATAAATAAAAAAAATGATTACCTTCACAAACTCCTATTAGTGTTACTTCAAATTCAGCAAACAAAGCTAGATCTTCTTGAACATACTGAAGAACGATTTTCAATATGCTTGAGATTCCGATTATTTGAAAAAAAAAAATGGAAAATGGCAGCGTCACTAATATTTTATAATGTATTTTATAATATATGATATTTTTAATTATATGACCTCTATATTTTTAATTATATGGCTTGTACATC
Source organism: Germaria angustata (assembly GCA_963681545.1). NCBI lineage: Eukaryota > Metazoa > Arthropoda > Insecta > Diptera > Tachinidae > Germaria > Germaria angustata. The sequence continues at coordinate 76,926,306 of OY812998.1, read as the reverse complement.
GAAGTATATTTTAAAATGTGTCTCAAAATGGCTGATGGAGAAGTTGACAAGATTTCGGCAAAATAAAATCATCGTCGAGCTGCATGATATGCCAAGATATATTAATTCAACTAAGCGAATTTCCAGCACAAGACGATAGTTTTAAGGAAGTTTACGAATCTGGATTGACTCCTCTTCCTGCTAGAATGCGTTTTACTGAGCATATTCTTAAATTGGGTATTGGTTTGGAATTTCGTCCGCTATGTCTCATAATCGATTATTAGTCGTAGTCATCGTAATCCACAACAAACAATTATACTCAACATAAAATCATGTTGAGTATAAGAGTTGTTTGTATAAAAGACTTATAAGTAGGGCGACAATTTCAATGCAAATGCATATTTATTGTCCATACTTTAAAAGCTATTCTAAACAATTTCTTTGCGTTTCATAAGATTTCCTGTAAAATGGCATCAATTTGTTTTTGCATATTTTAACAAAAAACTAAATTCTGTGCATATTTTTGTAATATGTGCTAAATATGCACATATTAGCATATTTTCCAAGTTTTTCACAGCTATAATAATATTAAAAAAATCCTCCATTCTGTATAAGATAACCTGTATGATATGCAATTAAGAGAAATAAGAACATATTTAAGAAGTAGATATCTGTAGATATCTATAGATGAAACTATAGATATTGAAGGTTGGTATATTGCAAACGTGATTGTTGGAATCTTGGACAAAGATGAGAATATTAGCAAAAAGAGGTTTCTTCTTAATGTTGTGGAACTGGAAAAAACCAATCATGCAACAATTGCGCGTACATTTCACGATTCCATTAAGATTTTAGGAGAGGAATTTATATTATCTTGTTTGTAACTGATGCAGCTGCTTATAAGGTGAAATCTGCCAAGACACTTAACATATTTTATCCAAAACTCATTCATGTCACATGCTTAGCTTACGCTTTGCACCGCGTAGCTGACGAAGTCAGATCTCATTTTGCTGACATAGATTTATTGATATCCAGCGGAAAGAAAATACTTCTAAAGGCACCATCACGTGTGGCAATGTTAAAAGTATCCCGGGTTAAGGGTTCTACCGCACCCAGTTGTTACCAGAAGGGGATCCTTGTTGGAGGTCTTAGAGTATTACAATCAGAACTTTGATGACTTTAAAACCGCTATAATGGAGCTGGATGCTATAGAATCCTCATCAATGAAGAAAGTTTAAGGAATATTAAATGTGTCTCATGTTAAAATTCAACTGGCCTTTATATCTTCAAATTACAGTTTCCTTAGCGAATGCATAACAAAATTAGAGGGATTCGGATCTTTGAATGAGCAGATTAATTTGATTGACGATGCTGTTACCAAAATTTTTAATGTGGAAGGTGACGTTCAAACTAAATTTAGATGTGCCTATTTTTTTAAAAAATTACTCCCGAAATGAGTTATCTTCATTCAAGTATGCTCCAATAACTTCCGTCGATGTGGAGCGAACATTTTTTATGTACAAAAACTTTCAGCGCCCCAACAAGCACTTTACATTTGGAAATTAAAAAAAAACATATTTATTTATACAAACAAAAATTTATGTTAATACTACTTGTTTAAATGTACAGATTCTATGGACTGATTGTATTTTTATGTTTTAATTTTTTATTTGATAGTGTAGACACAATTTCAATGAACTGACTTGTTATTTTTTGTTATGTTATGTTATTTTGCTATGTTTTAATAAATCTGGTTAAAATGAATTGTTTTTTGTTGCATATTTTTATTTATTTCCGCATATTTTTCATTATTTCGGTGCATATTTTGACTTCTACGGTGCATATTATATGCGCATATTTTTTATTTTATAGTGCATGAAATTTGTCGCCCTACTTATAAGCCTACTACGAATATGTATTTTGCAATAATCATGTGCGATGAAGAATTCCCATATTGTATTTGATTTGTTTGGCATAAACATATGAAAGCGTGAATATTTTGAATGTTGGGTGAATGCTTAAAATGTATGTGGCATGCGAAAGCGGGCGGAGATCAGCGATGTAAGTTTTTTCTTAGGCAAATGAACGCGGCATCTTTGACATAGCGAATTGTCAAAAGTAGATTTTATTGTTTGATTTTTAATATAAGAATTAAATCAAATTTATAAGAATAAATTTTGTAAAAAACAAGTGTATTATACTCCATTAGTTTTATTTTTTCTTCTGCTAACTAGTAAATGTTATGCGGCAAAGAAAAAAGTTTAACAATAATCAACTTTGCAGTGTGGCGATTTATCAACGTACTGCCAACCTTAATTAGTTGTAATATGCCACACTTTTTATATGAGTATTTTTTTACAAACTGGTAATACCACCGCCACCCGCTGCACTGTGCGTACATTGACCATTCACCAATAAACAATACAGTTATCCCTTGGTCCAAAGCATGAATCCAAAAAAAAAAAAAAAAAAAAAAAAAAAAATTGAGCACTCAACCTTTCAAATTGCTCATCTAGGGCAATAGGATACAAATGAGTGTTGGTTGTAAAAAGTGTAAGAGATTCTAAGAGGGTGTTTCAATTCGAACTAAATTATAAATGGAGTAAAACTCTTGAGTTTGGGTTTGAAACGGATTGAAGAAGAGCAATTGCTGGCTACCAAAGTTTTATATTTCGACATATGTATATAGAAATTCTTATAAAGAATTTTTCTTCAGAAATTATTTCAATAATTATTGTAAATATTTCTATATAGCAACTTTATAGTTAAATATTACCCTCCTGCAAATTAAATGAAAGCAACATATCCTTTTGCATGCAGCTTAATTTTTACTCAAAATAAAATTAAACCCAAAGTGTTTAAAATTTAAATAAATATTTTATTTAATTACGTTATTTTCCTGTTTTGTTTCAGCTAATCAGGCCTAGTATGTTTATATGACAATAAATTTAAAAAAATTATTTATTTCATATTTTCCCGACGTTTCGTGAATTTTTTGTTCACTTTATCCAGGGATTCGTCTATTTTATTAAAAATATTAAAACATCAAGATTATAATTTTTTTTTTCTTTTTCATACTTAGTGGTGAAAATTTTAACAATTACTTACAAGATTATATTACACTAATTAATTAATTTCTTAAAATTTAAACATCATCAATAAAACAATATGCATGTAATACAACAAAATTTTAAAAAGAAAAGCTTTTTTCAAAAAGGCACACTGTTTTTCAAGACCATCTTATAATTAGTGCTTAGATTGCCCGTATCTTCCTTTTTGTTCATAGTTTTGTCGATTTTTTGTTGAATTCGTAAGCTTTCACTTATGAATCTCTTTTTTGTATTGTTTTCCTTGTCAAGTTTTCTTACGTTGTCAAAGTCAGGTATGTGGTTTGTTTGTAATATATGTTGTGATAATCCAGTGCTCTCTTTCTTCTTATTAATATCAGCTACATGCTCACTCAATCTTGTTTCCAAACTTCTGTTAGTATTGCCTATGTAAACTAAATTACAGTAATTGTTGTCAATCCCTTTACAAGGAATTTCGTAAACAATATTGTTTTTTTGCAATTTTGGTACAGATGTTTTAGTGTTTGTAAATAATGTTATTGTTTTATTTGGTTTGTAAGCAAAGCTTATGTCGTTTTTGTTTATACAATAAATCGCCCAACAACAAGCAATAGAATATTAAATAGTTATTTTGGAGAATATCTCGAATAACAAAATTTGATAAATATTGTTATTATAAATTTTGTTTTTTCATTGCCTTATAAATATTTTCATTATCACCCAAAGGGCGATTAATTGTATAAAGGCGTAAAAGAAAAAACAAAAAGTCGCAAGTCAATTATAATTGTTTGTTGTGTTGTGATTGTACAAAAGCTTTCTAAAGCTATTTATACTTTTGTGTTTTTGTTGATTACAAATAGAAAAATATGATTGACTTCTGTTTGAATTCTCATATAGTGTTTGTAGTCTGCGGCATAAGTATACGAGCTTTGAATGTTTTCAATCATGATTTGGCTAAAAGGGTACTGATGATTTGGTTAGACAATAGAATATTAAAATATTTTATTTAATTTTATTTTTTCATATGTGCTGTTGTCTTTAAGATCCATATTAAATTTTCAATTTTTAAAATGCACTCTAGCTCTAAAAAATAGCATTTTTATCATTTTATTAGAGCTTTTGCAAAATGCATTATTTGTTGTGGCTTAGCTTATTTTACACGCTTTTGAATTGTTTAGATTGTTACATTTGTTCACTACAGACTTTATTTTTATTTTTAATAAGTTTGTGTATGTTTTTCACTTTATTTCTGTTGCATTTTCTATACACAAATGTACTTTGTTTACAAGAACACAAATTCTACGTCTACATCACACTGACAGCTGATTGCTACACAAAAAACTAACGGACCTGCGCAATGAGCAATCTTCTTTTTTTATTCATGCTGTCCAAAGATGTATGCAGTTCTTCGATGTTTTCAAAAGTTGTTACTCCATTTAGCCAGTCTGAGTACTTTTCCATAAATGTTTTTGTCGTACGGTTTGAGGCAAGCCATTTTCTACGAATATCCAAATAAACGAAGTAAATTTTGTTTTTAACATCCTTTTCGTGTTATCCAAATTAAATACATTTTCATTATGTGATTTTCTAAATAACTCGAACAATTCCGAATTTTGAAATGACATTATGAGTTCTGGTACTGATCACTACTTGTGCAAAGTAAAACCTAAACTGATTGCATTACACATTTGCAGATTAATTTATACCCAAAAATAAAAAGGTTCAAACTATCTGATTTGCGAAACATAAATCTAGGCCACAATTAACTGGATTATATACAACTGCAACTTTTTTTTTTACTTAGTACAAAAACCAAGTGTTAAAACAACCTCCCTATTTTCATAATGTGTTCTTAAATTTAAATAAATAAACAAATTGTAATAATTATGCCTACCTGACTGACACAGCAAAATATTGTTTATCATTTATATGGGATTCATACTATGACTTTTTATGGTGACTTTTCAAGACTTTATTGACGAATGGTGTACAAAGGCTGTCAACTTAAAAGAGAATTAAAGAAAAATGTAGGACAAAGTCACTGCGAAAATTTCGTATTAACGAGAAGCAATAAATATTAGTAACAAGTGATGCTGTGAAAACAATTGTATAGAGAGAATAATTTCTTTTCATATTTGGAACGCATCTTTGTTACATATATAAAATAATTTTTTTTCTTTTAGTAATAAAATACATTTTATAACATAAAGTACAACTTTTTTTTCTCTTATTTTTGTAAAAAAAGAAAACTAAGATTTGATCTTTCTATACGATTATATATATTTCAATGAAATAAGGTTACGTACATATTTTTAAGTAGGCACATATGCATACATTAACAAAAATATGTCATTCAGTTCCACTTATATTTACATTTTTGTGCTGTAAGATAACATAAAATATAAAAAATATTAAAATTTTGGTAGGTTTTTTCCTCATTTGGCAATTTTTTTTTTAATTTTGGTTGCAAAAATATCTTGGATGTGGCGACGCTGTCTATAAGATTGTAACATCTTTCTTCCAATTTCAAGAAAACCTGTCATTTTTTGTGGCCCAATTTATCTAAATTATTTAAAGTACTGTGTAGTAAATATGCTAAAAAAATATAAGCGTGACCATTTTTGCCCATTTTTAGATATTCTCTATTTAATTTGTAAAAACTACCTAAATATAGGGTGTCTGAAAAACGGCAACTGCCGAAAGAAAAAGTAGGGTATCGGGTGGACATTTTCTTACTTTTTTTAAACAATAAATATACCTTTAAAACAATACCAAAAAAGTAGTGATCACATGGCAATATTTCTGAGACTTCAATTCTAAAATGTGTTTTTTTTTTCTCAAAATCACCTTTTTTGGACTTTCTAAAAAACTGTCGACTTTAAGCAGCTCCACCAGCTATAATTCTTATCCAATTAAGAAAAACGTTTTTGAATTATGATCAGTAAAATGGTCTTTATACGATGTGTTCATTCATTTTACAAAATTTTGTCATCAAATTTTGTATTTTTGCCACGGTTTTTGGGAAAAGGTGCCACAGTGTGACGTTAATGCGCGAGTTATGGAAACCCCCATAATACCACTTTCAGCAACAACAACAACGCCACCAACAAAACCACCTAGATTGGCTCATACATCAAAACCAGCAATACAAAGTTCAACGCTCTAGAAATAAGAAACTGTTTAATTTCATTTTTTACTTTTAACCTGAATAATATTTCACAATATAAACTTCCACATAAGAAACATAAAAAAATGCAACAATTTAATTTAATAATTTGTTTTGTATTTTGTTCTTATTAATTTTAGCTTTTTATGCAATTCTTTTTTGCAATCAGTTTATTAAAGCTTAATATACATTTCTCTTTATAAATAATTTTGTATTTTTTTGTTCCAATATTTTAAAGCTTAATCTGCAATTCTTTTAATATAAATAATTGTAACTTTAAATTAACAATTCAATTAATAAAGTGAGTTGAACCTTGAAAGGTTAGTTTTATTTTTTTTGTGTGAATAAAAACCCCTCACATAGTTCCAATGCGACGGATTATCGTAAAAAAAGGAACGCGGATCTACGAAGCTTATAATTGTTGTACAATAATTTTGTACAATTGTAAAGTTCCAGCACGACGGATAAATCGTAAAGGAATCCACTATCTGCAACAATTCTAAAGTTCCAGCACGACGAATAAATCGTAAAGGAATCTACTATTGGCAACATTTTCCAAGTTCCAGCACGACGGATTATCAGTGAAAAGGAAAGGACAGTGCTGATTATTTTTGCGTAAGTCAAATATTGAATTAACATAATAAAAATAATAAAATAGTATATGGTAAAGAAAAGCATTCAATAAAATAAAGAAAGATTTTATTAAGTGAAAAGGAATCTTTTATAATTGAACAAATTTAAAGTGATATTTGTGTATTGAAAAAAAAATTTATCGCTTTCAGTGAATAAAATTTTTAGAAAGCGTTAAATAGTGAATATTTTTATTAAGAATTAAAAAAAAATTTTTTCGGAAAATAAAATCCTTTGCAATAATTATATGCCAAGATTCCGACCCTATCGAATTCTTCCAAGAGTACTTGTTCCAATTCCAGAAATGAGTGTTAATGAGAATAGTGATAATAACATTAATCCAAACCCACCACCAAATGTTAAAGATATCTTGGATTCCTTAAGAATCCCAGACGCAGTCAAAGACCTCCCAAAATTTGATGGGAATCCAAAATTACTCTATGACTTTATTAACAATGTGGAAGAAATACTGTCGGTTTTGACACCTATTGATGGCACTCCTTTTGGTAGAATGATTCTACGAGCCATAAGGAATAAAGTTGAAGGAGAGGCCAACGAGATACTAAATATGTATAGTACAGATCTCCAATGGGAAACCATTAAAAATAACCTTATTCTTCATTACTCTGACAAGCGTAACGAAACTTCCCTAATTCGTGATCTTCATTTACTTAAACAAAACAATAAAACACTAGAAGAATTCTACAGCTCAGTAGTAGAAATTCAATCTACTATTAACAATCACCTAATGATTCATGAAATCGACCCTAATATTATAATGGCAAAACGTGATCTGTTTGCTAAAATGTGCCTCAATACATTTTTATCGGGTTTAAGAGAGCCACTTAGATACTCCATTAGAGCAATGAAACCAGAAACACTACCAATAGCCTTTTCATATTGTGTAACAGAGCAAAATATGTTCTACATTAAACAAGAACACAGAAATCTTACTAGGAAACCAGAAACTCAAAGGCATTTTACACAACATTCATACCCCAATTACCAGAAACCGTTCATTCCAAGGACACAAATAGGAAACAATTTTAGACCACAAAACAATTTCAGACCACAAAATTTTAATTCTCCCTCTTATTTTTATAACCCACAATTAAATAACAATCACTCACACACCAGACCTCAGGCACTGCACAATTTTTACCCACAAATACCAAGACAAACTAACAATCATACAATTCAAAATAACCAGACTCCATTTAATAATAGCCATGCCCAAACAAATACTACACCAGAGCCAATGGACACTAGCTCAGGGTATACACACCATAGAAACACAAGCCAACAGACACGAAGATTCCCAAGGAAATTACATCAAATTGATTACACCACAGGAAACACTTTTTCCGAAGACGACAATATTCCAAATTATTTACCAAATATGGATAACTTTAACGAAATAGTAGATACTGAAAATTTTCACCTCAATGCCTCCAAGAACCAAAGGGATACCTAGATATAAATAAACACGGTAATTACCTTCCTTATATAAATATTTCATCTCCTTTTGGTCGCCCACTTAAATTTTTAATAGATACAGGCGCATCCGCTTCATTTATTAATCCAGAATATACTAAAAAATTAAAAATAGAAAAATGTACACCAATAACAATAACAACAGTTCTTAACAAACATCAATTGAATTCAAAAGTGAACATGCCTGCTTTCGCAGAATTTCAAGAAAAAACAAAATTTGAATTTTTTATATTTAAATTTCATACTTACTTTGATGGTCTAATTGGATTAGACATCCCTACTAAATTAAGCGCAAAAATTGATCTAGAAAATAAACAAATAATAACAAAAAACACGACCATTCCATTATTTTTCAAACCAAACTTAACTTCAGGAAAATTCTTAATTGCTCCAAAAACAAAAGCTATTATTAAAATACCCGTAAACATTGAAAACGGAGATTTCTTTATTTCTACTGTAGTCATACAACCCGAAGTTACGATCTCAACTGGTGTATATAATGCAAAAAACTGGTACAGCTTTGTTGAAGTAAACAATAAATCTAATACCAACAAAGTCATTCTAGTTGAGAGTCCCATTAATGTAGAGGCCCTCACCAATTCACACTGCATAGAATTTAACAACATCAACTTAGAATGTTCTTCTGAAAACGGCTTAAATCTTATCGATAATCTGAGAATTGATCATTTAAACTTTGAAGAAAAACAGGCAATAACCAAATTATGCAAGGAATTCGAAGACATTTTCTTTCAAGAAAACCAACCTCTTACTTTTACCAACAAAATCAAGCATAATTTAGTTACAAAAGATGACATACCTATCTACACAAAATCCTATAGATACCTCCATAAAGAAGAAATAAAAAGACAAATCTCGGAAATGTTGAACCAGGGTATAATCAGAGCAAGCTATTCACCCTGGAGTGCTCCAGTATGGATAGTACCTAAAAAATTAGATGCTAGTGGAAAACGCAAATGGCGTCTAGTAATAGACTATAGGAAATTAAATGAGAAAACAATATCAGATAGGTACCCAATCCCAAATATCAATGAAATTTTAGACAAATTAGGGAAATGTATGTATTTCACTACATTAGACCTGGCAAGTGGTTTTCATCAAATAGAGATGAACCCTAAAGATATACCCAAAACTGCCTTCACGGTAGAAGGTGGCCACTATGAGTTCGTTCGAATGCCATTTGGGCTTAAGAACGCTCCTTCCACATTTCAACGAGTGATGGATTATATCCTTAAAGATTTAATAGGAACCGTATGTCTAGTATATTTAGATGATATCATCATTTACTCAACTTCCCTTCAAGAACATGTTGAAAATTTGAAAAAAGAGTTTTCCGCTCTAAGAGAAGCCAATCTCAAAGTGCAACTACAGAAATCTGAATTCCTACATAAGGAATGTGCATTTTTAGGCCATATTGTATCAACCGAAGGTGTAAAACCAAATCCTCATAAAATAAAAGCTATTCAAAATTTTCCAATTCCAACCACCCAAAAAGAAATAAAATCTTTCTTAGGTCTTTTAGGATATTATCGTAAATTTATCAAAGATTTCGCCAAAATAACTAAACCATTTACAGCCTGCTTGAAAAAAGACCAACCTATTATAATAAATGAAAAATACAAACAAACATTTGAAATTTGCAAGAGTCTCTTAATCAACGACCCAATTCTACAATACCCGGATTTCTCAAAACCATTCAATCTCACGACAGATGCCAGTAATTTTGCAACTGGCGCTATTTTATCGCAAGGTCCAATTGGAAGCGACAAACCAATTTGCTATGCAAGTCGCACACTCACATCATCAGAAATAAATTATTCAACAATAGAGAAAGAACTTCTAGCCAAAGTTTGGGCTACTAAATATTTTCGACCGTACCTTTTCGGTCACCAGTTCAAAATCATAACGGATCATAAACCACTAACATGGATTATGAGCCTTAAAGAGCCAAACTCAAAACTTGTCCGCTGGCGCTTAAAATTAGAGGAATATGATTACGAGATAATTCACAAAAAAGGAAAACTAAACACTAATGCAGATGCACTTAGCCGTATAAAAACCAATACTCCAGTTGATCAAAATATAAATATATTCGATACAGAATCTATTCAGGGTACTTCAGGAAGTACTATTCACTCAGCAGAAGAAAATATTGATGATGGCATTCCTATTTCAGAAAAACCCATAAATGATTTTAATTTACAAACTCTATTTAAGAAAGGAAACTCCAATTGTCACATGTAACTCGCAGTTATCTTTAAGAATAAGCAAAGAAAAACCTTTACTTACTCCCACTATACAGAAGAAATTATCACAGAAATTCTAAAAAATCATCTTGCTCCTAATAAAACTACCGCTATATTCACTGATGACGAAATATTTCGTTTGATTCAAAAAGTATACTCAGAACATTTTTCACAAAGTAAAATTTTCCGTTTGGTGAGATGCACTGAAATAGTAAAAGATATTAAAGAAAACGATATGCAATATAAATTAATTCAAGATTATCATGAAAGTAACAATCACAGAGGCATTACAGAAACATTGGATCACCTAAAACGTGAATATTATTTTTTCTACATGAAATCCAAAATATCTCAAACAATAAATAACTGTGATGCATGCCAAAGACTAAAGTATGATAGGAACCCTCCTAAAATCATATTTGAAAAACCGCCAACGCCTACTAAACCATTGGACATACTTCATATAGACATTTATACAATTAATGCTAAAATTATTCTAACAATCATAGACAAATTCTCTAAATTCGCTGCGGCATAGACTCTAACAGCTAGAAATAGTATTTGTGTAATTAAATCCTTAAAACATTTTCTGAGTATGCATGGTATTCCTAACCAAATTGTTTGTGACCAAGGGACTGAATTCAATTCGAACATATTTAAAGACTTTTGTAAACAATATCAGATTAATTTGCACTTCACTTCCTTTCAACAGTCAAGTAGTAATGCCCCTGTTGAAAGACTCCATTCAACTTTAACTGAAATATATAGATTAATAACCGAAAAAATAAAAAATAAAAAATTAGAAATGGATCACGACAACATTTTAACTGAAACCCTCATTACATACAATAACGCCATTCACTCTGCCACAAAACTCACACCATCTGAACTTTTTTACGGCAGAACAAACAAATTCGATCGTGAGATCGCATTCAATAATGAACACGAATACCTTTCAAAAATTAACCAATTTCAAACACAATTATATGAATATATTAAAAATAAACTACAATCCGATACAGACAAACGCATAGAAAAACTAAACGAAAATAGGCAAGACTCAATAAATTATGACGAAAATGATTACATATATAGAAAAGAACGTAGAAGAAATAAATTAACACCTAAATTTACTAAACACAAAATCAAAAAAAAAAAATAATAACAAAATCACACTAATAACTACAGAAAACAAGAAATTGCACAAATCAAAAGTAAAGAAAAGACGATTTTGAAACTTAAACTAACATACAATATTTTTTCAGATTTATAACCATAATACACGCACAAACGCTAAACATACAAAATCTATCCGATACACAAGGTTTATTACAAATTAAATTAGGAACGGCTAAGGCAATAACGGATTACACCAATCTCATACACATTATTAAACTTGATTCATATAAAAACAACATCATGAAAATAGAAGAAACATTAAAACATTTCACGTCATCATATTATAACAAAAGATCCTTAAAAGTGACAAAGTTTAAAATAACAGATCTTAAAAATAAATTAAATTTAATAACACCCAGATATCGTAGCAAGAGAGGATTATTTAATGGCATAGGATCAGCAGTAAAATTCATCACAGGTAACATGGATAGCAATGATGCTGCACGTCTTAATGAAGCAATATTTAACTTAACAACTAAAGTACAAGTCGAAACAAATAAACAAGATGAACTTAATACTAAAATTGTAGAAAGATTAGAAAACATTACAAACCATATAAACACTGAACAAGATATTATTGTCAAATCGTTACAAAACTCTCAAAATAGCATTTCCTCCAACTTCAAACTTATAAGCGATATTCAATTCCTTAACCAAATAAACTATCATATCGATTTACTAGCAGATCACATCACAAGTATTTCTGAAGCAATGACTTTATCCACACTCGGGATCATACCAAAAATGATCCTAAATGCAGAAGAACTAAAGGAAATCGAAAGTAATTTAGGATATCAATCTACAATAATTAATCAGGGATTCACAAATGGAAAACATACTGATGTTATTTATACTGATTTCAACAAGGCTTTTGATAGAGTAAATCACTACCTCTTGTTGCGGAAATTGTATTTAATGGGATTCTCCAATAGAACTTTGAATTGGATAAAATCGTATCTGGAAGGAAGACACCAACGCGTTCGCTTCATAAACGTCCTTTCTAAAAAAATATATGTTAAATCTGGCGTTCCGCAGGGTAGTCACCTTGGGCCCATTTTTTTCTCGCTTTTTATCAACGATTTACCATCATCAGTACAATTTTCTGATATACTAATCTATGCTGATGACGTCAAGATATTTTTGAATTCGGATGATCAACTTGGTCAGTCATACCTGCAGCGAGATTTGGACTAATTTTTTATTTGGTGTAAGGAGAACCTTTTGGCTTTAAATGTCAAAAAATGCAAACATATGCGTTTCTCGAGAAGAGTTAACTCTAGTGGATATTTCACTTTAGGAGGTTGCTTATTGGAGTGCGTTGATGAGTTTCTTGATCTTGGAGTTCTGTTTGATCGAAAGCTTCTCTTTATTAACCACATAAATACGTGCATTAATAAGGCACGTGGTGTATTTGCAGTTATTAAACGCTGGGCCAAAGAATTTAATGATCCAGCAGTAACGAGGCAACTATATACTTCCTTGGTGAGGCCTATTCTTGAATATTGTTCTGTCATCTGGGACCCTCACTATAACATCCACATTGATCGTTTAGAGTCCGTGCAGAAGCAGTTTCTACTTTTTATATTGCGTAATACATACCCTAACCGTTCGTCAAATCTTCCATCATACGAATTCAGATTAAAACAAGTTAAATTGCCTACATTGAAGAGCCGCAGAAAAGTTTTAAATGCAATATTTGTTATTAAACTTATAAATGGTGACATCTGTTCCGAATTTCTGGTAAATGAGCTGACGTTTAACGTACCGCAACGATCCCTACGTCAATATCATCCTCTGGCACTGCAATATTTTCGCCAAAACTATGCTAATGCTTATCCTTTCCGTAAAATTTGTTGTAGCTTCAATGAATTGTATAATGTTATTGATATGTCTTCTAACATAAATGTGATTAAACGTAATTTAATTTTATATTTAAATTTAAATAACTAGTTTAGTTTTATATTTTTTAATTTAATTTTTATATTTAAATAACTATTTTAGTTTTATATAAATAATGTAACTTTTCTTCTTAAATATTGTTGTCTGTAAGGATCTTATTAATCCATAGACTAAATAAAGAAAAAAAAATTAAAGTGGAAACTATAGAACATTTGTATGAACTATTAGAACTACAAGCGTACTACAACAATACAAATATTATTTTCAATATTCTCATTCCTCATATCTCTCCGGAGCAATACACAATTTCTCATACAATTCCCATACCAATTAATAAAACCAAAGAAATTATTATAAAACCATATACAATTTATAACAATAAAAAAGTTCAATATTTTGACAATTTATGCAAAAAAATTGAAAACACGTTCTACTGCAAGGAGAGCCTACAACAGGAAGATGCAGAAAAATCTTCCTGCTTCGGCAAAATTATACACAACCAAGAAGCTACCTGTAATCTAAACGATGTTGGCCAAATCACCAAAATATCTCAACCAGAAAATGGACTGGTGTTAGCAACAAATTTACCACTAACCAAAATAAAAACTTCATGCAACTTGAAAGAACTTAGTATTAAGGGAAATATTCTAATACATTTTAATAACTGTGAGGTCACTATTAACGAAATAGTATACAAAGGAAATCCAAACATTTATTGGGATGACTTTATTATTAACACAACAGCGGAAATAAATATAAAACCCTTTTCAACAATTGAAAGTTCGAGATCTTATTAACCAAAACAGAACTACACAGACATATAAATTATGGGTTAGTAGCAGCAATAATTCTCCTTATAATAGTCATCTTCGCAACAAAACGGAAAGTAAAATATGATGTGAAAGAACTACCCACAACAAATTTAGTCGCTCCTGACCGTCAAAATTTTTGGTCATCGCTCCACTCTAAGGGGGAAGGAGTTATGGAAACCCCCATAATACCACTTTCAGCAACAACAACAACGCCACCAACAAAACCACCTAGATTGGCTCATACATGAAAACCAGCAATACAAAGTTCAACGCTCTAGAAATAAGAAACTGTTTAATTTCATTTTTTACTTTTAACCTGAATAATATTTCACAATATAAACTTCCACATAAGAAACATAAAAAAATGCAACAATTTAATTTAATAATTTGTTTTGTATTTTGTTCTTATTAATTTTAGCTTTTTATGCAATTCTTTTTTGCAATCAGTTTATTAAAGCTTAATATACATTTCTCTTTATAAATAATTTTGTATTTTTTTGTTCCAATATTTTAAAGCTTAATCTGCAATTCTTTTAATATAAATAATTGTAACTTTAAATTAACAATTCAATTAATAAAGTGAGTTGAACCTTGAAAGGTTAGTTTTATTTTTTTTGTGTGAATAAAAACCCCTCACATAACTCGCGCAGCATCGAATAATCATCATGTTTGTTAAAGTTGTTTACATTATCGTACACTCAAATTAAACGTAAACACAAGCCATACACACATACACGTACCCGATGTTCAAATGCCGACAGACAACAACAACAATAATCATGATCTTATGTTGTTGTCGCTTTGCTAGTAAACAAGTAACTATGTATGCACGTATGTATAGCTGTTATGTGTTCATTTAAAATGAGTAAACAAAAAGCAAATAAGAATAACAACAATGTAGTGAATAAGAAATAGTAAACAATTCAGCAAATAATAAACAACTCAGTAATAATAATCAATAATTCAATAATTAAGAATAACAACAATTCCGTATATTCTAAAGCAATTACAATAGGACTATTCACTAAAAATTCGTAACACTGCCGCCCGCTTAAGCCTGTTCGTCCCGAACAGGCACAAAACCACTGCTTCCATATTCTGCGAGTCGCTCAAAGTGTACCACCTTCATTTTAGATCGGGGGCTATTGTGCTTCTGTATCCCATACACAACATCGTTCAATCTCTTTATCACCTTGTATGGTCCATCCCACTGCGTTTGTAGTTTGGGAGACAGTCCTATATTCCTCTGTTTTTTAAACAGTAGAGCCTGTTGTCCCTCGCGGAATCCATCAGGATCCGCAACTCCATCGCACCTGGCTTTCATTTTCTTCCTTTTCCTCGGAATCAGCTGTCCTGCTCTTTTTCGCCTTCTTTTTGCCAGCCTTTCCTCTATTCTTGCTACTAACGTTTGCTGTACTGCCGCCATTGGCTTCCAATTCTTTGACAGCATCCTCATAATCTTCCTCGGCTTTTGCTCCATTCTGTGGATCTGCCCTTTATGCTCTCCACCACACTTACACTGCAGAGCCGCGAGTCTTGCCAACACCGTCCGCTGTATTGCCACCATTGGCTTCAGATTCTTTGACGGCATCCTCATAGTCTTCCTTGGCTTTTGCGGCTTTAGCTCCATTCTGTGGATCTGCCCCTTATGCTTTCCACCATACTTGCTTTGCAGAGCCGCGATTCTTGCCACCACCGTTCGGTGTACTGCCGCCATTCGCTTCAAATTCTTTGATGGCATCCTCATATTTTTCATTGGCTTTTGCCGCTTTAGCTCCATCCTGTGGATCTGCCCCTTATGCTCTCCACCAGACTTACGGTGCATAGCGGCCATAATGCCCTCATAGTTGTTTCTGGCTGTAGCGGGCGCGGTTTCCAGGACTTGTGCATCAGTGCCTTTTAATGCCAAGATTGTCTCAGTGCATTTCTGCTCCTGCGATTGTATCTTCTGATCGGAACCATTCTCCTGCATATCAAACTTCTCATGAACATCTTTTTCTGGGCCATCGAATTTCCTATTGACGCTGTGAACTTCTTTCTCATTGTCAGTCCATTTATCTTTAATGATGTTAATCCTCGCATTCACGGACTCATAGATATCCTCCAGCCTTTTATTTGTTGCTTCCAGCATCTTAGAGTTTTCCTCCATTTTCTTAGAGTTTTCTTCCATTTTCTGTAACAGTGCGGCAAACATAGAGTTTACGTCCAGGTTGCTTGTAGCTGAACGTGTACCCGTCTCCAGTTCTCCTTTTTCTTCGAACGCATGGGTATTGATGTCCAGGGCAAGCCGAATAAACTCCTCCGCTAGCCTCTTCTGCAGCTCCACTTTGCTACCAGCTGTGGACAGGCCCAGTTTAGTCAACTCCTGCTTTAGCTGTTCCTCCTTTAGCTCGTCGAACTTCATTTTGCAATCCCACTTCTGACACCAATTGTTACGTTTTTACCCTTTTAAAAACGCTCTCCGTGGGTTCTTTTATTGCAATGAAATTAAACGCAAAATTCTTTGATTTTCAGTACTTAACAGCTACTATTTTATTCAATTTAATACCACAGTACTATGCTCAAAAGCAATAGTAACCACTTAATACGCCTTACACGATCACGGTAAAGTCTAACAACTCACACACTAATTAGTGACTCAACACTGTCTGTCTACTGACTGACTTAACTTTAACTCCAACTGACCCTGCTGACGTTGATGCGCGCAGCTTTTATACTCTTAATGATCATTTCTCGAATAATCATCATGTTTGTTAAGGTGAATTCACCGGTTCGTTCTGAACGTTCCGAACGATTTTTTTTATATGTAGTTTGACGTCTCTATTTTTGAGAGAGTGAGAGAAAGAGAGTAAATTTAATGCGGAACAATTTTTGCTTGAATTGGTTTAATTTTAATTATCGTCCCGAACGAATTGAACTGTGCTGCCAGATATATAAATTTTTTATGCAAAATTGAACTGAGCTGCCACATCATATTATATGTACATATGTATGTATAATAATATACAGAGTATATTTGTAAATTTTTTATATTTATTTAACAAAATAGCTATTAGAACAAGCACTCGACTTTCATTCATTTCTATATTTTAGTTTTATAAAAATTTGTTAAATTTAAAACAAAGCAAATTGCAATCAACTGCCACTGTGCTGCCGGCTTGTAAAAGTGACACACAACATTTACAGAGTTGTTGCATGTGGTAGCTTTGTTTCTACAGAATATTTGTTCGACTCCGGTGAATCTTCTTTGAGCAAACTCTCAGTAAACTAAAATTGTCTCTCAACGAAAATTTCCTGCAGAACGAACCGGTGAATTCACCTTTAAAGTTGTTTACATTATCGTACACTCAAATTAAACGTAAACAAACACAAGCCATACACACATACACGTACCCGATGTTCAAATGCCGACAGACAACAACAACAATAATCATGATCTTATTTGTTGTCGCTTTGCTAGTAAACAAGTAACTATGTATGTATGCACGTATGTATAGCTGTTATGAGTTCATTTATAATGAGTAAACACTCAAAATTCGTAACAATATATATATATATATATATATATATATATATATATATATATATATATATATATATATATATATATATATATATATATATATAGATATATATATATATATATATATATATATATATATATATATATATATATATATATATATATATATATATGTATGATAACAAACAATTTATTTAATATTTAATGCAGCGATAGGCAAAAAATACATATAAAGATTTTGTTTGCCCTCACAAACACACATAAAGAATCACTATTGCCAGATCTGACAATTTTAATGTCATACCTAAATTTGAAGTCTTAAATCTCCATTCCCTCATAAAAATTTTGTTCATAAGAACTTGTATTTCCTCATGTTAATTTCATATGAATTTCTGGGGATCTCACTGTTTGCATATGGCAACGCTATTTTCTAACAACAAGCGTAACACGTCCATCGTGTTTTAGTGCTCGAGTGAGACTGATTCATGCTTTTTATTTCTCTGCAATACGTGTGCACATGTACACGATGTAAGAGCGTAAGCATTGGCGCGGGGCCCTTGTTTTGCCTATCGCTGATTTAATGTCATGTTTATAACCAATTTCAGTTGCGCCAAATGATACCATATACATGATATGTGGACTTGTCATCGCTATGATGCTAGTGGGACTTATTATTATATTAGTTGCTGTAACTATAAAGTGAGTATTTCTTAGATTAGAATCAATCAACTAAACGCATTTAAAGTGAGTATGTTAGACTTTCTTCGGTTTTTTTCTTGGGGTGATTTATAGCAGGAGGCGAAGCGATCTAAAGAACCTTATATATTAATATATGTACATGGTTCACACACGTTAAGTTTTCTTTCTCAGAAATAGATAGTTGTTATTTAATTTCTACTTTCTGCAACATCCATTTACTCTGGATACTTGTAGACATAAAAGTCGTATAAGCAATGATCATCTGTCCAATATCCAAAATACTTTCATAAGTACTTATAGTCCTAATTTATGGATGGATTTTCCCAAAAATAACGTGACGGAAATCAGCAAATCGATTCATAAATGACAGGTGTATTTAAATAAATTTCAGCCATTGCCCCGCTCCAACTAATATAAATCTTCTATTGTATCCACTATAGTCTTTTGAGTTCTTTGTTATTTGAGGTTGTGTCTCACAATCTATCAAAATCATCGTATATGCTTATAAAGTATGGTATTGAGGATCAGATATAAACGTGTGTGACAGATTTTTTGATTGGTCGCGCTGTGCACTAAATCACGAGAAGGCTGTAAGAAATCCATAACTTTTGATTGGATTGGAGTTTTGATGCATCTTTGATTTTTGTTACAAAATGTAAAAATCGTCCGATAAGAAAAAATATGGAGGGGTTGAAATATGAATGATGAAACATGTTAAAGAGGTTTTTATATGTCTTATTTTTTCAGTTACTTTTACATCTTATACTTACGAACATTTTTATAACGTAAATCTTGTTAGAAAATGGCAAACTGTGGCTGGCCCATGTAAGTTTTTTAGTCCTAATATTCTCAAGTGCCAAAAGCTGCCCTTTTTGAAACAGCTCGCGTTAAGATATAATTTATTAGGTATGAGACAGAAAAGTTTTAATGAAAAATTGGTATTTAGTTTGGATAAAATTGTATTATTCTTTTTTAATATTTCTATATCGCTTTTCATTGTAAATATATAAAATATATACTTAATATTGAATTTAATTATTTCGGCATATTCTTCCCAACATTAGCAGAGGCAGATTTAAAAATAAAAAATATCCAACATGTAGGTCTATACTTTTTGACAAAGTACCTTTATTGTGAGTTAAATACGTTTAAGCTATTCGTCTGCGATCGTACCTGATGATACCATTCAGTTAATGCGATTGACGTGTTACATAATTTTTTTTTTGTACAATTATTAATACGATAACGATTTGTATTAATGCTTATTAATTTTAATTTTTTTTTATAATTTACTATTTACAAAAGGACCTATGTATGTTCACATAAATGCTTATAAGATTAATTAAATAAAACTATGTAAGAACATTTACAATATTATTTAAAGACAAACAAAACAATTTTTATTAAATCCTCATATGTATACGCGCATTATTAAAAAAACAGTACAAAAAAGAACGAAAACACTCATATAAAAAACAACAACAATAAAAAATGGAAGCTGTTCGTGAGGAACGTTTAATTGAAAATGCGTATTACTTTCACATATGTAAGAAAAAATTTAATATGGCTATCAGCATGATTTTAATCTATCCAAACTTGGATTTCTAGTCGTTCTATAAAAACCTTATCGTTATTTAATAAAACATTATTTTCTTTGCACGAAAGGAAGAAAATACCGAAAATCTACTCTTCTTAATATTTGTATTTAAGATGATTTATGATTCATATGAATTTATTAAAATAAGAGTATTTTCTAATGAAAAGCCCGGGTTGTGAAGTCATTTTGAAATGTGTTCAAATCATGTTTTCTGCATCAAAATCTTTGGATTTTCATAACTTATTTAGAAGCTTCTTTTATTGAGTCACTCCCAAACGTATTTGCTTTCAAACTAGTGATTAGCACTTTAAATGGCAACATGGCTGAGGTTTTTAGCCTGATATATACGACTACACGCCCTTTGAAATTCTTACTTTCTGACTTTTATTTTTTATAACTGAATAAATATTAATTGTACAAAGTAGTTATTGGCGTAATGTTTCTAATACATTTTCTTTTGACATCTTTTTTCTAAACAAATAAAACATATTATTATGTAAAGTTAAACATTTTCATGTGTTTATTTTTATGAATTACGTACATATCGAGGGCTTATATTCAATACCCGCCATACACCAATTTTTGGAAAATGACTTTTTGATCGCAAATTGTTCACTGATGCCAGTTTAATCTCTGACAAAAATTTCCGGGAAAAAAATAATAAGTCCCTTTTTTTTAAATATTTGTGATATCGCTATAAACCGCACTATTTTTTTTTTAATACAATACCCGTCATACGCCATAATTGAGAATACGAATACAAGCATGGTTCATTACAAGTTTGCCGGTTTATATTTTTGTCGACTCTTTCGATAAAAAGGGACATGGTTAGAGAATGGGTAACATCCAAAGATAAACCGGGAGACAATGAGTCGCCAGCACAAACTCAAACTCGATCCACGTTTAGTTGTCCAGAAATTGGACAAAGTGGAAAGCCATTACTGTCGTAAAGAAACGAATAAAATCAACATATACCACAAAGGCAGCCATTTACCGAGACTACCTTGCATACTGTTCCGAGAAGCAAGTATCATCTGTTTCAATTTTTACCTTTTCGAAATTTTTTGAAGAGCAGAATTACGGCCTTTTTATGCCCCGCAAGGATCAATGCGATATGTGTGTCTCTTTTAATGCCAAACAAATAACGTCTGAACAATATAACGATCATATTTTAAAAAAACAACGTGCTCAAGATGAGAAGAATCTTGACAAAGTCGGGGCGCAAGAAGGAAAATGCCACGTTTTTACTATGGATGCACAAGCAGTTAAGCTCTGCCCAAATATAAATGAGTCAGCTATCTGTTTCAAACAACGTCTACAAGTTCATAACTTCACTGTTTACAATCTTGCCGATCACCAATGCACTAACTATTGGCGATCTGTCTGCTTCAACATTTATTTCCATCATACTATACCACTTGAAAACACATTGCTCATCAGATAATTTACCAATAATAATTTATTCGGATGGTTGCGGTTACCAAAACCGTAACCAGTTTTTATCAAATGCCTTATCTGTTTTCGCTATAGAAAATAATAAAATAATCGAACAAAAGTACTTGGAAAAAGGTCACACACAAATGGGATGTGACAGTGCACATGCCAAAATAGAAACCAAACTTAAAAATCAATCAATATACTTGCCAATAGACTATATCAGAATAAGCAAAGAATCACGAAGAACAGTAAAAATTAATGACACAGTAATTATTAAACCATTCGAGCATTAGACCTGGTCGAACCAAAAATGATCCAACAGTTTCTCAATTAAGATCACTAAAGTATTTGCCAAGTGGAGAAGTTCAATTTAAAGTTAACTTTAATGAAAAATACAATAACTTGCCCAACAGAATTAAAAAGTACACAGGATATACAGAACCAAAGCCTTTGCATACTGATCAGCTTCCAATCCAGCATAGTAAATGGAAACATCTTCAAGATTTAAAACCGGTTATACCACTAGAATATCATTACTTTTATGATAATTTAGTTCAGATGGAGTCAAAGTTATAAGAAGCAATGTGACAATGTGCAATTTGAATTACCTTTTTTTTAATTATGTTTATTTTTTTGTTATTGAATTCTTTTATGTTAGAAAAACGTTAAACAAATGCTTAATTTAATAAAAATACATATAAGAGCAAAAAAACATATATTTTTATTACTGTGCAATAACCGCTATACGCCATAAAAATATTTGAAGATTTCAGTTGCAATACCCGACATCAACCATATCGCTACGAATAAAGTAAAAAGTTCAATTTTTTTTATAAGGGTGACTCAGTAGTCATATCTAAAAAATATTATAGAAGAAAGATTAATTCATACCTTAAGAATTTTGGAATGAAACAGTTTTTTCTCTCTCCTGAAAAATTGTGTTTTGGCGTATGGCGGGTATTGAATATAAGCCGTCGATATGCTTTTTTTATTCAATTGTAAATAAATTTTTTTTGGTAATATAATGTTTGGCCAATGTTTATGGTATTCTGTGTAAAGCTATTTTTTAAGCTAATTGGGCCTATATTTTATAATGTAATAAAAACAACTCTTTTTACATTTTCTTCCTAACGTTTCGTCAATTATTTTTTGACTTCTTCAGGGGAATCTAAATTAAAAAATTAAATAAATTTAAAAATAACTAGTTTATCTTTCATTAGTTGCAGTTGTTG
This sequence comes from Germaria angustata, assembly GCA_963681545.1. Taxonomy (NCBI): domain Eukaryota; kingdom Metazoa; phylum Arthropoda; class Insecta; order Diptera; family Tachinidae; genus Germaria; species Germaria angustata. The sequence continues at coordinate 76,903,327 of OY812998.1, read as the reverse complement.
TTAAACTATAATGAAAGATAAGCTAGTTATTTTTAAATTTATTTAATTTTTAATTTAGATTCCCCTGAAGAAGTCAAAAAATAATTGACGAAACGTTGGGAAGAAAATATAAAAAAACGTTGTTTTTATTACATTATAAAATATAGGCCCAATTAGTTTAAAAAATAGCTGATTTTTTTTATTATTCACGTTATTTAAATAATAAATTTTTCTTTTACACAACCTGCGCTTATAATACCGCACAACTTTTAAAATATATTGCATTTGCTGATCAGCTTTAGTGAGAGCTGAATTGTACTCCTCCATTAATTTAACTCTACTTTTTGCAGTGTCGTTGACCACCCTCAATAGGCCAATCATTTCCTTTGCTTTAATGAAAGCTGTAATTTTTTCCAATTTGCAGGATCTGATTTAAAAAATTCTTGAAGAAGGAAGATTCGATGTATATTGTTATCAAAATAAAAATTTGGCGAAAAGAATTTACTTCTTGGTTCGACAATGAGAGTAGCTTTCATACGTACCCCAATACTTTTAAATTTTGATGCTGATGATAATATTTTTACCGTTTCTTCTAAAATAAAAATAGTGAAGACGAACAGAACATAATACACTGTTTACGTACCTACAGCAACTTTTTCACTTGTACTGCTTTCTTTTTGTTGATGACGAGTCTTAATCCTAAATTCTCTATGGCATACATGAATCCATACATGAACTTTTATGTACACTTCTCCAATTGGAGTAAAGTTTCTTTCTTTCGCCCAGACTATCGAAACTTTTTCAATTACCTAATTGTGTACTTTTGGCATATCAAATTTTACAAGACGTTTTTTAAGAAATTAAAATCATAGTACTTCTCTGTTTGAAAGTAATTTACTTCCAACTAAACTTGTGGAAAAATTACCGACTAAGTATATAGTTTGCCATAAATTTCTGGAGCATATTTTTAAACATTCACTTTCAGATATTATCTATAAATGATTTGCATATTCGCAGCAAACACAAACTAAAATTCTTCTGCTGTTTGCAACGGTGAACTTTATTTCTGGGGAAATATCGTATTGCTGTATATTTCAAGCCACCTTGTTGATAGAAATGATTTATCTATTTTCATTATCAGTTTATCAGGAGCTAAATATTATGTATGTGTATGTAATAATATCTTGTTGCAATAAATAATATATACGCTAATAAAATTGCATGTGCAGGTATAATATTTATATGCATGCATATTGAGAACTTTATTCTGTATTTTTTTTAGTTTATTTTTTTTTTCAAAGACATATGCAATTGAGAAATAATGCTTTAAAGGAAAATTTTTTAAAAATTTTACGGGTAACAACTTCTTAGACGACTTTCTTTTGAAATATTAATATTTATTGAAATATGAAACATAAAAGATAGAAAGTAAAAATTTTCTGAAACTTCGTGCGGCACGCCTTAATCTTCGCCGATTGATCTGAAATTTTTTTTGTACTCGTTTTTTACCAATTGAAACCGATTTGAGGGATGACAGTAAGAAAATTCAGGAAAAAAATTTCCATCATACAGTTAAGGCCCACCCTAATATACATACACATACATACATACATACATATATATATATATATATATATATATATATATATATATATATATATATATATATATATATATATATATATATATATATATATATATATATATATATAGGGCTGGGCAGTATTTGAAATACATGTATTTGAAATACGTATTTAAAATACAAATACGTATTTTGTATTTTAAATACATGCAGATTTTTAAGTATTTTGTATTTTAAATACATATCCTGAAAGTATTTTGTATTTTGTATTTTAAATACATGATCAGCAAGTGTTTTGTATTTTGTATTTTAAATACTGCAAACCATGTATTTTATCCGATCCACTGTTGTAGGAAAATTTCAATTTCTTTAAACCGTTAAGAACAGACAATTCATCTATAAAAGGGATTAAGATAGACTGACTTCCAATATTGGAGCATGGTAGTAGACCAGTGTCTCTAATTTGATCATTGGCGTAAGTAGATGAAAAGAAATCTGCAAACAAGTTACTTATTTCAGCATCCTCATCTGATTCATTTTCATTTAACTTCATTGTAGGTGGAAAGAAGTAGATTTTCTTTTTAAATTTACAAAATTGTGAAACGATTCTTCTTAAGGTTGTTTTTAATTTTGACGATATAGCTGTTATAGCAATTCTGATTTTGTTATATTCGGCACGAGCAACTGAGTATTTAGCAAAGTCTGATGCTGATCCAGATTTTTTATACTTTTTATAACATTTATTTTTGCTATTTTTAATTTTAGAAAGAGCTTTAGTATTCCATTGGCGATCCAAAGGTATCTGAACAGGTTTTTCTTGGAAAACATTGGTTCAAGATCAAATATATCCTTTGTAGAAACTCATAATAATATGATCGATGACATCAGCTTTGTTTTCAAAGTTAGAAATTGACCGTAAACTACTCCAGTCAGTATTATAAAGTAGCTCAGTTACACTGCTATAATTCCCTTTTTTGAAGCATAAGCTATTGACTATCGATTTTTCCGCAGAATGAGATGTATATAATGAAAAACATGAATTTACTAAAATTATAGGATGATAGCGGTCTTCTGGCAAAGTGAATGAATCAGTGCGAAGAACAGAGGTGTCAACATAATCATTTACAAAAACCAGGTCTAAAAATTTAATATTGTCGTTATAGATGCCATTCATCTGATAAAGATTCACATCTAGTAAGCAATCAATAAAATCAGTGTATTTCTTATTGGCGCCAAATTTATAGGGCGTGAATTAACCATTATCAGTAGAACGGTTCCAGGAAATAATAGGCATATTAAAATCACCAACTGCAATGATAGTATCATTGTGATTAGACATTCGCACAACGGAGGAGATAGCGTCTGAGTGTTTCTGGTAAATTATTTCAGGTGAATTAGAAGGGATATACGAACACGCTACAAAAATTCTCTTATGTTGAATTTTGTCAAAACAGCTATAAATTCAATATCCAGAAAAGACGTAAACGATAAAGCTTCGGAAGTGAGCAGGCTAGAAACTGCTATTAAGACACCACCTCCCTTTATGTTATTTTCACGATCACGTCTATATATCGTATAGTTAAGAGTTAAAATTCCCTGTTTTAATATACTATCATTAAGCCATGTTTCAGTAAATGCTATAGCATGATAGTCAAATGAGTAATCTTGATTAAATAACGCAGATAATTTCGTATTATTGCCACGAACATTTTGGTATATAAGAATAAAATTTTCAATACATTTGTTTAGTTTTTTAAAATATTTGATGTCGTTGAATGCAATTGAACTGAATTTCTTTGTCTTGTTTTAAATATAAATTCGCGAACGTAAATACAATTAGGCCAGAAACTATATATATATATATATATAGATATATATATATATATATATATATATATATATATATATATATATATATATATATATATATATCTCTTGCTGAACATAAGACAGAAGCTGTATTAATTAGTAGCCGCAAAGTTAAGGAATACATTACTCTACAAATTGGTGATTGTGAAATAAGAACTGGAGAGCACCTTAAATATTTAGGAGTGATGATAGATAATCGTCTATCATTCAAGAGCCATATTGAATACGTTGAAATGAAGGCTGGGAAAACATGTGCAGGGCTATGTCGTATAATGCCAAATACCAGGGGTCCAAAATATCTTGGGCGGAAAATTCTTGCGGGAGTTATTTGCAATATCATCCTGTATGCAGCTCCAATATGGTCAGAATCCACAAGGTTTAAAACTTATGTTTGCAAGATTTCCTCCGTTTACAGGCTTGCAGCGCTCCGGGTGAGTTGCGCATTTAGGACCGTGTCGGATGAAGCAGCATTTGTCATTGCCGGTTTGATACCCATTGACTTGATGGCTAGAGAGTCTTTGCACATAATGTCTTCGGCAGGAGCAGCAGAGGGTGTAAGTATCCGTGAAGATGCGAGAGCAGCCAGCATTGCCGAATGGCAAACGAGATGGTCAGTATCTACAAAAGGTAGATGGACTCATACTTTAATACCAAATGTATGCGTTTGGGTACAAAGGGAACATGGCTATTTAAATTACTATCTGACACAGTTTTTGAGCGGACATGGTTGCTATCGGGCATATCTGTACAGGTTTGGACATGACACTTCTCCGTACTGTCCGTATTGCATTGGCGAGATAAACGAGGACCCTGAACATGTTTTCTTCAATTGTCCACGTTTTAGTTACGAGAGGGCGAACCTAGAGCAGTTGTTAGGGTGTGGAATTTGTCCTGAAAACATAATAAGTATAATGTTGATATCCTTGCGTAACTGGGAGTATGTGTGTAGCTTCATAAAATTGGTTCTATTGGAACTTCGTAGGCTTGAGGAGATTCGAAAGCGAATCTAGGCAGCATAGCGCAGGTTTATACCTTCTCCGCCCTGTGAAAAAATACTTTTACGGTGGTTCCGCAGGGACTGGGAGCTGTGTATCGAGGTCGTTTTAGCGGGTTAAAGTCCCGCACGGAGTCTTTTGAAGATTTTTTCCTCGTAAAAAAAAAAAAAAAAAAAAATATATATATATATATATATATATATATATATATATATATATATATATATATATATATAACATATTGAATATATATAACATCTTGAAAATGAAAAGGATACAGAAAAGATAACATTGACAAGCCTATGTTAAAATCGTTAAGAAAAATCACAATTTGTAAATCTAATTGACTTCCTTAGAAGTTGTACGAGTACGTGAGTAATTTCTTTCAATTACTTTATTACTTTATGTAGCTCTGTGTAGTTTTAATCTGGTTCTGTTAAAATTATGCATTATAAAGAAAAACTGAATGAAATAGAGACAATAATATTAAAAAAAGACAAGAGTTTTGGCATTAGTTATTCATTTTCTGTGTTAGTTATTAATTGATTAGATCGACACATATATACTCTATTTGTTTTTTTTTTTTCCATAAAAATGTGAAACAATCAATAAGCCTCCCATACAAAGTAACATTTAATAATCTTCTATCTTTCTCTTTGAAATATTATTACATTCCTTACCTGTAGACGATGTCAAGAAATTTGACAACTAAATGCAAAATTTAATTCAAAGCTTCAGTATTCCCGGCAACACACAGTGGGTTCGATGACACCGAAAGAGGCGATTAATTCATGAGAGCCGTAATTTAAATTTTTTTCAATCGTTAAATATACATTAAAAGGCATATTCTGAAAAAAAATACGCGGAAAAAAATTTTCTTCCTATTTTATAGACATTTTTATTTTTCGGAAAATTATAGTTTGTTTCAGAATTTTCACCGTAATTTTAAAATGGAAACTGATTTTTTTTTAAATGAGAAGCAAACAAAAGCTTATACTGTCTTCTTTTTAAAAAATAAAAAAATAAATATATATTTTGGATGAATATGAACATAAGTTTAATTTAAAGTCTGAATTTGGGTTTTGAAAGATTTCGAGAATTTTACAACTTTTTTAAAAAAGTAACGAAATAATATTTTATATTTTTTTTTGTTTATCAACAATTATCATACACTTAAAAAGAAACCATATTAAACAAAAAAAAAATTTTTTTTGTCTGTTTGGGAACGTTTTTTAAATTTTTTGGAAAATGGGTTTAATTTACAAATTTTATTGTAAATTTAAAATAGAAAGCTATAAATGATTAAGTAAAATTTAAAATTAAAATATATTGAATATATTATTAAAAAGATAAATTAAAAATAATATATACATATATAAATATTTCTACATAATTGATTTAAACTCCTATTTGTCCTTACGACAAAATTTCATGAGTTCTAAAATTTGTATAAAATGTTAATAAAAAACAATATTTTAATTTTTTATGGATTTTGTTTGTATTTAAGAAAAAAATTATATATTATACACTAATTGTTTTATCAATCTGCATCATAATCTTCCTCATCTGTATCATTATGTTCATCCTCACATTCATCATAATAATCTCATTACTCTCACTATCATGTATTTCTTGAGAAATAATAGGCGATAGCAAAAGCTGTAGTTCGGAATTTGATAATTGTTGCTTTTCTTTCCGTTCATTTTGTTTATTTATACTAGATATGAATGGATCTGAACTGAGAAAAAATCTTTTTAGAGTATCTTCATTCGTATAATTTTTAAAATCCTATAATTTTTAAAATCCTTATTATTTCAGCATGGCTATTTAATCTATAATACTGATTTTAACGCAAAACAATCAGTTTCATTTGCTAAAATTATTAGCAAGCCATTTTTTGTTATAAATTTTCGTTATAATGCTTTTTCTAATTTAACACTCTCGTGAATCTATCCCTATCTCTATTGAAATTAAAATTCTCTGACAACAATAACAATAATAGTAAACATTGAACGAATGACAAAAAAACAAAAATACACGTTAGTTTTGTTAAATACATGACTGAAAAAACACGACTTCAAACAGAAAAATGTTAATAGCAAAAAATGGAGCAACAAAACCGCAAATTTTCTTTCTTGTATTATCAAGCTAGGATTCCATACTTTTAAGAAATATATAATCTAAAACCCAACCTTAACTAACTTAGAATTTATGGTTTACGAAACATCAAAAATAGGCCAATTTTAAACCTTTTTTAAAAAAATCGTCAAAAATATTTTCACACATATTTTCAAAAACCCTACATCATTTTTATACACTTAAATACCTGAAGTTTAAGGTTTCATTCTTAAAATAACACTTTGTTAACGTTAAATTTGGAAATTACGGACTCGTTTAATGCAAAATTTTACTTTTTTCGCTTTTTAAAAAAATTGCGAAAAATTTTTAACTTTGACAGCTCACTACGGAGTCAGCTGACAAGATAGATGCTTGAAAATTTACATAGTGATGTAGAATTTTATCTAGTTTTATCCGATACTAAATAATAATACAAAAACTTAATTTCAAAAATTAAATTAAGCGTCACTTTCGACCTATTTCAACCCACTGTGCAACTGCTTCAAATATCTCTGTATGTAATTATATTTATTAATTTCAAATATTACATCTGCTATTAAAAACTCTATCAGGCTTATTATTGTGTATATAATTTTCTTTTGATATAGGAGCACTGATAATAAAGTATGTAGTGTTCAAATTGAAAAAGTAAGATTCTTAAATATCTCCGCACCGATGGAACTAGCTTTAGAGATGTGTCCCGCTAGAGTCTAGTTGCATCCATATAAATCAAAATATGTTTATATCAGATTATTTACTAGAACTAATTAATGGTGACACAAAATATCTACACAACACCAGATTACACCCCCGATTACGAATTATCGGTATTCTCTTTTAATTCCGCCTGCATGAAATTTCAGCAGTCAGCTTCAATAATTTTAGGGATATCTTTCTAAATTAATCATCATAATCGTAACATGCGAATTAAAAATTACCTCAACCTTGCATGTGTCCGATTTCACAAAGATATCTAATGTGCTTCACCAGATTCCTAATTATTTTCAAATAAAGAGTTTTTGAACTGCTTTGCACTGTCTTTAAAGTGTATCGAAGAAACGTAAGTATGTTTCAATTACAAATGCTCACCATAAATCATTTTTTGCCTTATATGTCAAATGTTGTTGCATTTAATTTCTATTTACGTATCACTTATGCTTTTGTTTTTTGATACTGAGCCCGCAAATTTCAAATTTATTTATATGGTCTAGTAATTCGGCAGTTAAACTATAAAATATTGTTTATTTCTTACTAAATACAATTCACAGTCAAAACCTACTCACACATAAATTGAAGGCAAATTCGATAAGTACTCATCGTAATTAGAAATTTTTGAAGTAAAAGTTTTTATTTGAATGAAAAAATGAAAAAGGTGAAACATATGTGAAAACTAGATTGAACATACACACATACAGTATAACAAGTTACAAAGTATAATGTTAACAAAACCTAACATAAACTCAACACTTCCCCTTGTTATGTGTTGTTAACATTTGATAGACCCATCTTTTAACGGATGTAGTTCAGCCTTTGTGGTTGCAGTGGTTTTGTCATAATGTCGGCGAGTTGTTCTTGAGTTGAAATCTGTTCAACCTCTAATTTCCGAACCTTCTCATGAACAAAGAAATGTTTAAGAGCAATATGTTTCGTTCTACGATGATATTTTGGATTTTGTGCAAGCCTGACTGCTGCTGAGTTATTCACTTGCAATATAGGAATATCATTGTACCCAATAGTTTCAGCATATAAACGACTTAAGCAAATGATCTGCTTTGTTGCTTCAGTGGCAGCAATCACTTCTGCTTCTGTTGTTGATGTAGCCGCTATTGTCTGTCTTTTACTAAGCCACGATACTGCGGCACCAGCAAACTTTATTAAAACTCCAGACGTAGACCTTCCAGTTTTAGTGCAGCCACCAAAATCTGCGTCGCTAAAACATTCCAAAACAGGAGACTTACGTATACTAAAAACTAAAGCATATTTTAGAGTGCCTGCAATATATCTCAATACTCTTTTCAGGCGCAATACATCTGTGGGCGTAGGATTTTCAAGAGTTCTCGACAAGAACCCGACACTGTATGCTAAATCAGGTCTACTTCCAAGCATTAAATACATAATACCTCCAACTGCTTCACGGTATGGAAATTTTCCTGCAGTCTGTACCTCTTTTTCTTCCCTGATTTCAAACTATCATTAAATTTAAGCATAGGCGTTGTAACACTTTTACAATCTGAGAAACCAAATTTTGCCAATAATTTCCGAGCATAAGCTTCTTGACTAACTGTAATCTTTTCTTCATCTTTATTGATTTCAAGTCCCAAGAAATATGTTGCGTTCTTCGAAACAATCTTAAATTCCTTTTTTAAATCTGCAAGAAATGAAATTAAGTCGCTCTCGCTTGTAGATGCTACTAATCCATCATCAACATAAAGTGCAAGAATAATTTTATTTCCATTCCGTTCACGTATATACAAACACGGATCAGAATCACACGATTTGAAACCAAGCTTTATAAGATGTTGGCCAAATCTTTGATTCCAGCATCTAGGCGCTTGTTTTAAACCATACAAACTTCGCTTTAATCTGCTTCCGTCTTCAAACCCTTCTGGTTGTTGCATAAAAATTGTTTCTTCTAGTTCTCCGTACAAAAACGCTGTCGACACATCGAACTGAGCTAAATGTATATCTTGGCTGGCAGCTATACTCAAAACTGCTCTTATAGTTCCCATTTTTGCAACAGGACTAAACGTTTCATTGAAATCGATGCATTTTCTTTGAACAAATCCCTTGATCACTAAACGCGCCTTAAATTTGTCAACGCTTCCATCTGGGTTTATCTTCAACTTATATACCCATTTTGAGGGAAGAGCTTTTGCACCCTTTGGTAACATCTCCATGACCCATGTCTTGTTTTCTTCTAATGATTTGATTTCCGATTTCATGGCCTCTTTCCAACATGAACTTTGCTTGCTCTCAGAAGCCTCAGTATATGTTGAAGGAGTGAATACCTCATTGACAAAATCTTCAGAACTCATAACATAATCTTTGTATATTGAATTCGATAAAAGTGTACGGTCTCTTAACCGCTTTGAAATAGGTTCGAATTCTTCACTTAAATCTCTTGGCCTTTTTCTTTTATTCTGTTCTTCTGCGTATTCATTTTACCCAATGGAAATACCCTCTTGTTGGATATGATCTTGACTTTCTTCGAACACCTCATCACCTACTTCTTCAGCGGAGAATTCTGTATCGGATACTTCTTCGTCAGATACTTCAATTGAAATTGTACTTCTATTATCAAGAATATTGTTTTGATTGCTGTAGAATCTAAAGCTATCATTAACCGTTATTGCTGGCAAATCACTATTTTGTCTAGTATTGCCATTCATTGAATCTTTTCTTTTCTGACAGTCTTTACTATTCTCGTTAAATACTACATCTCTTGATATTGTCAAACTTTTATTTTCTTTATTAAAAATACGATATCTTTCATCTCCATCATAACCAATGAGATAACCTTTTATTGCTTTAGGGTCCATTTTCTTCCTCCTTTGTCTTGGTATATGGGAAAAACATTCACATCCAATAATTCGCAGATGTCTTATTCTTGGTGTTTTCCCAGTCCAAAGTTCATACGGACTTTTGCCATCGATTGATGATTTTCCCGTTCGTTTTAAAATATAAATAGTTTTTGTTACCAACTCTGCCCAAATCGAATTAGGAAACTCTTCCTCGCTATTTGAATATTTAAATGTTCTGGCCATTTCTATTGCAGTGCTGTTCTCCCTTTCACTTCCGCCATTTTGTTGTGGTGTATAAGGTGCAGTTAATTTTTGTGTAACCCCATACTTATTCGAGATAATACGCACATCATGATTATCAAATTCTCTTCCATTATCTGTGAGAAATTCCTTAATTGGATGTCCTTGAGTTCTTGCTATATTCAATACTATAGGTAAAACTTCTTTAACATCAGACTTTCTTCTCAACAAATAACCAAACCGATACTTAGTAAACGCATCTTTAAATATAACTAAGTATTTTTTTTTGTTAAATGATTCTACAAATGGACCACATATATCAGCTGATAATAATTCCCCAGGCTTCGTAGCTTTTGTTCTTTGTCCAAATGGTTTTCGATGCGCTTTCCCATAGATACAGGGTTCACAAATACTATTTCCTAAACTAACATCGATATTTAGCATTGATTTTAATAATTTTCTAATGTGACGTTTATATTGATGCCCCCAGCGTTGGTGATAAAGTTGTAAAACTTGATCATCTTCTGCAATATTCATTTCATCTTCAGGAACGTTTGCTTTTATATTTGCTTTATACAATGAGCCTTCAGTTTGACGAGTACCAGTCAATAAAATTTTATCATTAACTCTAAATGAGCAGTACGTTGCGGTGGAACTAAACGAACTGTTTCTTCTCTTGTCATGAGCCATTAATACAGAGAACAAGTTTCTATTTACTTTAGGTACATACCATATATCAGTTAGATCAATCAAAACTATTTTATTGTTAACATCAGAACTAATTTCAACAGTTCCTTTCCCAACAGCTTCTAAAATTTCTTTCCCGGCAGCTCTTATATGGCAGGGATTTGAAAACTTTTCAAAAGTTTTAAACATTCTAATGTTGTTACATACATGACGCGTGGCTCCATTATCTATCCACCAGTCATCAGATTTCACCTCTTCAACTGCATTCAGGTCTTCACAAAATATTTGTAAAGTTTCGTGCACCATTATAACTTCTCCAGCTCTCGATTTACTTGGCTTACCATCGCTCAACCACTTACGACATTCTCGAACCTAGTGCCCTCTCTTTTTGCAATAATGGCATATGTCTGTCTTCTCTTTGTGAAATTTACTATTTTGAGAACTCCCTGCCTTCTTGCCCTTCGAGTGTCTCAAAACTAAGGCTTCGTCTGTTACCTTTTCATCTGCATTACCAAAATTACGCTGGAACATACAGAGCTGTATTGACATCTCATCAAAAGTTTTGTCTTCGTTCTTTGAGAGCATCAGCCAACTCGACTCAAAATTTGCAAAACTTTACAAACCAGAATTAAATTAGGTAAAACATTCTCCTTTCTTGCCAATAAAGCACTATTCAATTCATTCCACAATGTATGCAATTTTGCAATATTATTTGAAACATCTGTATTGTTATTCCAATTGAACTGAAAAAAGTCTTTGCAATTTTTGAAAACTTGGTCGTGGATGTAGCTTCGAATTGCAACTTTAAAGCATCCCATGCATCTGCAGCTGTCTTTTGATCCATTATCCTTTCATAGATTTCATCACTTACAGCACCTATGAGCATAGATTTTGCATAGCTATTGGCTTTTCGATATAAATCTTCCTTAGATTTATGTTGCCTTCTTTCTTCAGCGCTTGCATTTTCTGACAATACATCTGGTTTCACTAGGACTCTGTCAATTACGTCCAATCGATTTCTCTTTGCAATGGCTTTAAATGCTTTGAAAAATCCATATTAATTTTTGTTTTTTCAATTAAAATTCAAAACTAATTTTTTTTATGAAAAACTGCCTGGGCCCATAACCTTTTGAAGTAAAAGTTTTTATTTGAATGAAAAAATGAAAAAGGTGTATATGTACATTTCCATATGTGAAAACTAGATTGAACATACACACATACAGTATAACAAGTTACAAAGTATAATGTTAACAAAACCTAACATAAACTCAACACAAATCGTTTAGGGATAACTTGAGTAGTTTTTTTTTTATTTTCTGATTAGATAGACATTGCCAAAGTAATGGTCATATGACCGTGACTCACAGTGGATGATGGAAGCATATTAACTAAGTATTAACAAATTACTTAGAGAAATACATTCTTGAAATTATTTTAGTTTAGAGATTTTTTTTCACGCTAATAAATGTTTATTGTATCTTCAAAAACTGAACTAACAATAAGTATTCAAATCTTAAATATATATATATATATATATATATATATATATATATATATATATATATATATATATATATATATATATAATTATTAGGCCCAACCAGTGTCGGACATAAACTTAGTGATAATAATTAATAATACATAAAATTCATGTTACGCACAAAAAATATTTTCAAAGAATTTCATCTGGAGAGTTGCGTATTAATGCCGTAGTGTCCCTCTTTTTTAAGCGGATGTGTCCAGGAAAGCTCAAGATGTTACGAGCAAGGGGATTAGGATGGAACTCGAGTTTTGTTAAATATTTGCCTGCATATTTTGCAATTTCAGCGGTCACAAGTGGCATATTTAAATCACGATGTAAAATTGAATTTTTCCTGTACCATGGAGCCGATGTTATTAACCTTAATATTTTGTTTTGCATTCGTTGGATTCTCTCTACATTGGAAGCTAAAGCAGTGCCCCATAGCTGAATTCCGTAACACCATATGGGTTTCAAAAGCGACTTGTATATTAAAAGGTTTACAATCTAGACTGAGGAATTTCTACCAATCAGCCAATGTATCTGAGTTAATTTAAGTTTTAATTGAGTTAGTTTAGAGTCAATGTGGTGTTTCCATGTAAGCCGTCGGTCAAGGTTTATACCCAGGTATTTCACATGTGAATGTTGAGGCAAAACTTGGTTGTTGATTCGAATGGGGGAACAAGCGTCTCTTCGTAGAGTAAATGTGACATGAACACACTTCTGTTCATTTACTTTTATTCTCCATAAGTTCAACCACAGTTCCAACAGGCTAATATAATTCTGAAGATATCGGGGTGCCTCGTGAGGATTTTCATGCATACTAAGGCAGGCTGTATCATCGGCAAATGTAGAAGTGAAGATATTACTGCTCAGAGGCATATCACAGGTATAAATCAAATATAAAACTGGTCCCAGTATACTCCCCTGTGGCACCCCAGATGAGATAGTTTCGGGCACACTAATGAAGTCTCCTTCCACAACAGTGAACTTCCGGGCAAGAATGTAACGTTCCAAAAAATTTACAATGTTTATTGGTAGATATGTCTTCAATTTTAAAATTAGGCCTTCATGCCACACTTTATCAAATGCCTGAGAAACATCAATAAAGAGGGAAGAACAATACTTTTTTTCTTCAAATGTTCTCTTAATGAACTGAACCAATCTATGACATTGTTCAACGGTACTATGCTGACTTTTAAAACCAAATTGATGGTCGGTAAATAAGAAATTCTTATAAAATAATTTGTATATATATTTATCAAAATAAAAACAAAACTCAATAAAAATAAAAAATTCTGAACCATTCAATATATATTATATATTAAACATAACGGAAACAAAAATATAATTATAATAATAATTCTTAACATTGTAAAATATTAAATCTTTGAAAATAATCATTTCATTATCAGTTAGAATTGGGCACAATGTTGTCATGAGCAGTTTTTCGTGAGCTTTGAAATTGTTGACAGCAAACTTATTGGCCTATATGACTCAGCCTTAGTAAGATCCTTACCCGCCTTTGGAATCATTTTGACCATGGATAATACTCCAGTCGTAAAATGCCATTAAAAAGGAATAACAGGATTCTTAAAGCAATACGAGGCAACTTCATCAGCATTTTGTTACTAATTCCATCAATACACGGGGCCTTCTTTGGGTTGTTTTCAGCAATTAGTTTTTGTACATCACGCATCTTAAACTTTATGGGTCGAGGTGGTAGAGCAACTACACTCGGCAAATCAACAGCACCAGTACATGAGTTTGGGGTAAATACGTAGTTTAAATGCTCAGCAAATATGTTACCTTTTTCAGTATTGGTTCTTGCGCAACCTCCGGTCGAAGTGCGCAGGGGAGTTTAGAGATTGACTGAAATTCTGTCGGGTCAAAAAGCATAGCAACTGACTTCATTTGCTGCCAGCAGCATATCAACACCAAAATAACATTAGTTCTGTTCCAGGCTCATAACGAATTCACCCAAATGTAATTACAGTTTTTGTACTTGTCCAAGGTCACACGAACTTTTTCTTCGGATAAGAATGAAATAATCAGCTGTTTCTTGTTTCTCAACATAATTTGAAAGAGTAAAAAAATACTTTCTAAGCATGCATAAAGGAAAATATCTCAAATTTATTTTATTCGTTGACTTGCGACTGTAATGCACATGCTTCGTGTCGTAAGTCATTTCTTTCAATTACTTTATTATGGACCTCGTATGTACATACACTTCCATTATTACACACATCATGCCACAAAATAAAATATGTTTATGATATCTGATAACCACTATAATTTTTTGATGTATTATGGTCCCCTAATTACAAAAACAGTAAAAATTTTTTGATTATATGGGTAAGTGTACTTAATTTTTTTTTCTCTAAAATTTGCGCTTGTTGAAGAGTTTCTTTCAGCGATTTTATTTTAATGAAAAATACCAAAATTGTTTCATTCATATTAGAGGTAGAGCCACGCTGATATAATTTTATAAATTTTCTTTTGCATTTGTATTAATTTTATTGTAACGGATAGTTTATCAAGCGCTTCCTATCTTTAAATTTATATAGAAAAAAGTGGGTGTGAGATATCACTAAAAAATGTAAAAGGGTCAGATTGCACGATCTGTGTAGCCAGTTCCCACCATTTCAGATTACTATGAGCTTTCCTGTTAAAACCACATGTCTTTGGTATCTATATCATGCAATATAGGCATGACCCACGTTGTTCCAAATGAAATATGAACCGATGACGTCCCCGTTCCAAAATCTATACAAAACAATGCCATTTTTGGAATATATTAGGCGCTTTTAGATGTCAAAGAATTGGTATCGTCCCAAATCCGAAGATTTTGTTTGTTGACGTACTCATTCGTCCAGAAATGGTACTCTTCGCTGAAGATTATTTTTTTATAAAGCACGTGAAATATTGCCTAAACCCGACACGCTGTCGAATGCTGTATCCATCCATGCTGATTTGGCAAAACAAACTGAATAAGTGACAGTCGATTTGTTAAAAATAGCTTCAACAATATGGCCGCTAGCAACTGTCAAATTTAAAACGACCCAATATTTTTACTTATTTTTTTTTTATTTGTTAAGTATATATATTATTTCTTCACAGTTTTGTTGTAAAGATATTTCAAATGTGTGGACCATCCGAAACGCCTTGTTGTTTAAATGTTTGTTGTTTGAGTTTTCAATAATTAATAAAATGGTACAAAAACCGTAAAAAAATTTCATAATATAAATTTATTATCACAACTGACTGCACCATGATATTCTGTTGATTTATCAAAATTTAACTATTTAAAAAAATAATGTTAAATGAAACAACTCTAAAAATTTTATCTCAAAAATTGCACAGACAAGTGTTAATGAAAATCAATAGAATAATAAAAGTACGAAGTCAAAATTCAATCTGCATACAAAAAAGTGCAAATTTTCAAGGTCGCATCCTATGAACCAAAAGTTTTGCAGCCAAAAATTTTTCTTTCGGTTAAAAATACTCGCACTTTTCTCTGTTTAGCTATTTGAAAGGCATACCATAGATACTTTAAGATAATATTTGTTTAAGCCGGAAAATATGAAATAGGGCTCATTAAGGTTGACGGATTTCTAAATAGACTTTTACATTTTTATCAAAATAAAGTACAACCTTAGCCCAATAAGATCGAACATGTCTCGTTATTTATTGATATAAAGTGGCAGAGTAAGAAACTTTATTTATCACAAAAAATACCGACTTGAAATTTCATTTAAGATTAAATGAAAAGTGGAATTTGAGCATCTGAACTTTATTCAAATTATTTCTTATCTTCTGTGTCGAAGGAGGGTAATTTCGCCGGCTAACTTGAAAAAAGTTCGCGACTGAAATCCTAGCACTATATATAGTAATATTATCTACTACTCTTTTTAATAAATGTTTGTTGTAAATTTCATAATTAAAAGATTATAAACGAAAACGAATTGTGGCTGTTAGGAAACTTTTATACTTTCTGATAGTAAACACATTATTCCCTGTTTTTTTTTCATGCTAAAATTTATTTATTGTATCTTCAAAAAAACTGAACTAACAAAAAGTATTCAAATCTTAAATATATATATATATATATATATATATATATATATATATATATATATATATATATATATATAATTATCAGGCTCAACCAGTGTCAGATATAAACTTAGTGATAATAATTAATAATACATAAATGTCAAAAATATTTTCAAAGAATTTCATCTGGAGTGTTGCGTATTAATGCCGTAGTATGCTTCTTTTTTAAGCGGATGTGTCCAGTAAAGTTCAAGATATTACGAGCAAGGGGATTAGGATGGGACTCGAGTTTTGTTAAATATTTGCCTGCATATTTTGCAATTTCAGCGGTCACAAGCGGCATGTTTAAATCACGATGTAAAATGAATTTTTCATGCACCATGGAGCCGATGTTATTAACCTTAAAATTTTGTTTTGCATTCGTTGGATTCTCTCTATATTGGAAGTTGAAGCAGTGCCTAATAGCTGAATTCCGTAACACCAAATGGGTTTCAAAAGCGACTTGTATAACAAAAGTTTACAATCCAGACTGAGTGTTGAATTTCTATCAATCAACCAATGTATCTGGGTTAATTTAAGCTTCATTTGTGTCAGCTTAGAGTCAATGTGGTGTTTCCATGTAAGCCGTATACCAAGGTATTTCACATGTGAATGTTGAGGAACAACTTGATTGTTGATTCGAATGGGGGAACAAGTGTCTCTTCGTAGAGTAAATGTGACATGAACACACTTTTGTTCATTTACTTTTATTCTCCATAAGTTCAGCCACAGCTCCAACAGGTTAATATGTTCCTGGAGATAACGGGATGCCTCGTGAGGGTTTTCATGCATACTAAGGCAGGCTGTATCATCGGCAAATGTAGAAGTGAGGATATTACTGCTCAAAGGCATATCACAGGTATAAATCAAATACAAAACTGGCCCCAGTATACTACCCTGTGGCACACCGGATGAGATAGTTTCAGGCACACTCATGAAGTCTTCTTCCACAACAGTGAACTTCCGGGCAAGAATGTAACTTTCCAAAAGATTTACAATGTTTATTGGTAAATATATCTTCAGTTTTAAAATTAGGCCTTCATGCCAAACTTTATCAAATGCCTGAGAAACATCAATAAAGCGGGAAGAACAATCCTTTTTTTCTTCAAATGTTCTTCTTATGAAATGAACCAATCTATGACATTGTTCAACGGTACTATGCTGACTTCTAAAACCAAATTGATGGTCCGGTATGCACCCATTATCAGTTAGAATTGGGGACAATTTTGTCATGAGCAGCTTTTCGAAGAGCTTTGAAATTGTTGACAATAAACTTATTGGCCTATATGTCTCAGCCTTGGTAAGATCTTCGCCCGCCTTTGGAATCATTTTGATCATGGCAAGTTTCCAGCAGTGTGGATAATAATCCAGTCGTAAAATGCCATTAAAAATAAACAATAGGATTCTAATAGCAACACGAGGCAACTGCATCAGCATCTTGTTACTAATTCCATCAATACCCGGAGCTTTCTTCGGGTTGGTTTCAGCAATTAGTTTTTGTACATCACGCATCTTAAATTTCATGGGTCGAGGGGGTAGGGCAACTATACTCGGCAAATCAACAGCACCAGTACATGAGTTTGGGGTAAATACGTATTTTAAATGCTCAGAAAATATGTTACCTTTTTCAGTATTGGTTCTTGCCCAACCTCCGGTAGAAGTGCGCAGGGGTGGTTTAGACTCAACGGGTGTTTTAAGTTTTTTAGCAGAGCGCCACAAGGAGTAATTAGATGCTGCTGTGACATCGAGACCTTCCAGATAGTTCTTGAGAGAAGCAGATTTTTCAGATGCAAGCAACTCTTGTTGTTTAGTGTATTCTCTAAGTCTGATTTTATGTTGGGGCGATCTGTGCTGTTGCCATTCCCTTCTAGCTCTTTTTTTTCACATACGAGACGTTCAATATTCGCAGAATAAATTCTATTAAACCCAGTCTGCGGATGGGAGGTAGTGACATGTTTAGCAGCCTGTTTAATATTCTAGGTAAGATTGGCAATGTTAAGTTCAATATCATCGGGAGTTTTTAGCTTGATGTTCTCCGTACAATGACTACTAAGATATTTTTTGAACCCCAGCCAATTTACACGATTTATCATCTTCATATATGGGTGAGGTAAGTCACTTCTTAGTGGGCTACAAATTGTAACGATCGTGGGAGAGTGATCGGAGGAGAGATCATGTGAAGCTTCAACATGAATTAAATCCCTAGGGATATTTTTCATGACCCCAAAATCTATAACATCTGGAATTTTTTGTGTGTCAGTAGGCCAGTAAGTGGGCTCCCCGCTCGAAATGACATCCAAACCCATTTTTGAAATTGTGTTGAACAATGCTCGACCTCTAGGTGTAATAAGACGCGATCCCCAGAACGTATGTTTTGCATTGTAGTACCCAGCTGCTACGAAACAAGGTCCAAGAGTTTTGTAAAAATCCTCGTATTGATCCTCAGCGATTGAAAATCTGGGAGGGGAGTAGATTGATGATATCACGAGATTTGAACAAAGATTTTCGATGCAAATATTCGTTGCTTGTAGATGGTCTTTACAAATGTTATCAAGAATATAGTGCTTGAGTCTTGACTTTATTAGAATTGCTGATCCTCCGCATGCTCTTCCTCTCGGATCCTTTGTATCATATAAGGTGTAGCCACTCATTTTTAAAAAGCTTCTCGAAGTCAAATGAGTCTCAGATACCAACATTATATCAATATTTTTTAACGTGAGGAAGTGCTCAAGTTCGTCTTTTTTTACCTTGAATCCTTTCAGGGTGAGAGCATCTTTTATTTCAGCAGGGACAACGTAAGAATCTATGCCTTTCAATACGACCTGTAGGCCCTTGGCGCTCTTAAGCTGGAATGTGTAAAAACTTGTTTTATTTTTTTCTAATTCATTAACCATTTTCCGGAAATCTTTTTCATTATATATTTGAACTTTTGTTTCGTCAATGTTACCACGTTTTATTGGAACAATGTGAAATGCCTTTTCACCAATGACCGAGATTAGTTTTTTGATAAGTGTGTTAGAATTTTTTTGCCTCAAATTGATGGGTGGTGGTTTGGAGGTTTTTTTCGAGGATGCTTCGGGTTTTTCGTTGTCATTCTGCAATATTTTAAAACGATTTTGACGGTTAACTGGGGCGGCGTCGTTATCCCTGGATATCTTGGGAACCGATGAGATTTTAGACGAATTTGGGCTACGCCCGCGCTTTACTACTGTAATATATCTGTCCATTCCGACAGGCACCTTAGGTTTCTGAATATTATTGTCTATTGTAATAACTTGGTTGAGTGAAGAACACGAGCCCGGAGCGGATAATGGCGCTGATTTAAATAAAGAAGTACTAGGCAGCGGTAATGTTAGAGAATCACTAGTTGGCATCGGAGTAAGCGAATTTGATCGCTCACGTAAAATTGGCTTTGCCGTTAGAAAAAAACTATCATCAGATTTTTTATTTTTATTGTTTGTATTAAGAGCTTCAGAACTCACAGTAAAAAAAGCATTTCTGCCGTTAGAACTCACTTCACAATTGTTTGTTTTTGAGGTACTCATGCAGAGTATTCCTCAGTCACTTTGTTTGTGTTTTTTTTTTTGTTTTTGTTGTTTCAGATTATATGAAAAATATTATTAGTGCAAATAAAGCAAATTTCACAAAAACCCGTACTTATTACGATTCAGCACTTATTACGAATCTTTTTTTTTTTGTATTTTTGTTTTTTTAGTATGTAAAAAAAAACTCCGCTAACACGTCTATTCAATACGAAGGTTCAACAAGCATTCCCTGTTTAATAAGAAATTATTTTCTTTAAAAATATAACAGTTCATAATAAGCCGAATGTAGCTCTTAGTTCAGTTAAGGTGAATTCACCCATTCGTTCTGAACGTACCGAACGCATTTTTTTTATATGTAGTTTGACGTCTCTATTTTGAGAAAGAGAGTAAATTTAATGCGGAACAACAACAAAAATTTCGTTCAGAACGAATGGGTGAATTCACCTTTAATGTCATTAAAAGCGAGAATTATTTTATGATAATTCTGTGTTAAAATCATTTGGCATGAAATAAATTTGAATATTTTTGCTTCAAAATCCTCGCATTTTATTGAAAGGATAAAAACTTGCCCTAATTGTTATGTTAAAGGATTAGGATCAGTTCAAAATTTAAGAAAAACACAATTTTTATGCAAATCTAACGGATACCTTGTCATTCCTAAGGAACGACATTGTCACTAGGAAGTTTATCAATGTCTAAAGAAAGAGTTCATTCGCAATCTAAGCGAAAGAAAGTTGATTTGGGTTTATGTAACTTATATCTATGCGAAAATCCACTCGAACGACAATTCGAATGATAACGTAAGTGATTTCATACAAAATTGCGTTTGTCTATTTCGATGCTGTTGTCAACAATGCGAACATAAATGTCATATCAGTCACTTGCTATCTTGTTTTCGAGTTGGAATAAATTAGAAAAAAATCAAGTTATTATTTTTTATATTTTTGGTTTTTGAATTATTTTGTTTTTTGTATTAAATTTTTATAATATGTAAATAAATGCTTTTAATAGAAAAAATATAATTATTAAATGTTTTTTTATGTAATTAGAATTCCCACTTAGATATTGTAATAATTTGTGCGATTCCGTATAAACGGATTAATTTCAAGAAGCAAAAGAAAACATTAAACTGAACTCCGACATTTAAAATCTTTAAAATCCATATGAGGATTTTACTTTATTGAAATACTCCAAATCATATTTGCCAATGGTGATGAAGAAATAAGGTATTTGCTGTTGTTGTACTTATAATAATAATCATTAAAAATATAATAACAAATAATTGAAATGAAAATCAAAAATATAAAAAATAATACCTAAAAACAAAATAAATTAAAAAATGGATCGCAGTAGTTATTGTTGTATTTGGAGGTTGTTAGCAGTTTTGTTTATTATATCAAAAGAAAACCAACTTTCTTATTACACAGCCATTTTATTAATAATTCCAGTTCCTTTTTGCGTGTTACAATAAATTTTCTTATATTATTCTAGAAATTTCTTAGGAGGTTGCCACACTTTTCTTTTCATATATTAACACTTCCTATTTAAAATTTTACCTTTACTGAATTTTTAAATATTACAAGTAAATTTAGAATATTAACATTATTACATTCATTTTATATACATATTTATTACATCTTATTTGTCAAGCAAATTTTTACAATGAAATAAAAATTTTAATTTTGCAAGTGGTTGAGTAAGTAAGTCTGCAACTTGTAAGTCTGTTGGACAATATTTAATTACAATATTACCTTTTTCATAATTTTCGTGTATAAAGTAATATCTTACATCAATGTGCTTATATCCTTTGTTAAATGAGCCTGTTTTTATTAACTGTATTGAACTTTGATTATCAATATTTAGAATTATTTGTACATCAAAATCAAGTAGCTCACCCAACAATGATTTCAAATACAATGTTTCTTTACAACAGTCAGCTGCTGCTATATATTCTGCTTCCGTAGAACTGAGGGCCACTATAGGTTGACGTTTTGAGCTCCACGATATTGGACCACCAGCAAACATTCCCCCTTATCATGTTTGGCGATTTCCGACTGCAAATTCGACAGTTTGTACTAGATTAAAGAAAAATGTTGCTCGGTATCTTTAGTCTATTACAAACTGTCGAATTTGCAGTCGAAAATCGCCAAACACGATAAGGGGGATTATAACAAAACCTGTCGTGCTGCGTCTGGTATTTTTGTCATTAGCATAGTCTGAATCACAATATGAGTTTAAAGTGGAAATGTCACCATTTTTCTTAAATTTTATGCCTCTATCCTTAGTACCTACGAGATATTTTAAGATCTTTTTTACTGCGACAACATCATTCTGTGTTGGATTCTCAATACTTCTACTTGCTTTATTTACTGCTTGAGCTATATCTGGTCTAGTTTTAGTTGAGAGGTACAGTAATGCGCCTACACATTCTCTATAGGGAAAGTTTACTTGTAATGTTGTATTTGTTACACTTTCTTTTTCGCTTTGACAAGACAACAGATGGGTTTTGCATTAGTCATATTGAAATTTTTAAGCAAAGTTTCTATGTAGTTTTCTTGTTTCAAGGTGATACCAGTCTCATCTTTATGAATTTCTAATCCCACAAAATTTTTGGGTTCTTTGAATACTTTTATCTGAAATACCTTCTCCAAACTACATAGAATACTCTTAACATCATGTTTATTTTTAGAAATAATAATTCCATCATCTACGTAAATAGCAATAATTATAGTTTTACCTGCATTGGTGAATACACATCATTAAGTTTTAGTAGGAAACAGTCCTAATTTCGACATTGTTTGAGTAAAAGTCTTATTCCATGTTATTGGTGCTTGTTTAAGAGTTTTGTCTTTCGAGTTTATTAAAACACAGTTTATTTTTATTATATTAAATAAATGGTATTTTATTTCAAAATATTTATTAGTTTTAACTTTTATAAAATTGGGTTGTTCATTAGTTTTCTAAATAATGTTTTTATATTTTTTGACAATCCCACTTGAAGGCTAAATTAATATTGATTCCTTTATTCCATTTCATCATTTTGTATATTGAGCAAATAAAGGCAACAAGAACAAAATCGAACATGATCAAGCATACAATAAAAAATGGGAGCACATGAATATTAATTACTTTGCCTATTTACACATTAATTGTAAATAAGTAAGCATTAAAAATTTATGCAAATATGCACTAAAACTGGGAGCTCATGATTATTTCTTCACCTACTTACACATTAATTATAAATTGGCAAGCAATAAAAGTATATGCAAATATAAGAAGAAACGACAAAGCAACAATTACATTTTACTTGTGTTGCTAAGACAAGATGCAATAAAACTGGGATCTCATGATTATTTCTTCACTTATGTAGCTACACATTAACTACAAAATAAGTAAACAATAAATGTTAATAAACAATTTTTATTAATAAGTCCCGTTACTTTTGCTAAGTAAATATAATGCATGATAAATCATGTCGATTTAAGGAAAGTAAGTTAATGTTATTATTAAGGGTATTCAATATATATGTACATATAACTTCTAAGCACAATGCTTTGTTTAGCTTACATATTTTATTAGGATCTTTGTCATAGCCATTAGGAATTTGCATATATATATATATATATATATATATATATATATATATATATATATATATATATATATATATATATATATATATATATATATATATATATATATATATATATATATATATATTCACCATATACATATGTCAAAGGTTACAATTTCAGAGTTGTTAGATGCTGCTATGGCAAGCAAAGATTTAAGTGAAAACTGACTTACCACAGGGCTGTAGATCTCGGTGGAATCAATACCTTTTTGCTCGAAGCCCCTTACAACGAGTCGTGCCTTGTATGTGCCATCTTCTTTTTGTCGAAAAAACCATTTGTTGCTCAAAATCTTTTTTCCAGTTGCCTCTTCTTTATCTACAAACTTCCATGTATTATTAATATGTAGAGATTCCTTCTCCGAATTTATAGCCTTCTCCCAATTCTCTTTTTTTGTCCAGTTGTCGCCTCTGAGTAGGTCAGTAGAATATAATCTTTTAATTTTTCAGGTATTTTTCTTGTTCTTTCATTACGTTTTTGTCCTTGTTCAGCATTGGGTATGTCACTTCTTTGAGTTGTAGTTTCTTGTATTTGTAAATTTTCTTCATTGACTTCCAGCATATTTTTATTACTAATCTCTTCTTCTGTTTGTTCTTGACGTTTATTTTGTTCTTCTTCATCGTGTTCCTCAATAGTAAAATTTTCTTCCAATATTGTTACTGTATTCTCTTTATTATCTAGCTTCATGTTTTTTATAGTGTTTATGTTACAATATCACGATGTATTTCAATTCTTCTTCTTTCAGTATTCCATAGCCGGTAACCATTATTCGCATAACCAACCCTTAGTAGTTTTTTTCCTCTTGGATCTAATTTACTTATTGGTCCCAGTTGTTTTGCATAGACTATGCTACCAAATACACGAAGATTTGAAAGATTTGGTTTTTTTTCCATTCCAGATTTCATAGGGTGTTTTATTATTTAAAGTGGTAGTGGGCAGCCGATTGAGTAAGTAGGATGCACAATATACCGCTTCACCCCACATTTCATCTGCCATATCAGTTTCAAATAGTAATGCTCTAACTTTCTTCATGATGGTGCGATTTAGTCTGCTTTTCCGTTCTGGAAGACATGTCAGTATCTTCGATATGATCAGTTCATCAGGTTATGAGTTGGTTTAAACTTTGATTTTCATCATGTTTATAAATGAAACATTCTTGAAGTAAATTGGATTTATTACGGTTTTCAATTCCCTCGAATATGTTTCATAGCTTCTTACACATTTCACTAGCATTTTTACAGTCCATTAAATGGCATTTTAGGTTCCTGTCAATTGTTTACAGTATTAGTTTTTGCGCTTTGGCGTCATTGATAACGTTGATTTCTGCCGGCTTTTTTCCGTCACCATGGTCAGCCTCTAATCCGTTTGCACGTAAGTATACAGATATTTCAAATTTCCATAAGTGGAAAGATTCATCGTTCGTTAATTTTTCCTTTATTGGTTCTATTTTTACGTGAATTTGTTCACTTTTTTTACGAGTCACCTGGGCCCATAACTAGTTGTACTTGCAGGTTGTTAGCAGTTTTTTATTATATCAAAAGAAAACCAACTTTCTTATTACACAGCACTTTTATTAATAATTCAAGTTCCTTTCTTTTTGCGTGTTACAATACATTTTCTTATATTATTCTAGAAATTTCTTAGGAGGTTGCCACAATTTTCTTTTTATATATTAACAGTTATAAACATAAGGATAATAATCTGGTGAACTTTTCGTCTTAAAAGTAGTATTTTCAAATAATGTATTACAGCTCGGACCATTGAAGATAATATTCATCCACGGAGACTTTTGTGCACATAAACCATATCAAGCTAAGTATTTTGAATTAGAACAAATTTGCCTTGCATTTGCTATCGAAAAATCTTCATATTTTCTGGTCAACGATTTAGCATCTCATTTTAGTTCCTTTCTTCCAAATTGTTGTGTGATCTGAAGTTAGATCTACATTTCTTAGTTCACTTTCAATCTCAGTTTCATAATCTATTGCCTTCAAACATAGAAGAGTTCGGTACTCGTATATCTGCAGCTGGGTGTTACCGGGTATTTCGATTCGAAACGAAAAATTTTTTTATAACAAACGCTTCATGCGTGTTATGATTTTCATAACGAAAGTGCGAAACTTTTTGTATCCTTTTTGAAAAATAAAGCCCCTTTCAAAAAAATAAAAATACCACTCGAATAATAAAATCTCTATCGAAAGATTAAAAATCCCTTTCGAAATACCAACTTTGTATTACGAAAACCACTGCAAGTAGTACAGAAAGTGAGGAAATTTTCTAATTTTATAAAGAAAAACTAAGCAAAGAATTTTTCTCTTGAAAAACCCTAAAAACTTTTTGGCAGTGAAAGTAAAAAAGTCTTACAACTCAGATTGCGGACATAACGTAGTGAAAATTTTTCAAAGTATAACAGAAATAACAAAGTAAAAACATCTGAAAAAGTGTTAAAAAAATTACTCTCACTCAACGTCGCAAAGTATTTATTTATATTTGAAGCGTAATTTTACCAACGGTAAAAAAGTTAAAATTTTTTAGTCTAATGTTTTCCATAGATACTTTTAACCAGTGCAATTGTATACTGAGCACGAAACAAAACAACGATGTCAGAATAGCAGTAATAAAATTATTTTTTGTACTACAAATAAAGTAAAAATATTGTTTTGTTTTTACGTTTTTGGCATACATACATATGTATGTATATGTATACATACATATATATATACATATATATATATATATATATATAATATATATATATATATATATATATATATATATATATATATATATATATATATAATATTAGTATATATACTTAATGTACATATATATGTACATATATTAGGGGGTCCGAAATGTTATCTCTTTCCTTATCATCTTAAAAATTTATCCTACCCATAAAAAATTCTCTCCAAAGCACAGATCGATGTTTGAACTCTACACGAAGTGCAGCTAACTTTTCCCACGTAAATAATACAGGACATTTTTATTTTATTTTTGATACATAAAGTTTAAAAATATTTTTAAAATACTGCTTTATATACTCGTGTTGGAAATTGGAAAAACTTCAATGTCGTTTACTCGTAATCCTAACAAAAAAGTTATTACGTCTTAACTAATCAAGTTGAATCCAACCACTTACATACATACATTTATACAACTCCAAAAATAAGATCGAATTTTAATGAAAGAAGCGAGTATATCAAAAAAAAAACGTTAAAAAATTTTTATTTTTAAACTTGCTAACTTGATAATTAAAATATCTCACTTATGCACATATGTATGTATGTACATACATATACTTATGTATGTAAGTACATACTTACTTATATTAAAAGTAAAACCTAGATGAATTTAACATACATACTTATGTACATACATATGTACGTATGTATAATAGATGGATTTAATTTGGTTGTAAAAAAAAACAAGAGAAAATAAAATCTTTCTGTTTATTTGTATGAGAAAAAATAAAAATGGCTGCGCTTTGTGTAGAGTTGGGATAATGATCTGAGTTTTGGCGAAATTTGGGACCCTAATACACATACATACATATGTACATACATATGCACGTACATATGTACCTAAAGATTACAAAGCGTGATCGGGAACTGACTTGCATTCATGAGTTTTTTCCTTTATATGAAATAATATCAATTCACATACATACTTACATACATATATTTACTATATGTAAGTATGTATGTATATACATGTGTATGTAAGTATTTGTGTACATACCAGGTTGAGTCAGCGATAAATCAGTTTGATTCTCTGATCCATAGTATAGCGAAATATCCAGGTTTAAGTATTTATCAGGAATAATGTATTCGAAAATGTTTTGGTTTTGTTTCAACTCAAGAGTGTTGAAACCACATAAGTACATACTTATGTATGTATGTGCTCGTATTTTATGTACGTATGTACATACATACATATATACTCAGATGTAAACACCAGTCTATAACAAAATGTTTGTGTGTCACCAACCTTAAAAAAAATTCTTATCAATAATAACCTGAATAGCAGTAATTTACGCTAATTTAAATTTAACGTTTGCATCAAAAGTTATTAAAAGTTCTCACTAACAATCGTATCGCGCACTTACGAAATATTTAATAACATCGTAATCATTTAATTGTATTTATTCTGATAAATGTTTTATTTGAAACTTACAAATCAACACACAAACATAAATACATCCATACATAAGTATACATGTATGCTATGGTACATATAAAATGTAGTTTTTTGTTGTTGATTTATACTTTAAGTATAGTAGGTATGTGTACTTTATTAGATAAACTATAGATACATATGTATGTACTTAGGTATGTATGACACTTGAATTTGTTTAGTTAAATGTAATACTTATTTTAATCGTACTTGAATTGTGTGAACGCGGTTTAACATTATGAAAGCCCGTAGAGAAATGAACAGGTGCTGGAATAGAGTCGCAAGTCAGGCAAATATTTTGTTGTTCAGAATAATGTACATATATATGTACATGCATACAGACATACATCCATACGTAGTTACAAAATTTATGAAGGTATACATACATATGTATATGCGCAATGCGCATTGCGCAAGCATCAGCCACTAGAGAACGAGAGCGTTTGTTGGAAACACTTACGGGAGAGACAGGTAGTAAATAATAATCTTGAATGAAAATAAGAAATGACACATTAAAGGTGAATTCACCCATTCGTTCTGAACGTTCCGAACGATTTTTTTTTATATGTAGTTTGACGTCTCTATTTTGAGAAAGAGAGTAAATTTAATGCGGAACAACAACAAAAATTTCGTTCAGAACGAATGGGTGAATTCACCTTTCAAGTCAAATAAAATACACAAAGATGCCAGATTTGCTTACATCTTTTATAATATTTTTCGTAGGGATCGTGTTAAAAAAAGAGAGAATTGGGCAAATATGAATGCGTTGGTTTGTATGTACTTATGTATGTAAGTAAAGGTAGAATTCGCGAGCCGTAAATGTAGAAATGATTGTTTCTATTATACGAAAAGCAATACAAATGCTTACCCGACGGCAATGAAATGTAACAGTAACGTCTCAACCTGTTGAAAATAGAATTTCACGTAACCTCGTACGTGACAGATGTAGCCAGTGTTGGTAAATACAAAAGTAAACGAAAATGTGGCACAAAAACCTTTTTTAGTAATTTTTTGAGTTTTTGACATTTTAAGCTTTTAAACTGTGAATCTTCTTTGAATATAAAAAAAAAAGTTATAAATTTAGTTGTTTGTGTCAATTGTTCTTTAATGAAAAGTAACAAGATATTTTTATAATAGTTTGTGTGCATTTGATGCAAATTTTTTTTATATAGCCAACAATCTAGTTAGTTAGAATGGCAGGTAGATAACATGGCTTCAAAGAAAAAAATATTAGAAATAAGAAGGTCAGACCCAAAGCAAAATAACAAAAATATGTAAACAAAACAATTAAAATAAGGATATATTTGTTTGAAGATCAGACCCAAAGCAAAGTAACCAAAATACGTAAACAAAATATACAGAACGAGGGTATAAATAGAAATGTAAATACTTTCGTTCCTCAGTTCATAAGTAAATCTCATACATACAGTGGTATCTTCAAGTAATTATTTTTTATAAACTAAAAACGATGATTCTTAACTAGTGTGTATATGTATTATCTTAGAGAATTGTAAAATAATACTACATATTTGCATATATGTACGTACAACCTATAGCACGTTCACAATAAAAAAAAGTATAACAACAGTTAAAACAAAGTTTGTAATATAAATAATTCTGATATAAATAACTGTATGTAAATATAAAAAATAAAGATGTTCATATTTTGAATTATTATATATATATATATATATATATATATATATATATATATATATATATATATATATATATATATATATATATATATATATATATATATATATATATGTAAATGCATGTATAAAACTTATTTTTTAAACTTTATTGATAGAAATACCAAAGTTATAACAATTTAATACTTAACAAAAATGTTTGTTACCATTCATATAATTTGGGTACTTTTTCTACAAATTGACAAATCATGCAAACAAACTAAACTATCATCACTAATTCGAACGGCTTTTTGATTTCTCTTTATATTTTTT
Organism: Germaria angustata; assembly: GCA_963681545.1. Classification (NCBI taxonomy): domain Eukaryota; kingdom Metazoa; phylum Arthropoda; class Insecta; order Diptera; family Tachinidae; genus Germaria; species Germaria angustata. The sequence goes on along the minus strand of OY812998.1, from coordinate 76,873,402 downwards.
AAAGTGAACTTTAAAGCTATATGCTTTCCATCAATAGCACCCACGCAGTTGGGCATATTCCATAAAACATTGAAATCTTTTTCAATATCCTGATATTGAGATGTTGTTGTCTCGCTTAGGTAAATTGGTGACAACATTCGCCACAACACACTGCATGTTTGTATTATGTTAAATAGAAATAATGATGTGTCCTTATCTTGTTTAACAAAATCTCTTTAATGTTTCTACATTAGTTGAAATTCATGTATGTATATAGAGAAAAATATTAGTTGTACAAAGTAGGACTTAATGGTTACTTAAAAAACCAGTTACTTTAAATACTTAATATATATATATATATATATATATATATATATATATATATATATATATATATATATATATATATATATATATATTATTAGCGCAGAACATTATAGCATGTTATTACATAATATCCCCCTTTTTATATAGATATAAACATTTTTATTAAAGTTAGGATACGTAAACATATTTGAATATTTTACAAATTTAATCTATTAGGTGCCGTTATCTTTCTTCCATATTTTGATGTATACACATCGTAATTGTTTCTATTTGAATTCATTTCATGGTTTACATTTTCGTAATTTAAATTTTCATTGCTAGTAATATTAACATCTTCATTATCTAGATTAGCACTAACATTATCATCATCATTATCAGTATTCACATTTCCCTTATTGTTAAGGTTTTCATCCCTTGTTTTAAAATCATAATAAACATATTCATTACTACCAGAATTCTGTTCTCCAACTTTTCTCATTTCCAAATTATCCGATTTCCTGCCTATTTTCATTATGTGCTGCCTGTTTCTTCTATAAACTACACCATGTTCATCCTTTACTAAAAATGATCTCGGCTCTTTACATTTTTCAATGATTTTACCTCTGAACCATACAGATGTTGGATTTTTCTTAAAATAAATTTGTTCATCTATTTCAACTGGTTTTAGATTAACTGAATTCTTATTGTAGTTCTGAGAGGCCTTTAATTTTCTGTTTAAGTTGTTCGCTTACTTTCCTAGAATTTACTAATTTTGGCTTTAAGTCATTTGCAAATGAAGGCAATTTCGTACGTAATTTTCTGCTCATTAATAATTCAGAAGGACTTGGCATATTATTTTTTGACGTTGTGCGATTGTGTAAAAAAGCTATATACGGATCTGTGCCAGAATCCTTGCATTTATATAAAATATTCTTAATTGTCTGAATGGATCTTTCCGCGAGACCGTTTGAACGAGATAAATAGGGACTAGATGTAACACCGTCAATACCCCAGTGAATACAAAATTGTCTAAAATCGTTTGAATTGAAGGGCGGTCCGTTATCTGAAATTAGAATAGTAGGAATACCATGTCTTCCAAAAATTGATTTAAGTTTCGTTATCACCTGTATAGAAGAATAACCGGAACCCAAAAATTCAACTTCAAAAAATTTTGAATAATAGTCCACCACTATTAAATACATTCTCCCATCAAATTCAAATAAATCACATCCGACCTTATACCAAGGTATGTTAGAAGAATCATGACTTTTTAAATCCTCTTTCGGATTAGCATTCCTGTATTTTAAGCAAATGTCACAATTGGATATCATGTTATATATGTCATTATTTATATTGGGCCAATAAATTGATGCCCTTGCTAAATTCTGACAACCTAGAATTCCCATATGACCCTCATGTACATACTGTAACATTTTGGATCTTAAACTTTCCGGCACTAAAATTCGTTTATTTTTAAATAGAATACCCTTTACCGTACTTATCTCATCTTTAATGGGATAAAATTTTCGTAATTCTACGTCAATTTGTTTCTTATTATCAGGCCAACCTTCCCTCACATAGTTCATAATTTTCCTAAAATTGATCATTTTCCGTTTCCTGTCTAATTTTCTCAATTTGATTTTCCGGTAACGCTAACTGACATATCAATGAGTTGCATTGTAAATCAATGTCCTTGTCCAAATCGGAAAGAATATTTTCCTTAAGTGGTGCCCTAGACAAGGTATCGGCAATAAAGAAATCCTTGCCTGGTTTAGAGACTACGTTTAGATCATATGCTAACAACCTTAACATGAATCTTTGAAGACGCGTTGGAATATTATATAACGGCTTGTTAAACAATGGAACAAGAGGTTTGTGATCTGTTTCCACAGTTACGCTTCGACCATAAATATACTGATGGAAACGTGTGCACCCAAACAAAATAGCTAATAGTTCCTTCTCAATTTGTGCATAATTCATCTGACTATCAGTCAGGGACGCAGATGCATATGCCACAGGGTTTTCACCATGCATTATAACTGCACCTACCGCAAACTTCGAAGCGTCTACTGACAGTGTGAGAGGTTTTTTGTATAGTAATACGTTAAAACTGGAGCTTTCGTAATCTCCTTCTTTAAATTTTCAAATTCCATTTGTTGTTCATTGTTCCAACTCCAGACTGAGTCATTCTTCAAAATATCCCTCAAATGTTTGTTCTTATTTGACAGATTGTCAATAAATGATCCCAAATAAGTAATCATTCCTAAAAATCGTTGTAATTCTTGTTTATTCTCCGGTACAGGCATTGCCAAAATCGATTCTATTCATTTGTTATCGGGTTTTACACCCCTTGCGCTAAAAATATGACCAATAAACTTTATTTCAGTTTTCAGAATTATAGATTTTGCCCTATTAAATTTCAGACCCACTTTCCTTCCTCTTTCTAGGATCCGATTTAAAATTTCGTTATGACTAAGCCTGATATGTCACCAAAAAGCCTCATCATTTCAGCATGAAATATCTCAGGTGCTGAGCTTACGCCAAATGGTAAACGTAAAAACCGATATCTCCCAAATGGAGTGTTAAAGGTACACAACCTAGACGATTCATTATCAAGTGAAATCATCCAAAAACCAGAATTAGCATCTAGCAAACTAAAAAATTTAGAACCACTCATACGAGATTTACATTCATCTATTGTAGGAAAATCAAATCTAGGTCTCACAATTACCTTATTCAAATTTCCCGGATCTAAACACAATCTCAAATTACCATTTGGTTTTGTTACTAGTACGATTGAATTCACCCAATCTGTAGGTTCTTTTACCTCAGTAGTTACGTTCAATTTAACCATTCTTTCAATTTCACTCTTTAAAGGTGCATAAAGACTAAACGGTACACGATGCGGCGGATCTATTACCGGTTGACAGTTTGCTTTGATTTGCAAATGACACTCTTTCTTAAGCTGACCTAACCCATGAAACATCTCTTTGTACTCTTCCAAAATTGTTTCACAATTTATTGCGTTGACTCTTCTAATTAAATTCATTCTAGTGGCCATTTCAAGACCAATAATATTGTTACAATTCATGTTTACAATATAGAAAGATGTAGCATAAATTATATTATTATACAAAAAATTTATATAAATTTTCCCAACAACCGGTAATCTTTCCCCACTAAACATATATATATATATATATTATTATATACCTAATTATCTAAATTACTGATACCTAAGGCATTGAAAGTGTTGATTGACATCAAATTCGTTTGGGCACCTGTATCCACCTGGCAAACTATCGTTTTACTATTCACTTCCACGTTGACGTTCCAAATATTTTTTCCAAGCTTTTCACCAATAGTTCCAACAAATAGACTTTCTTCATCTTCTTCTACAGTGTTATCAAAAACATTTTTTACATATTACACATTTCTCGAAAAACACATCCTCGCATAGTGATTTAATCTTCCACATGCATTGCATGTAATACCTTCAGCAGGGCACTTGTTGTTATGTTTTTGACCACATTTATTGCAAATGGCCGACGATTGCTGCTGCTTTTGATGTGGTTGTTGTTGATACAGTTGCTTTTGATGTTGTTGTGTATGATACTGTTGCTTTTGATGTTGTTGTTGATGATAAGGTTGTTTCTTTTGCAGACGCTGTATGGCTGCTACCATCGGGTCTTCCTCTTCTTGTGCATTCTGTATACTGGCTTAATTTTCTTTCGCCATCTCTATACTTTTGGCGATTTCCAAAGCTTTCTTCCACTCAATATTTCCTTCACTCAGCAAACGTTCCTTTATATTTTTATTGCTTTGTGATAGACCACAAATAAAAATATCCTTTACTAAGCTTTCTCGCAAAATCCCAAACTCACAAGAATTACTCAAATTCTCTAAAATTGTTGCATGTTGCCCAATAGTTTCTTCATTTTTCTGCTGCCGGGTAAAAAACGCATGCCGTTCCATGGCAATGTTAATTTGAGGAATAAAATACGACTCAAATAACTTATGTAAGTCGTTGTATTTGATTGTGTCCATATTGACGTTAAAAGAGTTAAAAATATGCAGGCACGCCGGCCCCATATGATGCAATAGTAGCGCAACTTTTCTTTGTTCCGATTCATTTACCAAATTGGAAGCCAATAGAAAAAATTTTGAACTGCTTGCTCCAGTTGTTCCATTCCGCAGCCACATTACGAGCTTTCATGTTAAAAAATGGCGTCGTTGACATATATGACGTCGCATTTTCAACCATCTGAGGCTTGTCGTCCGGCATTTGTAATATTTTATTTTTGGTCCAATTGTTCGACGGCTTTAAAAACTTAATTTAATTTTGGTGCACACCTGACACCATATTATGTTAAATAGAAATAATGATGTGTCCTTATCTTGTTTAACAAAATCTCTTTAATGTTTCTACATTAGTTGAAATTCATGTATGTATATAGAGAAAAATATTAGTTGTACAAAGTAGGACTTAATGGTTACTTATAAAACCAATTACTTTAAATACTTAATATATATATTATTAGCGCAGAACATTATAGCATGTCATTACATAACAGTTTGCAACACTATGGATCGGATCGTCGACTTTCCAAGCTTGTGACTCCAAGCTAGAGATTGTAATGAGCATCCATGACCCAAATACCTATAATAAATTGTTATATACTATACATACACTGACTAAAATCTTTTCCTTACAGCAATGTTATTGAAAGTCTTTCATCTGGACCAATTCTTTGTTTTGGCTTAGTAAGTTCATCACAAATCATAGCCAGTAATAAATCAAATAAATCAGGAGCCATACGCGTGTGTATAAAAAATTGTTCCTTATCTTTTTTTATGTTCCGAAAAACTTTTTTATTGTAGCCCGCGACGATATAGTCTTTGTTTATGGGTCGAACGCCCCACCTTCTTTTCCTGCGTCATTTCTTATTTTTATTGTCTCTGTTCATTTTGCACAAATGTAAGAAATTCAAAACAATAAACAATTCTTCCGCATCCATTAGAATAAATTTATGTACTCTGTTTTAATACACATTCAAATATGAAAAAAACAATCCTTATTTATTTGGTTATGTTAAAAACACATGACACGGTTTCTAGCCTTCTATAAGCACATCAACATTTACATTTACGATACATTTACATCTACGATTTCTACGGTCGGCTAAATGGGCCTTAAGAACCCCACATACCGGAAGGTGCAGTCGGATTCGGTTAGGGAAAAACGTCAGGAGTTTTTTAAATAAAAAGAACTTTGGATAAGTAGAACCTGTTGTACTATTGGAAAAAACAGAAATTAAAGATATTGTGTGCATTGCAGTTTGACTTTTAAGTTCTGTCCTTAATACTAATATGTTTAATACTTATTTAGTTGACAATTAAAGTCATATGTAAAAAATTCAAAAATATAATATTCAAGAAATCATAACCACCAGACAAATAAAAGATTTATAGTGATTATATATAAAAATATCGCTATTGGATTAGCTAACTTTTTTAAAAACCTTCTACGATATGAGTATGAATGCGGATTTTGAAGTCAGACTTTTTTGTTGTATTAGTTGGTGGTGACACTTTTTGCATGGAAACAGCATACGATACTTGTGTAGTGATAGGTTGGGCCATAGGAGGATAAGTGGCGGAGTACGCATTTCCTGTTAGCGCTGGGAGTACTTTAGGCTTTTGACTCATAGCCTGTTTAACGAAAGAGTATACAGGACATCCCCTGTAGTTAGCAGTGTGATTACCTCCACGATTACTGCACTTTTTTTCCTTCTGGTCTTTCGATCTATTTCAAATGGCAGTCTCGTGCGATTCACCGCACACAACACAAACAGTAGGTAATTTGCAATAAGTTAAAGTAGAAAAAAAGACCTATAAAAATGGAAAATAACATTTAGTTTTTATTAAATTATATTCAATACAAAAACGACTTGATAGCACAAGTATGTGACTACTTTTCCAGTGCTACAATTTTGTGTCAACGTCAACGCCAAATATGTCTGCAAAGAAGGAGAAGGAATCGCATACAAAAGTATTTGTTAATTCTTATTGCAAATACTATAAGAAAATCTCCAAGGCTCTGGAAATTGGTGAGCTTTAACATGTATTTTTGCTAAATAGTTTTTAATGCTGTATTTATTTAAAGGATCGGTCTTCGAGATTTTGGGAACACGACTGCCAAGTAAACGAAGATGAAGTATTTAAAAACAATTTCCGGATGTCTCGTGGAACGTTTAACATACTTTGTAAATACTTACAAAGCATGAAAAAACAAAACACTACCTTTAGAAGCGCTATTCCCTTAGAAAAAAGGGTAGCAATAGCTTTATATGCCTTGGGCTCTTCTGCCGAATACAGAAGCATTGGAAATTTATTTGGTGTTTCCAAGTCAATGGTGTGCAAAATATTGATAGAATTTTGCCATGAAGTGTACAGTCAATTGAAACCTATATATTTAAATGAGTTTCCTTTGTCCAATGAAACTGTGGAAGAATGCGTAAGGGGCTTTGGGATATTAGGATTACCCCAGTGTCTTGGAGCAATAGGTATGTGCTATATTGTTTATATTTATCTAATAAAATCTACAACAAATTTATTTAAAGACGGATGTCACATTGAAGTTCACCCAACTCGTGATGATGCAGTTGATTATTACAACTATAAGGTTTGGTATTCAACTGTTTTATTAGCTCTAGTAGACTACAGGTATGTACACCATAAAAATAATAACATATTTATATCTGTATGAGCCTTTGTATATTATGTGTAGTTTTAGATATAGGTTTCTTTATATAAATGTGGGATGTCCAGGAAGGTGTAATGACTCTCAAATATATGAAAGATCAATGCTAAAGACATCGCTTAACGAAAGCCAATCCTTGTTGGAAAATTCTAATGATATATGTGGAGAAAAGGACCCTGTTTACATCATTGGGGATTCAGCTTTCCGCTTTTCGAAGAAATTGATGAAGCCTTATCCTTTTAATGCCGAGAATGACCACAAAAGAAAAACTTTTAATTATTTTCTGTCAAAAGCAAGAAGAGTTGTAGAAAATGCTTTTGGTCACTTAAAAGCTCGCTTTCGTCGTGTAGGAAAGGGCATTGATAATGGTATAAGTTATGCTAACATTATCATTCAAGCATCTTGTGTTCTTCATAATTTTTTAAATGCACATAATGATAACATTAACCACAAATGGATATCGGACTTCCAGAATTTTGAAAAGAATAGGATATACCCTGAAAGTGAAATTTTACTTGATGATACAGGAAATGACGCTGAAGCTATACGTCAAGCACTTAGTTCATATTGCGTGGATACAGGTACACCATTTTGGTAATAACATAATAATTGCAATTGTAGTATTTTTTTATTTAGCAAAATTTTTCTGTTAACATAAAACAAAAATATCTTAGTTAAAAAAATTACGTAATAGTAAAAATGTTTTTTAATGTAATTTTTAGTAGAGACCTAAGACCTTTTCTTTAAAAAATTTATTATTTCAGTTTTAATCTCTTCATTGTCCTTTGAAATTTTTTTCTTTTCTAATTCTAAATTGTACATTTTTTCTTCCCATTTGTTTTGCTCTATCCTATCCCTTTCATCTTTTTCTTCTAAATTTTCAATTTTATTTAAAGGTTTTTTAAAAAGTTTATCTCTATTTTTATTTCTATTTCTAGCTCTGCCAGTAGTTGAGTCTGAGGTTGACGACGTGGTGTCTGAAGTTGGTTGAGAGGTAGATGGAAAATCATCAAGATGAATTTCATCACAGTCATCTAGTAACACCTCCAGATCAGTATATTCATCCATTACTTCAGTTTGGGAGTTATCTGAAATTATAAATTATATTATTAAATAATATACATTATGCAATTAATTAAAAATAAAAAACAAATTCTAATGTTACAAGAAATTTATATCATTAAAATCTTACCAGAAATGCTTTCGTGCACAACATCCTTGAGATTTTGCATTTTATACGCCCCCAAAATTCCATGTACTTTCTGGTACATATCCCAGGAGGACGGAGAGCCATCCGATACTCCTACTTTCTCTTTTTCCTTTCTAAAATATAAGTACGTATATTAATGGAGACCTTCTGTTTGTAAAATATTGCTTACCTATATTTTGCAGTCAAATTATGGATTTTCACTTTTATCTCCTCCGTCGATACTAAAATGCCACCTACAGTCTCGAGTTCTCGTTTAATTTCTTCGAGAACATGGGAGTTCTTCCTGGAGTCTCTAAGCATATCGATTTTAGAGGCCCATAGGTCGCACAAAACGGATTCCTCTTTGATTAACCATATTTTCCTTCTTTTTTAATTTTTCTTTTTAATATGAGACATCTTTCATCTATATAAATTTTTTCAGCTAAAAATTTTTCACTTGCAAAAAATTCGTTTATTTATTTTTTCAAAAAATATTTAATAACGTTTGACCGCTTGTCTTACTTCCACTATTAACCACAGAATATACACAGAATACCCAACTTTGACGTTTAAAATGGGTCCGAATCATATTTTTGTGAAGAGATACATATATAAAAACACGTTTTCAAAGTTGTCGGGTCTATGTGTAGTTTATGCTATTAACTATCAACAACTGAAATGAAAGTAATTTTCATTCGCACCTAAATGTCATTTTTTCGGATTTGTAAGTCACTAATAATGGATGCCCCAGAGTTGCATTTGGAATAAAAGCAGCCGCGCAGTGTTGCACAGACAGTTTTCGACATAATTTGGATGAAATCATCTCATTTGAGGTAATTTCGTCGCATGAAATTTGTATGCGAAATCATGTACCAAATTACGTAATTTGGCCAAATCATGTAATTTGGCCGAAATCACGTATATGGAAACGTACTATTAGTTTACTTGTTATGTTTTAATTCCATATTCCATCAATTGTTTCTATGTATACCTGAAGCATTTTTCGTAACTGAAATATTTTTTATAACCATTCGTTATTTTTACCCGCTTATTAATCTCACAATTTACTTGCTCAACATTTTTACACTGCATTGCTTTTCTTATAGTTGTAATTTAACTTGCACTTCTAATGATATCTGTATGAATTTTAATTTTATTTTTCTTATAACTGAAATTGAAGCTACTAGTATAATCACTAAGTTCACTACACGTTATTTTATATGAATTGTGTCCAGACAACCTTTTTTAAATAAAAAAATTTTTAATCCTAGTGTTAAGAACCTTCGCCTTGGGATTTCTTCCAAGCACTTGTAGCTCAACGAAATGGGAAGATTACTTCAAGGGTTTTGAATAATGATTTTTTATATAACTTCTCAAGCACTTTAACCTGGAAGTGAATTGATTTAATTGGCGCAACAACAGCACTTGAACCGTGTTGCTAGCTCTTAATTGAAAAAGACAGTTTTCTTTTAGTTTCAAAGTAAGAGTTGTTTTATTCAGAAATTTCTTAGTCTTATATACTAATTTTATGAAAGAAATATGATTACTTTGCACAACAAATTAAATTGCCATATTAAATTACAATAGTGAAAGAAAAGAATAAAAAATAAAAATAAATTGTAATAAAAAAAAAATGTTTTAATTTAGAACAAGTGTGCTGACGTTTACTTAAATAATTTAGTGTGCTAAAGTTTATTAAACTTAAATAATTAAAAGTGTGCTGAAGTTTATTAAACTTAAAAAGTGCTAACGTTTTATTAAACTTAAATAATTTAAAGTACTGAAGTTTATTGAACTTAAATAATAATGCTCGTGTATTAACATCCTCCCCCCGTTGAGTGCAGCTCAAAATATCTCTTGCTGTAGGGTTATTATTGAAAGTTGTGTTGGTTATTATATGTGAACGGTGAAGTCTGAGTCTGGTTGTTGCTTGTGAGGTGCTGAAATTGGAGTTGACCGTTGTTTGCACCTTTGTTTTACTAGTAAATATGTGATAATGCTAAAGGCAATCACTAATGATGTATACCCAACCGTCATGTGATGATAATTGTGAGCTTCAAGTTTGTTTGGAAGTCTTAATATTTCTTGTGTTTCTAATGATTTTTGAAGAGCTGTTAAATTTTTAACTTGGGAAATATATTGATTCGCATCTTCTTTTGGTAACAATGGTTTGATGCGTTCTTCGTGTCGTTGTTGCGTGAGTTCCCAGAAGCTGGTATATGATTTTTCAAACTTGCTGGATATCAGGTTTTGTCCACGCAACGTCGTGAATTTATATTTAAAGTTGCACTCTGGTTCCAATTCAAGCAAGCCAGATCCTTCAAGTGTGAATTGTGTGATTTCCGTTTTGCATAGTGCTGTTGCCTGGGATGAACTTGAAACTGAATATATCCACTTGTTTTGATGATGAAGGGGGATCCAAACTTCTTTGTTTTTCATTTGCTGTACTGGGCAGTCTGAATGGGTGTTGTTGTGAAATAAACTCAGCTCACAGGCACATGTTGATGAGCCATCTTGATGCCTTATTTGACCTTTAGAGCACAGATATCTATTTTCTGTGATGAGTGAACATAAGCTGAGTTCAGATTTGCTAATGGTAAAATATTGATTGAGAGCAGTGTTAATGATTAAAAGAGGTGCACATGGTTGTATTGCTACTAATGTGTCATTGATCCACGTTGGCACTGGGATAATATTAAATATTTCATACCGTTCACGTTGAACTAGTGGTAATGTTATACTGAAAACTACTATATTGTCAGTGAGCCCTCCTTTAACCTTCATGAGTTTGTATAGTTGTAACGTATTTTCCTGATTTACCGGCAGTTCCAGTGATTCGCTAAGATGCATTTTGATTTTCCTTACTTGTTGCTGTAATTGATGAGGAGTAGTGGGCTTATAATACCATGATGAGTGTTTGTTAAAATATCAAGTATTGATAATTGTGTCTGTTGGAGCTTCGCTGCTGTAATGGTTAATTGTATGCACAATGACAAAAAGATAAAAAAATAATCCTTTCTTGCTGCCGATCGTCACTTAGCATATTGCGTACTTGTTCAATTTGGAAATCAATTTGATCGAATTTTTTCTTTACAGCTTCTTGATCTAATTTCATTATGTTTATTGTAGCGTCAATAATTGAAGGTTGATTCTTTACTAGATCGAGCAGATGTTCTTCGTTTTCCTTAATTTTAGAAATTGTATCAGCCATATCTTTGGCGTATTCGGAGTCCAATACACCAAAAAGTGAATGAGCGATATTTCCAACTAGATCGATTGCTGTTCTTTTTTTTATCCTCCCAGACAACAGAGTGCTGTCTGATTTTAATTCCGCTTCTGTGTGTTCAAAATGATTGACCAGGCTTGTGCATGTAGTTTTGTCCTGCATTTGCTTGCATAGATTGTTTAAGGTTTGTGTTCCTTGTGAAAAGGTTGCCGCTTCAGTCCAAAATTCTTTTAAGTCATAGTAAACTAATAATTGCCATTCTGTAGTTGAAATTGTGGCAGATCCAATTCCTTCAAAATGTATGCCCAGACGATTTTCGAACCTTTTGTTATGTATTTGTGCCCCTAATACTAGCGGCATTAATATGATCGCCATCATAATAGTGAAGATGCTTTGGCCCATCGACACTCTTCTCCGTTTTTTGTCACATTCAGGCTTTTCGTTCTGATGAATGCTTGTGCTCATCGAGTCATCTTGTTGAGGGATTTCGTCAAAGGTGGAAGTATCGTCATCTTCAGAGTTACTTATTGGTAATAGTGCCAGCCTAGAAATTGGTCTTCTGCAAACTCCTTTTGATGTTTTGACATCAACTACTCGAATGAAGCCATCATCGCCCTTGTGTGTTTTTACGATTCTTCCTAGAGGCCGCTGTAAAGGAGTTGTGTTGTCCTCCTTTATTATTACCATATCTCCCGATTTAATGTTATCCTGTTGTTTGTTCCATTTGTGTCTGTGTTGAAGTTCTGACAGGTACTCTTTTGACCAACGCCTCCAAAATTCTGATTTTAAGTGTGTAACTAACTTCCATCTAGTGAGAAGATTCTTTCGGTTTTCGGTGGCTGCTACGTCAATTTGGGAGTTGAGTGGCGCTCCTATAAGAAAATGGCCAGGGGTTAATGCCGCCAAATCGTTCGGATTGTCTGACATCGGACTTATGGGTCGGGAGTTAAGAATTCCTTCAATCTCTATGATCACTGTGTCAAGTTCCTCATATGTTAGTGATGCTGTTGATACACTTCGTACAAGGAGATGTTTGGCCGATTTTACTGCTGCCTCCCATAAGCCTCCGAAATGAGGTGATCTTGGTGGTATAAAATGAAACATAATGCCTCGAGCTGTACATTCTTTATCTATTTTTTCGGTAGCTGAATCTCCGTAGACTGCTTCTGACAACTGTGCCAGTTGATTTTTGGCACCAACAAAATTGGTGGCATTATCACAGTATAAATTTTTGCAATGGCCTCGTCTGCTTATGAATCTTTATAATGCCCCTATGAATGCATCTGTTGTTAAATTGCTAACTAGTTCTAGATGCACTGCCTTGGTAGCAAAACAGCAGATTACTGCGATGTAGGCCTTCTGAGGTCTCTTTCCTCTGCTCTTATAGTGGACCCAAAATGGACCACAAAAATCAACTCCAGAGTTAATGAAGGGTCGAGCTGGAATGATTCTTGTAGATGGCAGATTTCCCATAATTTGAGTAAGAAGCTTTGGTTTAGCTCTAGCGCATTTTATGCAATGTTGGACAATTGAACGGACGGTTGGACAATTAAGAGTGCCTGAGGACCACAATGACGGTTTTCCTCATGCACCATTTGCATCAGCAATTTTGATATCGGGTCATTATACGGGATAAGCATAGGGTGTTTGGCGTCATACGGAAGCTCTGATGCTTCTAATCTTCCTCCCACTCTGATGATGCCGTTGGTGTCTAATACTGGGGCAAGGTTATTATATGGGCTATTTTTGCTTACTTGCTTGTACCTCATTAGGTGTTTTATTTCTTCGTCAAAATCTGAGTGTTGCATTGCCCGTACAATCAAAATAAGAGCTTGTTCTAGTTCTGGAATTGATAATAATAGCTTGGATTTTTGATTGCCCCTTCTTGTATTATTGATGAATCTCACAATGTAGCTAACTACTCGTTGTAGCGTTCTGAATGAGCCATTATGTTTAATGTTGTAGATCACACTATCTGCAGGATCACTCGCTGATGTTGCTGCTGCTACCTTTTCTCGCTCTGCATCAAAATTCTGATCGATAATATTTGCTTTGGAGAATTCTTTTGGCCATATCTCTTGTTGTCCATGTAGAAATATGGGGCCGTAGAACCACAAATTGTTTGATGCGAGTTTTCTTGGAGAGATGCCACGCGACAAAATATCTGCAGGATTATCTTTTGAGCTGACATGTCGCCACTGTTCTGCTATTGACAATTCTTGTATTGCAGCTATTCTGTTAGCTACAAATGTTTGATATAATGATGATTGTGAATTGATCCAGGCCAAGACGATCTCTGAATCTGTCCATAAATAAGTAGGAACATCCTTGTATTTTAAGTCTTTCTTTACTCTTGATGTGAGCTGAGCGCTTAATAGTGCTGCACAGAGTTCGAGACGGGGTAAGGTTTGACGCTTTAAAGGTGCTACTCGGGACTTTGAGCATAATAATCTCACAATAATCTGATTATTTTTCGTTGTTGATCTAATGTAGACTGCTGCGCCATATGCCTTTTCTGATGCGTCTGCAAAGGCATGAATTTGTATGTTGGATGTCACATGTCCTTCGAAGATATGTCGCGTGATTCTTAGATCCTTTATGTGTTCTAACTCTTGTCTGAATGTAACCCAAGTTGAATGAAGATTTTCTGGCAGAGCCTCATCCCAGTCTAATTTTTTTTGCCATAGTTCTTGGATAAATATTTTTGCAGTAACTATAATTGGCGATAGTAGTCCCAAAGGATCGAACAAACTAGCTAAATCTGAGCTAATTGTGCGTTTGGTTACGTGGTTAATCTCCCTTAGGCATATTTTCACACACAGTTTGTCATGTTGTGGCATCCATGTTAAGCCCAAAGTTTTCACGATATTATTGTTCTCACTATCGAAGTCAAAATTAACCTCTTGTTGTTCCTCGGCGACGTTTTGAAGTAGTTTTGGATGATTTGCTGCCCATTTTTGTAATTCAAGACCATGCTGGTGCAGTATGTGTTGTAGTTCTGACTGAATTGCTAGCACAGTGGGCAAGTCATCACCTCCGCCAATACCGTCATCTACGTAGAAGTTTTCGAGTAAAAATTGGGCTCCATATGGGTATCGGATCATGTTTGTCTTAGCGATTTGTTCTAAGCATTTTGTAGCTAAATAAGGTGCAGATCTCGTTCCATATGTGACTGTATTTAGTTTATAATACCATATTGGTTTGGTGGGATTTTCTCTCCAAATAATTATTTGAAAGTTTCTATCATCTGGGTGCATTATTATTTGGCGGTACATTTTTTTTATGTCGGTTGTGAAGACAAATCGTGGACACCGAAAACGTAGTAGAATAGAAAACAATTCACTCTGTACTATGGGTCCTGTATACATTATGTCATTCAACGAAGCTCCGTTAGTAGTTTTAGTGGAGGCATAAAAAACTACTCGTAATTTTGTTGTTAGACTCTCTGGTCTAAGTACACAGTGGTGAGGAATGAAGTAATTTGGTGTTTGTATAGAGTTTATGTCTATTTGGGCCATGTGCCCTAATTCTTCATATTCTTTCATGAAATTTACATATTGAGCTTTGAGTTCTGGAGACTTTGATAATCGCCTTTCTAATGATAGAAATCTGTTGAAAGCTATTCCATGGGATTCGCCAAGAGCGTTTGAGCTAGTGCAGAATGGAATTTTGACCACAAATCTTCCATTTTTGTCAATGGTGTGAGTCTGCGAAAAATGGTTTTCACATTGTCTTTCAGCCACCGAAAGACATTTGTCAGATGTGCTGATAGTTTCCAGTTCCCAGAGCCGAGCAATAGCTTCTTCCAAATTAACTTCGTCTTCAGTACATATTCCGCATGCTGCAGTTGATGATTCATGTTCTCCAATTCTACCAGAAATTACCCAGCCAAGTAAAGTGTTATTTAAAATGGGCAAATCGTTACCAAGTTGAATCTGCCCACCTGACAGTAGTTGGTGATGAAATTCTGCCCCAAGTAGAACATCTATTTTGTCAGGACGGTTGAATTGTGGGTCTGCCAGCATAATGTTCTTTGGAATTGGCCAATGATCTATATTGATAACTTGTGATGGTTGAGGTGAAATTATGTGCGGAAGGACCGCTGCTTCAAGCCATGCGGTATAATTATTGATTCTTGAATGTAATGCTACGTTTACTCGGCGTGTTACCCTAGTGTCACTAGAAGCGATGCCACTAATGGAGATTGATGTTGGTTTAGTTGAAATTCCGAGACGTTTAACTAGACGTTCGCTGACAAAATTCAGTTGGGATCCTGAATCGAGAAGTGCTCTGCATTGTATCTCCTTCTCATTAGCTCGTATTTTTATCATTGCTGTGCTCAGAAGAACGTAGCTGGGACTTTTGGATTGGTTGTACGTTGTAAGTGATATGGCGTCTTGATTTCTAGATGATGAGTGATCGCCTTGTAGATCTTTGTTGTTTGAAATGTTTGTTGCTGGCGTTGATGATGTTGCTGAATTATTGCCTTGATTCGAGCTCTCCAAGTGTAGCAATGTATTGTGCTTTTTGCTGCATTCCTTGCAACCCCTTGACATACAGGTTTTAGAGTTGTTACCGGGCTTTAAACAGTTTTCACACAGTATTTTTGCTTTTGAATGAATTGTAGTCTTGCTGATGTGGATAACTGACGAAACTTGGTACATGCGAATAACGGATGATTTCCATTTTTGCACATAACACATGAATTGTTGACTTGCTTTGTGGTGATGGAAGTACACACCCTTGATTTTGAGTGCGGCGTTTTTTCAGAGAACACTTCCATTGATTGGAAATTTCTTTCCAAGAATTCCAGGAACTCTGTGATTGTCGGAACCTCCCGAGGATTCTTCAGGGCTTGCTCATATCGGAGACGCGTTGCTTGGTCCAATTTCTTTAGTAGTAGGTAGCATAATATTGGATCCCATGATTTCGTATCCACCTGAAGATTTTGAAGCGCTAAAAGACACTTCTTGGTTCTGTCATGGAGCGACTTGTAGTTGTCGGTATAGCCTTTAATTGGGGTATCTACTAGCTCTTGCACAAGCTTGTTGACCAGTAATCTTTTGTTGTTATACCGCTCCACCACCATGGTCCATGCAGCGTCAAAATTTTCTTCAGTGGCAGCGAAGTGTTTTATTAAATTTGCTGCTTCTCCTATTAGCTGTGTTTTTAGATACCACATCTTTTGAATTTTGGGCATTGATAGGAATATGTCATAGAATTCTTGCCACTTGAGGTGATTTCCGTCGAATTTTGGCAGTGCGACCTTTGGCATAGGCAAGGATTCTGGATCACTGATGTTCTGCTGAGACTGCTCAATAGTGCTTACTGTATTGATTACCTTTCGCAGCTTAGTCTCTAGTTGTATAAAGCGCACGGAGTCGTAGCCTAGTTGCTCTGGGTTGTCATAGAGTTCAAATATTTGGAAATGTATGGCTTCAATGCCTTGCTATATGTTTAATGCGATGTTTCGATTCTGATGAGTAGATTCGTCATTAAGCAATCGTTCTAAAGAAGACATCATTACCGCTTGTCGACGTTTGAGCCTTAAGAACTCATTCGTCTCAGCTGGTAACACATCACAGCTCTCTCTTGGTGGAACTTTGCCTGATGTTGACTTTACCTTCATCATAGATTTTTCGAATATATCTTTATATTGTTCTACAATCTTCTGTATTGCGGCATAATAATTTTCCGTGAAATAGCGGTGATCTAGAGATTTGTCGTCAAATAGCCGAATCTGGTTGTCATTTGTCTCAAACGCCATCCATTCTTCATCTAGTCTACGTAGTCTCTCTTGAAAGTAGCTCACCGACTCTTTTCGGGCTTGGGAATCCTTCTTGTAGTTTTTGATAATCGTTTCAATGTTCTCCCCAAGAATCTTTTAATTTTGGGTCAATTCTTCGAATGACACCATTGTGGATGATATTTAGCTGGCTATCACTGCTGCTAGTATTTCCACTCGAATAGTGTGTTGATCGACTGATGATATGATGAGTACTGCGGGCTCAATGAATTTTAGACGTCCTGAACTTATAACAGGATCACGTCGGGGTCACCAAAATGTTAAGAATCTTCGCCTTGGGCTTTCTTCCAAGCACTTGTAGCTCAAAGAAATGGGAAGATTACTTCAAGGATTTTGAATAATGCTTTTTTATATAACTTCTCAAGCACTTTAACCTGGAAGTGAATTGATTTAATTGGCGCAACAACAGCACTTGAACCGTGTTGCTAGCTCTTAATTGAAAAAGACAGTTTTCTTTTAGTTTCAAAGTAAGAGTTGTTTTATTCAGAAATTTCTTAGTCTTATATACTAATTTTATGAAAGAAATATGATTTCTTTGCACAACAAATTAAATTGCAATAATAAATGTGTTAAACGTGTGCCATATTAAATTACAATAGTGAAAGAAAAGAATAAAAAATAAAAATAAATTGTAATAAAAAAAAATGTTTTAATTTAGAACAAGTGTGCTGACGTTTACTTAAATAATTTAGTGTGCTAAAGTTTATTAAACTTAAATAATTAAAAGTGTGCTGAAGTTTATTAAACTTAAAAAGTGCTAACGTTTTATTAAACTTAAATAATTTAAAGTACTGAAGTTTATTGAACTTAAATAATAATGCTCGTGCATTAACACCTAGCTTATCTATTAAATCAAATACTTACGAAATATACATGTACAGCTCTATTTTAATTCCAAATATTATCACTTACAATGCTACTAATTCTTCCTTACTTGTTTGCGTGCCATAATATCTCTCATATATGTTTTTTTCTAATAGTCATAGTTCTGAAGACTGTGCATATCGCATGATTCGTGTCCTATCCAGACTTAAGACTGGTCTTAAGATCGTTCATCTGAATACCCAAAGTTTAGCGAACAAAATGGATGAGTTTAAATATCTTTTTGTCTCGTCTGGTGTAAATATAATTTGTGTATCTAAAACCTGGTTTTCGTGTGATATCGCAGACTCTGTATTTAACATTTCAGGCTTCACACTCTTTCGCTCTGATAGAAAGAAATTAGTTAATGGCTTTGAGACTGCAGCTAGGGGTGTGGGCGTTGCAATGTATGATATTGATATTGTGATATTGAGGAATGGCATTGATAGTGAAATCGAGTATCTGCTCCTTGAGATCACGGGACTGGATGGTAGGAAATTACTGATAGGTAGTGTGTACAGAGCTAATTGCAGTATGGATTTTTCTCCCCTTATTACTGCTCTTGAGGATATCTCCGTTAGCTATGACGATATCATCATAGCTGGTGATTTTAATAACAATCTATTGACTGATAACCCTCTAACTGCTCCTATGCTAGCTCTGGATCTTCACCCAGTTAATACTCGCACACCTACACATTTTTGTGAAACATCTTCCAGTCTGATTGATTTAATGTTTGTTAACCAGTTATCGAGAGCAATCTTGTACGATCAACTTTCAGCTTCTGTATTCTCAAGACACGACATTCTCTTTCTAACATATGACTGGTCTGCGTTAAAGGGCAAAACCCATTTTACATTTCGGGATCTTCATAATATTAACTATAACACATTGATCAGTTATACTAACAATATCTGTTGGGATGACATCTATTTCCTTGACAATATTGATGACCAGCTTTCATTTATTCGGGAAAACGTTAATTTTTTATTTGATCAATGCGTTCCACTCAAGACTAAACGTATCGTTTGCAGCCAACCACCGTGGTTTAGCTCGGAAGTTAAACGCCTAATAAGGATACGTGATCTGGCATATTCACGCTGGAAGATATTCAGAACAGAAGATCTTAAGGAGACGTTTGTCTCTGCTCGTAGGGAAGTGACAAAACGGATCCAGGCTGCTAAACGTGCTTTTTACCAAGGTAGATTTTCATCTGCCATAGATAGTAGAGCTAAGTGGAGGGAAATTCGAAGATTTGGCGTAGGTCCGAATAAAATGCCAAAAATTGATAGTGAGGTTGATACAAACCATCTTAATGATAATTTTGTTAATATTAATGTTCCCCGCCAACGGGCAGTGTGTATGATGATCTTTGTCATGTCCCAGTAGGTAACCCGTTTAGCTTTCCGCCGTAAGATCCAACGCAGTCGGCATGGACAATATGGACCCTAGATTCTTAAGGATATTGATACGAAACTCTTACCAATTCTTACCTACCTGTTTAACTCTATTCTCACGAAATCTATCTTTCCTAGGGAATGGAGATCCTCAAAGATCATCCCCGTACCCAAGACCAATGGCGAATTTCGACCCATAGCTATCCTACCGTTCTTATCTAAAGTACTCGAAAACATCCTCAGCAAACAATTAAATAATTACCTGTCACGCAATGTTTTTTTATCTCGGGCGCAATCTGGCTTTATTAGGGGCAGAAGCTGTACAACAGATCTAGTTAATGTAATCGAGAGTCTCAGATCTGGACTTGACAGCAACATGATAGCTTTTCTGATCCTTCTGGACCACAGCAAGGCTTTCGATGCGGTAGATCATGCGATCCTCGTGAAGAAATTACATTAATTATTTCATTTTTCCAGCTCGGCATGTAACCTTATAACCTCATACCTTGCTGACCGGTCTCAGGTAGTGTATGTAAATGATAGGAAATCCGAGCCGCTTAAAGTTAACAGAGGGGTACCACAGGGCTCTATCTTGGGTCCACTTCTCTTTTGTCTTTATATAAACGATTTACCAGATGTTGCCATCCGCAGTAAAATGCACATGTATGCTGACGACATACAGGTTTACAATTGCAGTAACATCAATGATGTCTCTATCTGCGTGAGTAGAATAAATGAGGATTTGAATATGATAAACTGCTGGGCAATGTCCAACGGCTTGTACATTAACGCTTCAAAGTCGAAGTGTATTCTCCTCTCGAAAACAAGGAAACACTTTGATAATATTCAAATGCGAATTAATGGCAACTTCATCGATTTTGTAAGCACAGCGTCCAATTCAGGCTTAATTTTTAATGATAGATTAACTTGGACTGATCACATCAACACTGTTGTCGGCAGGGTTTATAGTAAGCTTCGCAGCTTATGGGCGGTTAAGGACTCTACTGCGTTTGCTATACGCATGCTTCTGGCAAAGGCCTACCTGATCCCTTCACTGCTTTATGGTTGTGAAATTTATGCAAATTGTGATAGTACGGACCAACGCAAATTGAAGGTTGTATACAACAATATCGCTCGTTATATATTTCAGAAGGACCGCCGCGATCATATTTCATCCTACGCTAAATCAATTTTTGGAATGACATTCGAAGATCTCCTGAAATACAGGTGTCTTATTTTCCTTCACAAGATCATATTCTTCAAACCACCACCATATTTGTTTGAAAGAATAGTTTTTGGAAGATCTCAACGTGGTAGAAATATAATCCAGCAAAAACACAAGTGTCTGATGTCTAAACGACAATTTTTCATTTATGCAACCAGTCTTTGGAACTCTTTGCCAAACTCAATACAAAAACTTGGCAACGCAAACTCGTTTAAAAAGGAGCTATTTAAATTATTTAATTGAATTTTTCCATACCACGTCCATTATACATCCATACCACTCTTCAAAAATTCAGTCTCGCCGTCAAATTCAAAATGCTGTATATATATATATATATATATATATATATATATATATATATATATATATATATATATATATATATATATATTGTAACGACAAAAGGCGTTATACTTGTTTTTGTCTACACATGAAGTAGCTAAAATATTTCTTATTATATTATTGTTAGATTATTAATGAATTCTTTTAATGAAATGCTTTTTTTTACTCCCAAGTTATTTATATTAAGTTAAATTTATATGTAAACTAACGGACGAGAGTCACGCCATCTGTACTTCAAATGTTGGATTAACATTGTTTAAATACAACCGTTAATACGAGAAAGGTACAACCATTCAAAGCATGCTATGGTAAAACCACACAATGTGCGTGTGTTTGTGTGTAAGAAAACTGGGTATAAAAGGCACGACATCATTGAAAAATGGGAAGTTTGTTGGCAGCTCGCGAAGCTGTAAGATCTCCCTTGGGTGTTGTGCGTAGGCCTCTTCCCATAGTTAGATCTTAAAGCAAAAGCACTTTGCCAAAAATAGTGCAAGGAGTATTTCTTGTACTATTTAAGGCTTATCAACTGCCAGCGAACAAAACTGAAAAGTCTTCGTGGCTAAATCCACAAGGAGTATTTCTTGTGGATTTATTCACCACGAAGGATTTTTCACGCCTGCCGCGGTGCTCTGCCTGGGAATTGCAAGGAGTATTTCTTGTGGTATTACAGGCTCTGCAACTATCGGTCAGCGCTCATAAGAGATTTTGGTGGACAATCTGCAAGGAGTATTTCTTGTAGATTGCCGACCACATCTCTGCTGTACTCTTCTCTTACCAGCTCGCGCTCTTGAGTGGTTGTTGTTGTTGCTTGAGTACCACAAGGAGTATTTCTTGTGGTATCACAGGTTCTGCAACTATCAGTCAGCGCTCGTGAGAGATTTTGGTGGACAATCCGCAAGGAGTATTTCTCGTGGATTGCCGATCACATCTCTGCTGTGCCTTTCTCTTACCAGCTCACGCTCTTGAGTGGTTGTTGTTGTGACGAACCGCAAGGAGTATTTCTTGTGGCCTTACTCACAACCAGCGTTACCATATATTTTTTTAAAAAAACTTCTTATATCTGAAAAAAAAAACTTTTTTTCCAAAAAAAAAAAACTTTTTTCTACAAAAGTACCTAAATTTTAAAAGAAAACACTAAAATGTATTTGGAATTCATTTTATTTAAAAATATAAAAACGATTAAAAACAAAAATATAACATATAATAAAAAAAAAAATAAAATAAAATTCATATTTAGAGATCTTTCATTGGTCTTGCCATTTTTCATTAAATATTTGTTCATGTTTTTTAAATTTTTTTTCACCACAAACACAAACTGCCAAAAGTTAGTTACACATTGCCAATGTATAAAAGCGGCATAGTTGTACTTAAGACGGTGTAAAGACAATGAGACACTGTTGCAGTAATAAAGGAGTGAGAAAATATAAGATCGTTTCATTGCATACAAACATCACTTAATATTTTCATCCAATATACTGCAATAGTTAAATTATGTATTTAAAAAAAACTTTACAAAACTTTATGTATTTTCAAAAAAACTTGTTTTTTACCCAATAAATTTAAAACTTTTTGGCATCTCAAAAAACTTGCAAAAAAAGGGAAAACTTGACAAATGGCAACGCTGCTCACAACTAAGAGACCCTGAGTTTAGTGTAGTACTTTGCGCTTGATTACCACGCGCGCTGGGTTCTGTTAAACAGGCGGCGTTACTCTCCGAACTGAACGTGCTCTCAATAAAGAGTTTTTATAACGTTGAGTGAAATTTTTTTTTTATATTAATTACTGTACGATTATCACAACCCTGGACCCCGCTGAGCTTATCCCAGCAACCAGCGGAAACGTGTCGTTACAATATATATATATATATATATATATATATATATATATATATATATATATATATATATATATATATATATATATATATATATATATATATATATATATACATACATATATAAACTTACCTCCATATTGTTCATCAAAAAAAATTAATTTTATTTTCAATCGCACAGCTGTTTTGAATATTTATGTTTGCTTCTCAGTGTTAACAACTACGGCGTTTTTTTAACTAGAAAATAGAGAAGCTTAAATGGCTGATGTACATATTATTCTGTCTTTATAACAATAAATCGATCGAATTTAAAATTAAGCATACCACGCTAAATCCATACGGGACTGGGCATGGAGAATTATCAATGAATATTTTAAAGGAAAATATTGTGTTGTACACTTAAGTGTAAACTGGATAAATCTGAAGGATAAAAAAGAAGCCTTACTACATTTTTTCGTCTTTGCTTTTTTTCGAAAATGGCTTTTATGTTTACATATATAATGAGCGTTGGATATAAATGAGACCAATTTATTTACTTTCATTTTTCTTCACTTCCTTACAGTAAATGGACAATAGGGAAACATTTGCGAGATATAACATCAGCAATAAAACACCGTTCTCCAAACAAAATTAAAAACATGTGGCATGATACACAGTTTTGCTCTTATAATTCTTGAGCTTATTTCAAGTCTATTCAAGTATTTGTTTTTTTTTGTGATTTCACTGAATTGTTAGGTTTGAGTCGGTATCGGGCTAATTAACGCCACTACACGCTGATTAAGGACCCAACGCCTTCAGCGAAACACAGCATAGGCTTATCGCGCTAATCTCTATCGGGCAAAACACAAAAAAACTATTATTGCGCCATCTGTCGGACGAACTTCAAACTTCACAGAAACACTCCTCACGGCCCATAGAGCACGTATAAAAAGTTTGGTCAAAATCGGTGCAGTAGATCTAGGGTTTAGCGATCATTAACATACACGTAATTTTTATATATGTAGATATATATATATATATATATATATATATATATATATATATATATATATATATATATATATATATATATATATATATATATATATATATATATATATATATATATATATATATATATATATATATATATATATATATATATATATATATATATATATATATATATATATATATATAAGAATTAATTACTTTTTTTTTATTTAGGATTTGCTTTATAATATTTTATATTATTTGCCGATTTTTTTCTCTCCTACCTTTTTAATAGGCAACATTTGTTATTTGCCATTGTTTGTTCTTACAAAAACTTTGTAACATCAAACAATTATTTGCCCAAAAAAGTGGAAAATATTTGACACAGGGTAAATTTGTTTTCTCTAAATCTTGTTTTCACCCTAAAAATATTTGATGGTCACATTACAGCAAAGAAATATTTGATATTTTCGGGCAAATGTTTCATAAGTGTGACCGTAGCTTTACATAAATATTCTTATAAACACTTATGAAAATATAATGTAAATATATGTACATAAATAGTACATATGTATATGTATTTAATAATAGTAATAGTAGTAGTAGAAGATAAATAAATACAAAAAAGTTTTCATACAAATGCTACAATCTGAGCTTATCATTTTAAACTGTTTAAATTCTTACCGGTATGATCATTATCGTCCTGTAGGTGATTTTTGAGATGATGCAGATGGGCATAAAAATGATGATGATGAAGAACGCAAGCCAAGTCAGTGCAATTTAACATTTTGCAGCATCAAAATATCTGAAATAAATATGGAAGTTACACATGTATTTATATAAGGGTGGTGGTTATTTTCCAACTATTAATTTTTGGTTGTAAAACCCATAAAATATTCGATCAAATAAAAGAAAGACGTGGTTCATAGTCATATAAAATTTGAGCTCCAGCCTAATATGGGAAATATATTTATTTTTTTTCGAATTAAATATTTTTTTTTTTTTATAAAATTAAATTTGTTATTCATATTTGTGAACTTTCAAAATAAAATAAAACATTATTTCGTTTACCAAATTATACAATTTGTACTAAAACAAATAAATATTTTTTGAGATCGATTCTTTTCGAAATTATTTTTGTTTTAAATAGCGTTAATAACATCTGTTGTAGCATAAAGACTGATTTTTTCGGATTTGATTTAAAAAATACATAGAGTGTAGAGAAATGCATGAAATCTACATTTGAGTCGATAGAACCATCTACATATATAATTCAATGTTTAAAGATGACTGCATGTTAATGTTGAATGCGGCTACGCCTCAAATGGTTTATACGCTGTGTCTAATTTTTGCATACTCTCTCGACCGGTATCTCACAAATAATTTCATCAATACTGGCATATAGTACGTTGTGGGCTTGTCCCTATAGACATGATCTTTAACAGAACTCCCAAAATAGTCTAAAGACATTAAATCGCAAGATCTAGGCGGCCAATTTATAGTCCCCAAACGTGAAATAAGCTGTTCACCAAACTCGCCTCTCAATTGGGCCATTGTTTCGCGTGCTATGTGGCATGTGGCACAGTCTTCTTGAAATCACATGTAAGCCAAGCCCAACTCTCCTATCTTAAGCAACAAAAAAAAAATAATAATAATAACCATCTGGCTAATCATCCAAAAATGAGCTTCGACGCTGAACACAATTTTCCAATAAAAAAGTGGACGATGCACTTCCTTAACTGGGCATGAATTTTGATAATAAAATTCAATAATCTGGAAGCGTTGTTTGTTTGTAAGTCGATTCGTGGTTAAATCTGAAACCAAACTGAATATGTTTTACAGTAACATCTTAAGCTCTAAACACATAGACGACAGCAGACAGTAAGCAGCAATATGTCAAAAATAAAATCCATGTATCTAAATGAAAACGATTATTTTGACGGCAGCACGACTGCACAAGAGCATTTGCTGCTGCTGCCAACTTAGGTTATTTTCTATTTTGACGGGCAGCATTAAACAAATATAGTGTTGCCATTATATATAAATTCGAGAAATAAAAACAAAAACTTTTTCTTTAATATTAAACATAAAAGAACATTACAAAAATACAATAAAAAAATAAATTTATGTGTTTTTATAGTTTTTCGTGATATTATTACATTTTTCATCAATAACTTTAATTTTATTCATTATAAAATATAAGTGCGGCATCCCTGAAATTTGTATTGCTAAAATACACATCAGCTGATTATTATGCTGTTGCTGTCTTCAAAATAATTATGAAGCTGACTTCAGAGCAGCATTTGAAGTTGGCAGCATTTGAAGTCGTGAAGTCGTGAAGTCTGCTGTCGTCTATGTGTTTGGAGCATTACACAAAAGATCCGAGCTGTCAAAAACAGTGCTGCTAAAAACAAAGTTGCTAAGAAATCAACCTTTATTTCACTTAACTGACGGTATATATTTGCCAAAGTGTCAAAGTATTTTTTTTTTATATTTATTACATCCGTTGCAACGAAATTTATCGAAAACTCGTTGAATCTTCATGTTTTAAATTTGTATGACAGTGACTATGGTTTGGTAATAACAAATTTACTTTATTCAATTATCGTTTTTAAAAGTTATCGCAAAATGACAGCCACACTTGGAAAATCCAATATATAGAATAGGTTATATTTCTAATATTTTTGAAATTGCTATTTTTGTAATATCTCCCATTTGTTAATCCTAGTATAGAGTTCTCCTTGGATTTCACTTTGTCTATTGATTTTGGACTATTTGAAAAACCGAATTTTATCTTAACAAACATTTTGCCTTCACAAAAAAATGTAAACATATAAAAATAATAAATAAATTTAAACAATAAAGAATAAGTTAAATCAAAATCCAAAAAAAGCAAATTAAAATATTCTTAACGAAACAGTATATACCTACAAAAAAAGTGAGGAAAAAATCCAAAGTAACACAAATCTCAACGACAACAAAAAACACACAAGTCTGAATAATTATTGAAAACAAAAGTAATAAACAGAATTAATCTTAATCTCTTAACAAATTATACTTATAAAAAAAGAGAAAAATAGTAAAAATAACATTAACATTAAAAAAGTATCTCCTTATAATAATATAACAAAAAATAAAATAAATAAATAAATAATAATAAAGTATGTCTACTAAAAGCCGTCGATGTTTAAGAAAAAAGATTAATTGTGGACAATGCAGAAAAGAGGTGAAAGAGACTGATGATAATATTGTATGTGACAAATGTGAGACCACTTACCACATCTCTTGCACAAATCTTAATAAGCAAGAGTTTGAATATCTTCTAAAAAACGAGAGTGAAGAGTATTTGTGTAAGAAATGCAACAAAAATAGCGATAAATCAGTAAAATTGGAGCTGCAAGAAATAAAAGAACAATTAAACAAACTTGATCAGCTATCTTCATTACAAGAAACAATGACCTTTATGTCTAAACTGTTGGAAATATTTGGCAACTCTATTGCAATATGAACGCCGCACAGTGGCTGAAAATCGATTTTCATTGGCCAAAAGTCAAATTTTTTTTGTCACCGATTTTTAAAATTTTTATGCCATTTTGGAGCCAATATATCCATATTAAGGTAGCCAAAAAATTGGGTTAAACTATTGATAATTGTGGGCGTGGCATGCTGTCAAACTGAACTGTTTTTTGTTATTTCAGTAAAAGGTGTTTTTTATCAGTTTTTTGTCAAAAATAAATGGTTACTACTCGCAAGCTATCATCGATAATGGCATGCGGTCTTTTTTATAATGTTGGTAGGATTATAGTCTTTAGTTGTTGTAAGTGGTTACCGCTCTAGCGTTTAATATTAGAGGTGTTATGAAATATTTATGAAACTACTATATTTTTCTAAAATTTAAACTTTAGTGGAATAGAACTTCTAGGGAACAAAAGGGAACAAGAAACGTATACCACCCGAAGAAAGGCGAAGGTGTCTTCTTTCACCCCATATATACTTTTGCACCCGCCACGACCCGCCGGTAGAACACTTTTTTAATTTTAATGAAATTACTCCAAAAAAATTCAAATTACTCTAATTTAAACAGCCCTATAATTACTCGTATACAATAGTGTATTAAATTTTTACTTTTTTGCCTAAAGGTTTATGTTTTTTACTTTAGACTACGTAAAACTAAAATAATTAAATATAATACCTGCGAAAGGCTTTTATGGCTTTGTTTTGATCAGTAATAAAAATATCACAATAGGTACTACAGTAAACATATGATCTCTTTCTCTTTAATATAACTGTTAGGGTCAGATAAAGTCATAAAGAATTTTATAAGAATAATCGCGACTTTAAACCACTAAAGATAAAAAGAACCCCATACTGGCGAGATACTAATTAGTTTTACCTGATATTAAGGTCTGTATAACAAGTGCAGTTTTGTTCAATTTAAGTACTACCTGCTATGAAATTGAAGATCAATGTGTGAATAACATGTATCTAAAAATATATAAAACTACGGATTCAATAAGGGATTACTCAATAATAAGTTAATCCTTTACGTGTACGTACGTATATTTGCAAGTGATAAATCATAACAGAAAAATATGGAGATCTTCGGTTATAAAGAACTGGCCGAAGAGTATTTTAGAAATAAAAAATAGGAAGATGTTCTTACTTACGTTAAAATAAAATTAAACTTAAATTCGTGTAGCACCGAAATATAAGAGCAATTATCTAATTTTGTAAAAGTACTAAAAAAGACGCTACAAAGAAGTTAGTTACAGTAAACAAAAGTTTTATATAAAAAGTGGTTAGAAGGCCAAATTACTGTCGCTGCAGAAACAGAAAAGCAAGATAAGGTTGGAAGACCACGCAAATCATTGGACAACTGCAGCGATAGATCTAAGAGGCGGAAACTTAAAGATGTTAACGATGCAATTGGTTGTACAAATATAAAAGAATCTTTCCTACATCAATTACGATCACAGAACCAATCAACAACAGTGGATATCATTGAAAAAGTTATTAAAGCTAGTCCAGTGAGAACAAAACGAATTCTTAAAAGTATACCAACTCCGAGCGATGCAATACAGTACACAAATGAGGAGGCATTGCCTTATTTCTGGATTTGAAATTAATAAAACAGCAATATATTAAGCTCAGATTGCATGCGATTGAAAAGGGCTCACATATCTATCCAGCATATCATCACATAACTGCTGCTAAAATGGACTGTTTGCCATCAAAGTATACAATTACAATCATACCAATTTCGACAGAGGTACAACTACAATCTCTACTTGATCACACAGCCGAACACGGATATGTTCATGGTATCAATTGTACCATTGTGATTGAAAAAGATTTTGGAAGATTCAGAGCCTCCGACTAGTACAACGCAAACAATGGATATTTGGAAAAATGAGACACCATCTTATACGAAATACTGCAGGCCAATCAAATTTGAATTCAAAAAAGAAACTAGTGATGCCATTAACAAAGAAATTAGTAATATCAAGGCCCAAATTGCAACATTACAGCCATTACAATTACAGTTAGATGGGCAGCAAATTGAAGTAAGCTACCAATTAGTCCTGATAGATGGAAAAGTAGGTCAGGCTTTGACTAACACGAAGGCTGCATCCAGCTGCAGTATATGCCAAGCAGCATCAACCCAATTAAACCAAGTTCCGACAAAATCATTAGATAATACCGATGCATATGAATTTGGATTATCACCATTACATGCAAGAATACGCTTCATGGAACATATACTAAAAATCAGTTATGATTTGGATTTCGGGTCTTCAGGATCCATAAGAAACAATGAAACCAACAAAGAGTTAAGAAGTTCAAAAAAGAAACATGTTCAAGATGAATATCGCAAAATTGGATTGATTTTAAATCAGCCAAAACAAGGGTCAGGCAATACAAATGATGGCAATACCGCACGAAGATTCTTTTCAGATCCAGAAACAGCATCTGAAATAACAGGAGTGGATTTAAACCTTATTTTCAGATTTAAAATAATCCTAGAAGTACTTGCGTGCAATGAAGAAATTGACTCTAAACAATTTGGAGATTATGCTAAGGAAACTGCAAAAATATATACAACCAACTACCCATGGAGAAATATGTCTGCAACAGTTCACAAAATCCTTTATCATGGAGAAGATATCATTAAATATCATTTGGTGCCACTTGGAGATCTATCAGAGGAGGCTCAGGAAAAAAGGAACAAGGATTACAGATTTTATAGAGAGCACAATACTAGAAAAATTTCACGAAATTCCACAAATGAAGATCTATTTAATATATTATTGGCAACGTCAGATCCACTCATCTCCAATATTCGAAATAAATGGAAAGTGGAACATCGGGAT
Source organism: Germaria angustata (assembly GCA_963681545.1). Lineage (NCBI taxonomy): Eukaryota > Metazoa > Arthropoda > Insecta > Diptera > Tachinidae > Germaria > Germaria angustata. Next base: position 76,843,131 of record OY812998.1, on the reverse strand, counting down.
TTAGATGAAGAAGCCAAAAAACTACTAAAGAACAGAAATAGCACAGAGCAAAATATAGAATATTTGCAATCAATATTTGTGTCAAATGAATAGTAATTATAATTGCCTTTCATTGCTATTTAAGTACGAAAAACATAGTATTAGTAAAAAATACTAATAAATAGAACCTACTTTGACAGCAAAAAATAAAAAATTCTTCTGTGGTAACAGCAAAATCTCCAGTTAATTTTACTATTTTTTTCGAGTGTAAAAATTTTTTTTGAGTGTAACATTAAAAAAAATCCATTATCACAAAAAATAATTACAATTATTATTAAGTTCCAAATATAAAATTTTTTTATATGCAAATAAAAAAATAAACCCATATTTCACTCCAAAAGTTAAAAAAAATCAAAAGTTCAACTTTGACCTAGAATTCCTTAAGAAGTACTCAATCAATTTTAATAGCGCAATTCACAATTACGTGCATTTGAGGTAGAATTTATTTACTAAAGCAAATATTTGCAATAAATTGTGAATTATATTTTATAAATTCCGTGCAATTTTTTTTCCAATTGTTTACTCTTTTATTGTCAGCTGTTACAAGTACTGACAACTATTTTAAAACAAAACGCTTATTCGCGAGTTGTACATTTTTTAAGCGATTTGAAGATTTAAAAACAAATTTTTTTTTTCATTTTTGCAATAATACCAGCTTCTGAAATGCGGCCGTTGCAACCGACGTCAATTTATTAATAATTTTATTAAGCATCAACAATAACAAGAGCACTACTTTTTCTGTTTTTAAACGAATTTTTTATATTTTGGAAACAAAAGTTTTTCTGTCAGCAAAATAAACCAAAAACATGTGTTTAAATATAACCAGCTAAGCACGATAATGGGCCGTGTGAATAAAAGGGTAGCTATAGCTTATGCTGGTAATTTTGTAGTTTTAACTAGTATTGAGGTGAATAAAAAATTCAGCTAAAGCTAGTACTTTATATAAACTAGTAAAAGCTAGTTTTTCCAGCGTTGGCTTAAAAAAGGTGTGAATAAAAAGCAGGGATTGCTTAATATTACTAGTTTATGCTTTGATTTTTATAAGCATCTGGTTGAGGTGCTTGAATGTGTTTTTCTGCTTTATATTAAAAAAGGGTTATTTTAATTTAAATATAAATATGCCTGCTTTTATGCATGTTCGCCAAAGGAAAGAATACCGCAAGAGAACACATTCTCATCCATCCGACTATTTCAATTTATACAGAGCAATGCGCATCATCTTTTGCTGATTTAACTGCAGGCAGTTGGGATTTTTTGAATAAAACTTTATAAGTTTTCATCATTTGAAAAAAACATGCACTACCTTTGTCACCCATTTTTGTATTTATTTATTTAGATCAAATATATAATTAACTAGTATCCACAGATATATCTGAGGTAGTCTCAAAACAACACTGAGAGATATATGTACGTTAGGATTCGTTGGTTATATTTTAAAACTTTTAAATAACAAATGACATTATACGATGTTGCCACCATGGTTTTTTTAATTTACCGCGTAAATAAAATTTGTGGGTATTTATTTGGGTATTTATGAAATAGATTTAAATTTAGCATTAAGCGAGGACTGAATGCATATTCAATCAATTTTCATTCTGAAATCAGTTGAAAATAGCATATTTATTTTACAGTTTATGCAAATAATTCCATCTTTTAAAAAATTGGCGCAGAAAATATCACAATTTTGATCAAATTAAAAATTAAAATTAATTGCAAAAGAAAATATATATATATATATATATATATATATATATATATATATATATATATATATATATCGACTATCGCAGTTTCAAGTATTTAGTATGTTTAGTTCGTTGGTGAGAGGCATCTAAGTTTTTATAAAAAATGGAATAAAGTATTCAAAACCACTTAAAATGCTGATAGTGGAAAACGGTAATTGTACTCTGAGTCAGAAAAATCTTAGCAAGTGGTGAAGGGCTCTGTTTGTATGCGAAGGAAAATACTTTGTTCCATTTTTTATAAAAACTTAGATGCCTCTCACCAACGAACTAAACATACTAAATACTTGAAACTGCGATAGTCGAATGTACGTGGCCCACGAAATTTTTAAATTAACCTAATTTGTCGAGCATAGCCCGTATGTGCAATCATGTTCCACAAAAGTAAACGTAAATGAACTTTATTTTTCAAACTCTATTTTTAGTTTCCTGCCGAAGTATAAGATTGCTGTAAGCATTGGTTTCTTTTAAATGTAACAGTAAAACGAAGCTTTTCCAGATATTAAAAAATAAAACAATTTAAAAGAAAACATCATTTACTTTAACTTTTCTGGAGCTTGCCTAATTATATATAGAATAAAATGAATTATTTAATGTCGAAGTAAATTTGCAATTCATACTTTTAAATTCCGGAAACATTATGCCGGGATTTAAAAGCAAAAATAGTGGTAGCTCTTAAATAATTTTTGCCAGCTGTTAAATTTTCCAGCTTATGCTATCGTTTTTTAGCACTAGCTATGTAGCACTAGCAAAGATTTATTCACACTTTTTCTAGTTTTAACTACTAGATTTAGCTAGCACTGAAAAGATAAAGCTAGTGCTACTACTTAGCACTTTGTAGCATAAGCTACATTTTTATTCACTCTACCCAATGTATAAGCTTTGTGCCGATTATTGTCGCAATTCACTTTTGGCCGGTATGAGCCGAAAAAAATTGACGCAATTAGCGCCGATAATGTAAACACTCAATAAAAAATTGTGACATATTTTTAAATCTGTGCCGATACAGCACGATAAAAATCGGACCAGATTGTGCTAGTGGCGCCGATAGTGTAACCTTAGCTTAAGATATAAAAAATAAATAAATTAAAATATAACGGGACATAAAAACTTTTTTAAATATGTTAACACAAAAATCGCTTTTTTGCGTTAAAAAAATATGAATTGATACCTTTGACAGAGAGTTTGCAATGAACCATTGCACTTTCAGCGCAAAGAAAAACTACGGATTTTATCAAAGCATATATTTACAAAGGTAGCATGTGCATTTGTGTATATTTTGTTAGTTTAATGTAAAACTATGCTATTTTCATTTGCAAATGCTACGATCCTAGACCATTTGCACTTGATCGTGAATTGCGCTAATGTAATTAAAACTGAGTCAAGCTGAACTAAATATCTATCCATTAAAAAAAATTACTTCAATATTTTGATCGGTTCAAAAGTTACAGAATTTTGGCCAATGAAAAACGATTTTCAGCCACTGTGCGCCGTTCTTTTATTACTTCTTTTGTGTATTCTTATTCTTTATTCATTCCTTTTGTAAACTTTGAATTGTAAAGACGTAGTCTTGATTTAATAAACAACTTGAATTCTAAAACAGGTTATGGGCCCAGGCTGTATTCCTGGCAATCTGAATCTTTGAATAAAGAGATTATTTGGGCGAATTTTGTTTAATTCAAAGTTAAAGAAATATAGAAAAGTGTTTGCATAAAAAGAAAAAAAATGGCATCGCTCTATCAAATTAAAAAACTAGATGAGAGCAACTATGACAGTTGGTGTGTGCAAATGCGCAGTGTTCTTATTCACAGTGGATATTGGAAGATTGTGAACGGCACCGAGAAAAAGGAATCAGCTGCAGATGATAAGGCCAAAGAGGTTTGGGAAGACAACAACGAGAAAGCACTGGCTTCAATAATGTTGTGTATAAAGCCAAGCCAGCTGAACACAGTAAAGAAATGTAAAACTTTAAATGAGGCGTGGTTACTATTAGAGGGAACACACAAGCCTAAAGGGCCAATCCAAAAAGTGTCTTTGTATAAGAGACTTATAAATCGAAATTGGCGGAAAAAATTGCAGAAACTGGTATTGCAATTAAGGATGAATTACTAGTAATTATGCTGCTATCTAGCCTGTCTGAAGACTTCGAAAATTTTGTTGTCGCCATGGAGACACGAGATAGGCTTCCAACCTTATCAACCGTTAAGCAAAAAATTTTAGAAGAGGGTAACCGCCATAGAGAGAAAAATGAACGTGAAGACTCATCAACTAACACACACACACAACATGCTTTTTCTATGAAGCTCTACCAAAAAGAAAAACAAAAACCACAAAAAACTGTCGTTAAGCAGAGAACAAAAGGCAAATGTTACAACTGTGGTCTAACGGGACATTTTGCAAAAAACTGTGAGAGAAAGAAAAAACAACCCCAATTGTTGCATGCAACGCAAGTTACAAATTCAAAAACAATAGAGCAAGCAGAATGGTGCGTTGACAGCGGTGCGACTTCGCACATGTGTTGCAGCAGAGAAATGTTTACTAATTTCGTTGAAAGTGAAGAAATCATTTCATTGGCTGGAGACAAGCAAATAGTCGCAAAAGGAAAATAGTCGCCAGAACTACATATGAACTTTATATCCGTGAGTCGTATTGTTGAGAAGGGCTTGACTGTAAGATTTGACTCAAAATCTGCTTTTGATCAACGTTCAGATGGAACAGTGGTGTTGAATACAAAAAAGCAAGGTAACCTTTTTTGGTGAAGGCCAAAAATAAAAGTCTTTTTACTGCTGTTGGCTCGGATCGGACATGGCACAACAGGTTTGGCCATGTGAATAATAAGTCACTGTATGAAATGTCGAAAAAATCAATGGTTATTGGTAATGGTTTTTAAAGATAATGCTAAGACAGCACGATGTAAAACATGTATGCTTAGCAAAATCCATGTTTCTCCTTTTCCCCATGAATCACAAACACGAACAAAACAATTGTTGGAACTTATACACAGTGATGTATGTGGGCCGTTTAAAATTAATTCTCTTGGAGGCTCCAAGTATTTCGTTACCTTCATCCATGATTTCTCAAAAAGAATTTTCGTATACTTTATCAAAAACAAAAATTATGTGCTTAAAGTTTTTCGGAATTTCAAACAACAAGTTGCCGGCCATAAAGGCGATTAGAAGTGACAACGGTGGTGAATTTGTCAACAGAGAGTTTGACGCATTTTTACAAAACGAAGACATTCTCAGGCAGCTCACGGTTCCCTATACGACACAGCAAAATGGTGTGGCAGAAAGGGCAAACCGCACATTAGTGGAAATGGCACGGTCAATGATGGTACATAGTGGTGTACAGCAAAACCTGTGGGCAGAAGCAGTAAACACAGCAGCTTATTTGCGAAACAGATGCCCAACTAAAATTTTAGGCGAAAAGACACCTTATGAAATTTGGTTCCGCAAAAAACCTAGCGTGCGTCATTTGAGAACATTTGGCTCAAATGCAGTATCATTGAACAAAGCTGTTAGAAACAAATTTGTGGCCAAAGGAGACAGTTTCATCATGGTTGGCTATTCCCAGGTAGCTAAGGCTTACCGTTTGTTTGATAGCACTAATCAAAATATTGTTAAAAGGCGGGATGTGCTCTTTGAGGAGCATGTTTTTGATAACAAGAAGGCTGATGGAGAAATTTCAAGTATCGAGAAGGATTTTATAACGTTTGATTTTGAAAATAAACAGCAATAACAAGTAGATGTTGAAGTAACACAAACACACACTGAGACAAATGATGAATCTTCGGAGTCTGATGATTGCAGTAATTTGGTGGGTTTTGAGACGTCTGAAGAAACTTCGGACGAAGCGACCAGTGGCAGTAGGGAGTATGCACTTAGGAGTCGTGGCCGACCTAAAATAGTCCGCACAAGCGTAAGAGGTAGGCCAAGAAAACAACAAATATTGAACAATTTAGTAGAGAAAAGTGTCCCAACAACCGTTGAAGACGCAATGAACAGTCCAAACAAGGCAGAATGCCACCGACTGTACTAATGCAAAATATAGAAGTTGATGATAATTGCGATGATGATGGCGATGAAGAAGGTGCTTCTTTTGTGTCACATGCTAACTATAATACCCGTATATAAGTAAAAATGATTAATTTTGAAACTATTTATTTATATTCTTTTTTATGAATAACAATCATCATTTTAGTAACCTTAACTTTTTTAATGATTATTTAAAATCTATTAATTCTCCACTATTTAATATTCTCAGTGTTAACATAAGAAGCATTTCATCCTATGAAAAATTCAATAAATTTAAAATGATAATTGCAAAATTTTCTAGACTCCCCAGTGTTATAGCAGTACAAGAGACGTGGTTTTGCGCAAACTTATCCCAAATTTACAACATACCGGGATACAATTCAATTTACTGTTGTAGAAACGATAATTATGGTGGAACCTCTATATATATTCATAATAACTATCAATGCAACATAGAAGTTTGTGAAAGTAAAGAATATTTAGAGACAATAACAATATCAATTGAAAATTATAAGATTAATAGAAAATGCCTTAAATAACATCTTTTTATATATAACAAAAGTGTGATTTTATAAGATTTCTAAGTTTTACCGAAAATTTGGTTGCTAAATATGGTAGGTTTCCTCAAATCGTTGTTGGTGATTCTAATGTTGACTTTTTAAATAAAACATTATCTTCAAACATCATAAATGTGTTATCTAGTTTCAATTATGAAAATTGTCATACTTTAATTACACGTCCTGCTTCAGGTACATCTTTAGACAACGTATTTAGCAATGTAATGGAAAATATTCTTATTGATTCTGTTGAGTGTTCTATATCAGATCACCATATCATATCTTGTAAACTGAGAAGTCATGCTAATGTTTCCGAATACATAGAGTCAACTAGGAAAACTTATAACTATGATCTTGCAAAAGAAAGCCTTTTTAACTCTCTGCAAACATTTGTGGTCACTGGAGATATAAATGCAGATATCTCAGAAATGATTAGTTACATTTCAAACGCAGTATTAAATTCCACTATAGAAAAAAATAATAAAACCAATATCAGAAACAAGATAACTCCATGGATAAATTACAGTCCTTAATAACATATAAAAAAAGGCTTTTGAAATTAAGGAGAAAACGAAATTGTAATGATCTAGAAAGAAGAATAAAAAGATTAAGTAGCGTTATCAGAAAAGCTTGTGGGAAACAATGAACGATTACTTAACCAAAAATTTAGGTAAAATTAAACAGGAACCAAAAAAATGTTGGAAATTTCTAAATGAAGTGCTTGGTAGAAACATAAAAAATAAAATAAATGTTAAAAATTGTGGTGGAAAATTTATTATAGATGATAAAATTAAAAGTGATACTTTTAATCAATATTTTTTGCAGGTCCCAAAGACTTTAAAGGAACAAATTGAATATACCTCAAGTGACTCATCTAATGGGCTTAGAAATCTAAATCAATGCCAATATAGTTTTCACTTTTCTCATACTTCTGTACAAAAAAACTGTGGTTATGATAGAATTTCACCAAAAATTTTGTTTGAATGCAGGGGCTTAGTTTCTCCTTATCTCTCGAATATATTTAACAACATGATTGATATATCAGTATATCCAAACGATTTAAAAATTGCAAAGATAGTTCCAATACCAAAGGAAACTCATGCTAATCAAATAGATAAGTTTCGGCCGATTGCTTTACTGTTTGTTATGGATAAAGTCTTCGAAAAGATTTTACATAAGCAATTGTCATCGTATTTAGAGCAAACTAATTTATTATACAGATGTCAATATGGCTTTAAAAAAGGCTGTGGCACGGAAGAAGCGGTTGTTAACCTTGTGAACAATATTTGTCAAGGCTTGGATCAAGGATATAGAGGTGTTGCTGGGATATTTTATGATTTTTCAAAAGCTTTCGATCTTGTGGATCATGAAATTCTTGTACAAAAACTGCAATATTATGGTTTAAGCTTACAAGCTGTTAGTTTGCTTAAGAACTATCTAAGTGGTCGAAAGCAATTCGTCCAGGTAAATAGCTGCAAGAGTCAAATGGGACTGGTTGAATGTGGCGTTCCACAAGGAAGTGTTCTAGGTCCACTTTTGTTTACTGTTTACTTAAATGACATAATGAATCTTGGTTTACTTGGTAATTTATTTTTGTATGCCGACGATATTTGCTTATTTTATCCACACAAGCATGAAATAGCTTTGAAGATACATATGGAGCGTGATGCAACATTAATAACAGAGTTCTTGAGGATAAATAAATTAATATTAAATGCTGACAAAAAAAAAAATGCTAAGATTTAAACCTTATGCAACAAATAATGACGATTTCAGCATATTTATAGATGGAAATGAAGTTTTTGAAAGCAGTGTAACGAAATATCTTGGTGTGTATATACAGAACAACTTACTATGGGACACACACATACAGCATCTGGAATCTAAAATAAACCCTGTTATTGGACTAATTTACAAATTTAAAAAAAAATTTGACATAAAAACAAAACTTGTGATCTACCAAGCACTTATTCAAAGCCACTTAAATTATTTACCCATTATTTATGGTTACAAAAGGTGTAGCGAGCTCAAAGCACTTCAAAGGGTTCAGAATAAAGCTTTAAAAACTGTTTACAATTTGTCATTAACATATTCCACATTAGGCTTATATAAGGATGTTGCCGTAACAGTTCTACCAGTTTATGGGCTTTACAAAATTCAACTTTTACTACATGTTTTCAAATCGTTGCATAATATTGGCCACCACACGATAACTTTCGCTAGGAACCAAACTGCGTTTAATACGAGAAACACTATGAATCTCCGAATAGGTTTATGCAGATTAGAAACTACTCAGCAGCGCATAGAACACATGGGTAGTTTAGAGTATAATAATCTTCCTCAGCATATAAAAGATACCGAAAGAATGTCTATCTTTAAAAATAAATTAAAAGAATATTTATTGCAAAATTTAGAAATAATTCTTTAAAAGTTAACATTTAATTTAATATATACTTTTCTTTTCTTTTGCATGCCAACAAATGAGTATTTTTTCTTTTCATTTAATTAAAAATTTAACTTTATTTAATAACTCTTTTTTATATATGTATGTATATGCTTGTAAGGTAAATCTTATTTATAAATTTTTTATTGCCAACTCGTCTCAAAAATGTCCTAATGGACGCTGAGGCACAAAATAAATTGTAAAATAATATAAATTCTTAAATAAAGAGTTAAAAAACAAAGTTTGCATTTATTTCTACATGGAGAAATAGTCTTGTAGACATGTGTGTAGAAATTTATTTGTATACACACCAATTCACTTTTTAATTAAGAACAAAAATTCTGTGAGCAAACAACTGTCTTCACTTAAATTTTTGATTCATTTGACTGAAAAAAGTCTCAACTAATGCTTATGTAAGAGTCAATAAATGTCAAAAATTCCCTGTTCGAACTGGCTACAAGTAACCAGAAAATTGCCTGAGAAATTTACCAACCTGAATTTTTTACACACTCTTAGATCTTTTTTTTAACTCAATTACAATTTGCCTTTATTAAAAATAATTACGCAGAAGCTGTGTACCTAAGCAACCGGATTTAAAAATATATAAAAAAGAATTAGATAATAGAATTAAAAATCAAAAGTTAAGGAGTAGCTAGACCTTTAAATTTAGAATGCATAATAAATTTGAGACCAGTTTAGTAGCTTACGAAAAGGTTGTGAATGTTTACGGGTAACTTCTGCTTCAATTTTGTTATTAAACCTTCATGCCAAACTTTACCAAACGACTGGAAAACGCCAATAAACAGAGCTGAACAATAATTTTTTAGAAGCAGTTCTTTTTACATTTACAAGTCTATGTTGTTGGTCGATGGTGCTAAGTTTCTTTCTGAAACTAGTTTGATGATCCGGAATACATCCAGAGATGTTCATTATTGGGATCAGCCTGCTCGCAAGCAGTTTCTCAGGTTTGACATGTTAGATAACAGACTTATATGCCTGTAAGATTCCGCATGCGTGTGATCTTTTCTCGGCTTAGGGATCATCGAAACCTTCCATTCAGCCGGATAGTGTTGAAGCAGCAAGATAGCATTAAAAATTAGAAGAATAATTTTCTTTGCTATTCTTAGCAATTCCACGATCATTTTTTTTACTAATTTTATCAACATAAGGAGATATTTTCAGATTTAGGATAGCAGTGAATGTGTTTGGTGTGAACAATTTCTTAAATGCTCAAAGAAAAGGTATCAGTTCTTGCCAATTTATACACTTAAAAGGCCGTGAGTAATGCAGTTTTATATACATACATACGTTTACAATAGTGGGGGATTGGTCTGAAGACAAATATAAAGAAGGCTAAACTTAAATCATTTCTATAGCCGCTTCACTTCTCCTTCACTACACCAAAATCAATAATATCGGGAATTTTCTGTCGATTTGTTGGCTAATATGTTGGCTGTCCACTTAAAATTACATTAAAATCCATATTGTATGTGGTATCAAACAAAACACTCGTTGGAGAAGTTTCTTATAGTCGTTAAGTGGTTGCTTTAAATGAAGATGATGCTATTTCTATTATCTAAGTTGTATTTCCATTTGGTTTCTTCATGTTCTTATATTCAATTCCTACATAACAGTTGGTTTTTCTAGTTTTGTTCTAAGCTTCTCTAAATCTCCACAATATTTCAAACATTTTCTAAAACAAAACTGATGATGTTTGGGTTAGACCCTGTGGTTTTGCAGCATGGTGCTGTAACATTTTTAACGAATTCTATGCCGGAATCAAGTTATATATGATTGTTGCATGTTGCTGTCCCGTTTCAGATGAAATTACAGGAACATTATATAATATGATAAGACAATTGATACCTTCCATACCGGTTACAGATAGTTAAGTTCTACCATTCCAATGAACACTTACACCAGTAATCACTTCTTCTTAAAATGTATCATGATTTTTTTTTACACTCTCGAATTGAAGTTCTGAACGATTAAAAATTTTGCTTATTACCAAACCATTTCTATCATGATCAAAAGCTTTAGCAGTTGCCACAAGTATACACACAACGTCACGCTCGCTTATTTTGCATATATCCAAAACTGACACAGTTTAGGTATTATAAAATTTATTTGAACATGTTTCTTCTTGGTTATAATAGCATGAGCAACCGCTTCAGTCAGTTTAGATAACATTGACTTCAAAACTCTATTAACTCTTTCCACCTGACCATTTGCCTGTGGAGAAACTACAGATATTTTTACGTGTTTTATGTTATTTTGTACAAGAAATTCTGAAAACTCCATAGATGTAAAGCAAGTACCTCTATCGGTTATTATACGTACTGGTCGACTAAAATTATCTAAATATTTCCGTAGTGAGATACACACTTCCTTAGAACTTACTGATCTAACTGGATATAATTTAACATGTTTGGTAAAACCATCCATAACAACTAAAACGTGTTTACGAACAGATCTAATCGGTGGCAGTGGAAAAAAATGCTCAATATGAATTGTGTGAAATGGATAGGTTCCTTTGGAATGCAAATTAATTTATCATCATTGGAACGACAAGACGGCGTATAAATTATGCATTTAACACATACTACGTTTATACGCACGTCTTATTTGCAAATAAAAAAGAAGAATGTTGCCGTATAACTTTTTTATTGTAACTTATTAACTCACTTAAACAAGTCGTGAATAACGACACTATTTGCAAATAAAAAACGAGACGTTGCCATTTCGTGAACGTTTTTGTGTTTTACTTACCAAACAATCATATTTTCGTCACATGGCATCACTAATAATAACATAAGTTCTGTATGCAATTACCCGTATAAACAGTGAATTAGTTATTTGCAAATAGTTCTATTTGCAAATAAGACGTGCGTATAAACGTGGTAATAGAGAGCACAATACTAGAAAAATTTCACGAAATTCCACAAATGAAGATCTATTTAATATATTATTGGCAACGTCAGATCCACTCATCTCCAATATTCTAAATAAGTGGAAAGTGGAACATCGGGATTTAGATGAAGAAGCCAAAAACTACTAAAGAACAGAAATAGCACAGAGCAAAATATAGAATATTGGCAATCAATATTTGTGTCAAATGAATAGTAATTATAATTGCCTTTCATTGCTATTTAAGTACGAAAAACATAGTATTAGTAAAAAATAATAATAAATAGAACCTACTTTGACAGCAAAAAATAAAAAATTTTTCTGTGGTAACAGCAAAATCTCCAGTTAATTTTACTATTTTTTTCGAGTGTAAAAATTTTTTTGAGTGTAACATTAAAAAAAATCCATTATCACAAAAAATAATTACAATTATTATTAAGTTCCAAATATAAAATTTTTTTATATGCAAATAAAAAAATAAACCCATATTTCACTCCAAAAGTTAAAAAAAATCAAAAGTTCAACTTTGACCTAGAAGTCCTTAAAAAGTCCTTAATCAATTTTAATGTAATTAAAACTGAGTCAAGCTGAACTAAATATCTATCCATTAAAAAAAATTACTTCAATATTTTGATCGGTTCAAAAGTTACAGAATTTTGGCCAATGAAAAACGATTTTCATATGTGTGACTGCTCTGACTATAATGAAAGACCGAACAAAACAAGCGATCGTGGACAGTTGATTTTTGGGTGTCCAGTAGATAAGTGATCTTATAAGAAGTGTTGGCTTGGCTTTCCTTATAAGCTCACTGGAACAAGTTGGCTTGGCCTTTTCTGTTAGGCTATCACTGGGGAATAGAGACTGTTGGCTTGGCTTTCTCTATCTCTCCTATATGGCATAGGATCATAATCGCGTAGGAATTGTTGGCTTGGTTCTTCCTACGGGATTGTTATTTTTGGAATGGAGGACTGCTGGTTGTGCTGCCGCTCATCTTGGAGAGGGAAACTGCTGGTTTTGCTTTTTCCCATCTCTAGGAGTTGGACTGCCGGCGATTGCTCTCTCCTCACCTCTGGACAATCCTAGCGTCACCGTGCTGGAGTATTGTATTTCCCCCATTAGTAGTGGAGTATCTTGCGAATTGCTTATCGTCACACTGACATTTTTTTATTTGTTTACATTTTAATTATTTACTGTTTTCTTTGATCCTGAATGTACGGGAATAATAAATGGCTGAATTTATAACGTTGATAACAGTATTTTATTTGGTGTTTATAAATTTCGGCGTCGGGACGCTGGGATTGGTATTATTCCATTAATTTTACTTTGTGTAAACGACTCCTTGACTCCGCTGACCTACCCCAGCCAATAGGAGAAATTCCGTCGTTACAACATCAATGACTGGGTAGTCACCAATTAGCTTATGAAAAGTTCCACAAGATTATTTTGGTTTTGCGTGGAGATTGTAAAACCGACCAAGATAAACAAATTCGAAAGCAGTATTGTTTGAAAAAGTCTAGATTATACCATAAAGATGAGGATAGGCCAAAATTGGTAGTACCTAACAACATCCGGTGGCGAATTGTGAAGTTATTGCACGATGACATGAGACATTTTGGCAATCCAGAGGATACGGCAAAAGTTTGGGTTAGCCAAAATCATCAAATATACCAAGTACTGCATTTCCACCTGCATTAATTGTTGCTATAATAAATCCCGTGCTGGGAAATCAGAATCTTGTTTCCATTACATCGAGGTCAAACCAGTTACTTTTCATACAATATATATTGACTATTTAGGTCCATTTACTAAAAGTAAACGGAGCCTATCTTACGTTCAGATTCGTTCAGTAAAAACCTGGTGGTAAAGGCTGTTCGTAGTACAAAAACGTTACCCATAATCAGCACCGTGAACGATATGACGTCGTATTTGGTGTTCTAAAACGAATCATTACTGATAGAGGTACTGCTTACACGTCAAGAGATTGGGACGTAACTTTGCGTGACCTGCAGTGCTCCGTGAACTCACAGATAAATTGAACAACTAAATTTTCACCTAATGAGTTAGTATTTGACTTCAAGCTGCGAGATATTATTCAAAATTATCTGGTTTTGATTACTGAGAAGCGAGCTGTTGTAGTGAAATATATTCAACAAGAGCGCGAAAATTGGAAGAAACATTTTAATGGAAACACGCCGTCCAGAAACATTATGCCGAAAATGACATTGCAGTTATAGAAAACGAAACACCTGCTACTGGAGATTCTTGGAAGCTTTAACCTAAATTCCGAGGCCCTTACGCTGTAACCAAAATCCTGGGAAACGATCGTTATCTTATAGAAGACGTGCCAGGACTCCAAGTCACCAGTCGAAAATTCTGTTCAGTGTACGCAGCCGATAAAATGAAATCATGGTGTAATAGTTGCCTTATTCTGAATAAATCTCCAGAAAATGATGACTTCGAAATCGAGGACGATTCGGTACCAGGATAGCCGAGCTGTCTCCCTTTGTTGAAAACAGCAATGTGTTTTCAAATGTCAAAGAAAAAGAAGGAGAACTGAATTTAACTTGAAAAACGATAGATGTTTGCATCTCCTTAATTTTTTTTGTTTTTCTTTTTTTTACGAAAATCAATAAACTTAAAATTTAAATAAAATTATATTGAAACTGAAACTAAACGGTTTGCCTTATTTTATTGTCCAAATAAAAAGTCATCTTAACAGAACATCAGGAGCCTATCGTCAACAGAACCCGTGCTGGTAAGCTTAACTGAAGCAAGTCAAAGTTTAGTTTAGTTAGTAAAACTGCTGAAAGATCTTAGCACTCACTCTATACCCTGATTTAGTTTGGATGATCTAAGAAGCTTAAAACTATTGGACCAGGAGAACATCAATCCTGGATTAAGGCATATAGACGTTCAATAGTTTTGTGACAGAGACCTGAAGCAAAAAAAAATATAAATTCTGAATACTTATATAGAGAAGAAGAGGCAGCCGCCATATTGACGAAGCCATTAGCGAAAATGAAATACTGTACGTCTGGAGATGCTTTGTGTTCGTGATGTTATAAAAATTTATTGCACCAGTATTTTTTATCTTTTGCTATAACGTGATAAAATAGAATATAATTGCAGCCTTGTATTATCCTTTTAAAAGTAAGAAATTATATGTATGAAGCCAACAAAAATTATTTTATTTCCAAGAAAAAATGCTAAATGTAATCAAAATTAAAATTTAGAGGAAAATTTTTCCTAAAAAAGAACATATTAATTAAGTTCTTCGTAAATAATTATGTACTTCATATGTATGTAGATACGTATATGGTAAATAAGATACAGCATAAGAGAATATTATCCTTTTAGTTCCTTTACACATATTTTTTTCAGTGTTTACTAAAGTTTATCGTGAAATGAGAATTTTGAGAGCATTAAAATTTCTGCCTTCTCTTTCTCATTTGGCTAAATTTAAAAAATCTTAGTTTCAAAATTTACTTGATCGTTGTACGCACAGCTTATATATGTAAGTTGTTCATTGTGTTGTTCTAAAACAAATCCACCTAAAGCAACTTCAAGAGCTCAAATGAAGAATTCGCTCCTTACTTTCCATATCTCCAATTTGTTATGATTTTCCCGATCACGGGCAAAATTTGCTCGAATTTGATGATTTTTTACACTTACTTTAAAATGAAAACAACAACAAATACAAACTTGTTCGTTTTCAATATGAATAACTAAAGGACATTTTCTTTTCGTTTTATAAAAACCGTCCCTTATATTGATTTGTCTAACAGTGCCACAAGTTTTAGCTTCTCAAGAATACATGATTATTAATTATGATTTGCATACTTATATATGTACATACATATGTAAATATGTATGCATGTTTGTATGGATAATAAAATAAATTAAATTCTACCCAGTGTTCGGTAAGCTACTGCGGACAATTTTATTTGGCTGACTTCAGACTGATCATCTGAGTCGGAAGATGAAAAAGTAAATTTGGGTCCATTTTCTTAAAAATTATTGAAAACTTTATTTTTTCAGTTTTTGTCAATTGTTCAAATATTTTCCAACACAAACCAATCATCATCATCAGAAAAATTCACATTTAATGGGAAATCATTTCGATCACGATCGTCGGAACACTGTAAAACAAAAAATAATAAATAACAAGGTATATATGTATATATACATGACAGATACGCCGATATACGTATTTGTTCTTTTTTTTTGATGTGTGTGAGATAAATTTAAATTTAAAAGTACAGTCGATGATGAAATAATCTTAAACAAAACAACAAAAGTTATAATACCACCTATAACAATTCTTAAGTGCAAAACCGATGAAATTCATGAAATTTTCAAAACAAACTGATATGTATACACATAAATAGCACCAATCAATATGGCAGCCTTGTAATACTGACAGTTCTGTATCAACCGTACAGCACACAACAAGTGCAATCTTCTATTAAATTTGAATTGTATAAATTGTATAAATAAATGAAATAAAGAATATATATATAAAAACTAAACATCATCAACGTTCCTGATTCTTAAACAAAGCAAATACATAACAACTGGCGAACGAGGCTTGAGGATTCAACACCGCATTCAACATGCTACATATAGAAAGTGAGGTTAAATCGAATCCACATGGTACTGGGGGTGAAGGTAAATTGCAAATGGATGAAACATTGAAAATATTGGCGGATACGTTAATGCAGTTGCCTGTAAGAATACAACCAGCTGCACCGTCACACGGCATAAATTTACAGCCTTTTGACGAAAACAACGAAACATTCGATTCATATTTACAAAGAATCGAAAACTATCTTGATTTAAGACAAACGAAAGTGCAGAAGACAAAATCTGTGTAAAAATTCTCCTAAACTGTTTAAGCCCAAAACTTTACCACACATTAACATGTTTAACGGCACCGGACAGCCCAAAATCAAAAAGATTTGAAGAATTAATAAATTTACTACGCTCCCATTTGCGCCCTATACCAAGTGAAATTGCAGAACAGCGTACATTTTCTAATCGAGTTCAGCACGAAGGTGAGTCCATTGCAAATTTCCAAGCAGATTTAAAAAAACTGTCAACAAATTGTAACTTCAAGTGCGGAAATTGCAATACTTCTACAAATTCAACTCACTTGAGGTCACAATTTGTAAGAGGCATTCGCGATAACGACATACGTGATCGACTCTTGCAGCAAGATGCAAACAAAACGTTTGATGATGCTGTAAAGCTTGCACTGGCAAGAGAATCCTCCAAACTGGAGAGCAAAGAAATGCGAAATCAACAGTTACAAGTAAATCAGATGAAAAACAAATTTAAGGAAAATAAAAACCAAAAATCTTTCCGTGGCATTTCTGAAAAACTGAAAGTAAATGCTTCAAATGTGGTAAAATGAATCATAAAGCCAACAAATGCTCAGCAAAAAATTTAAAGTGTATTAGGTGTCATAAGTCCGGGCACATTCAAGAAGTCTGTCTCAGTAAAAATATAGCAGAGAATCGCGCAATAGAAATCACAAGTGACGTTGAAGAATATTCGGACTCAGACTCGATGGGAAGTATAAATACAATACAAGTAGTCCAGATAAATAGCATTCATGGCATTCAGGACAAATTCTTAGTAAACTTAACGGTAGAAAAATCACATTGCCGCATGGAAGTAGATACATACCACGTTTATACGCACGTCTTATTTGCAAATAGAACTATTTGCAAATAACTAATTCACTGTTTATACGGGTAATTGCATACAGAACTTATGTTATTATTAGTGATGCCATGTGACGAAAATATGATTGTTTGGTAAGTAACACACAAAAAACGCTCATGAAGTGGCAACGTCTTACTTTTTATTTGCAAATAGTGTCGTTATTCACGGCTTGTTTAAGTGAGTTAATAAGTTACAATAAAAAAGTTATACGGCAACATTCTTCTTTTTTATTTGCAAATAAGACGTGCGTATAAACGTAGTAACAGGTGCAGCTGTATCTACCATGTCGCTACAAACACAGAAAAAGTTAACTGGCAAGGCAAAGGTAAACATCACGCACAAAAATACACGCACACAGGCTGATTTATACGTCATTGATGCGAAAGTCTACTGCATACTTGGAAGAGAATGGATCAGGCAATTAAATCTGAATATATCGGACCTAAATGTAATCGAGAATGTTATGAATGAGGCTCAATGTAGGAAAGAAATTGGTAAAATAACGAATGATTATAAAGAAACGTTTACGCAAACTAGAGGCACGATACCAAATTACAAATGCAAGCTCGAGCTCAAAGAAAATATTACACCCAAATTCATATGACATCGGCCTTAAAAGATAGAATCGAGGAAGAATTTATTCGTCTGGAAAACGATGGAATTATACAGAAAGTGGAATTTTCTGAATGGGGAACACCAATAGTTCCAGTAGTGAAAAAGAACGGCGACATTCGTATATGCGCCGACTATAAAGTTACAATTAACAATGCCATAAAAGATGATAGTTATCCTATACCAACAATTGAAGATACATTCGCAAGGATGAGCGGAGGAAAATATTTTATGACATTAGATTTACATCATGCATATTTACACATGCAGGTCGACAATATTGCAAGCAATAAGCACACACAAAGGAACATACAAGGTAAACAGGCTAATGTTCGGTATCAAAGCAGCGCCAAAAATATGGCAAAGGTTTATGGATTCCATATTGCAAGGCAAAGATAGCGTGTCATGTTTTTTTGACGATATTAAGCTACAAGGTAATTCGTATGAAGAATTAATTAAGCGTTTTAAACAGGTTTTGCAAAGGTTACAGTTGCATGGATTACATTTGAACAATGATAAATGCCAATTTTTACTCGATCACGTTACATACTTGGGGCACCACATTGATAAATTTGGTATCAAACCAATGAATGATAAAAATCAAAGCATTCAAAGGTGCACGAGACCAACCAATGTATCGGAAACAAGGGCCTTTTTAGGTCTGGTAAACTATTACCATAAATTTCTACCTAATCTGGCCAGCCGGTTGCAACCAATTTACAAGTTCTTAAGGAAAGGTACCAAGTATTCGTGTTCATCAGAATGTGAAGAAATATTCAAAGAAATTAAACGTGAGATTACCAGTGCAAAGATATTGATACCATTTGATGACAAATTGCCACTTGTTCTGGCAACAGACGCATCATCACACGGGTTAGGAGCCGTAATATCACACATAGATAACAAAAATGAAGAAAGACCTATAGCTTTCGCCTCACGATCGTTAACACAAGCCGAAAAAAATTATTCGCAAATTGACAAAAAGGCCACCGCAATTTTCTAAGGTCTAAAGGAGTTCTTTCAATACTGCTACGGGCGCCGCTTTACGCCAAATAAATACTTACCCACCATGTCAGCTGTGCGATTGCTAGACTATGCAAATTTTTTATCGGGTTTCGATTATATTATACAATACCGGCCAACAAAGGAACATAGTAATGCAGATTTTTTATAAAGATTTCCTGTTGATAATCCAAGCAATAATGTACGCAAAGATAAAGCAACAATATCCCAAATGAATCAAATAGAAACACTTCCAGTTACACAAAAAGAAATCCAAATCATGAAGGATGAGGAGTGCAGGAAATACTTTAACGCTTTGCAAGCAGGTGCGACATTACCTCAAGGCGAATCTATCGAGGAATTTTCATTGGAAAATCGTTGTATATTCAAGGGAATACGCGTAATGATACCGAAGTCCCTACAAAAGAGAATCCTTGACGAACTACACACTGGACATTCGGGTATAGTTCGAATGAACGAATTGGCTCGAAGCTATGTCTGGTGGAGGGGAATCGATAAGGACATCGAGGCCGTGTCAAGAGCATGCCACATCCGTGGGAGTACCCAACAGGCCCCTGGCAGAGGGTACACATTGATTACGCTGAACCCTTCATGAATACGTATATACTAATCGCAGTCGACGTATACAAAGTGGGTAGAAGCCAATCAGCTCTACAAAAACGGTTAAGATACTTCGCGAAATATTTTCAAGATTTGGTCTTCCCCTAGTACTAGTTTCAGATAACGGTACAAGCTTCACAGCACAACAGTTTCAAAACTTCATCAAGTCGAACGGCATCCGCCACAAATTTTGTCCCCCTTATCATCCTGCTTCAAATGGTCAGGCGGAGAGATATGTGGCAATAGTTAAAGAAGGGTTGCGATCATTGCTTAACGAAAATGGCGACGTTGGCGACAAACTATGCAAGTTTTTAATGCAGTATCGAAAAATACCGAACGCATCAACAGGATTGTCTCCGGCGGAATTTATGTTCAAAAGAACAATCAGAACAAGAATTGACCTAATCAAAAGCGATGTAGCACACCGAATAATGACAGTTTTCGAAAGGTGATTCAGTGCAAGTACGATTCTACAATAATAAAACTTGCAAATGGAAAACGGGAGGATACTACAGAAGAGAGGAAGCCGAACGTTCGAGGTTCTGATCAATGACGAGAAACATAAGCGCCATGTCGATCAAATAAGAAGTTCGGACTGCCAAGTAGCGAACAAAAGAAATTATTACGACACCGAAACGGACGTACAAAATACAGATGCAACACTGAATTTACCAGCTATTACGCTCACCATACGAGAGAAGCCGCCACCTTCAGGATTGCCCACACCATCGCCGTCAGAAGTGCCATCTATGTCATCACCAGAACCTGTTTTGGTACCATTACAAGACAACCTCAACAAGCAACAAAGTCCAACCAACCTAAGAAGATCAAGTAAAACAGGAAAAGCACCAAAACGCCTTGATTTATGACAGAAGGAAAAGCTGATATGTTACACATAAATAGCACCAATCAATATGGCAGCCTTGTAATGCTGACAGTTTAGTCTTTCCTGCATTCATTCTATTTTATTCTTTCTTGTATCAACCGTACAGCACACAACAAGTGCAAGTAAATCTTTTATTAAATAATTGAATTGTATTATTAGATTAAATAAATGAAATAGGGAATATATATATATATATATATACATATATATATATATATATATATATATATATATATATATATATATATATATATATATATATATATATATAAACTAAATATCACCAAACCTTACTGGGATAACTACCTTGTCGTGGTGTGAGGGCTTAAGTGTGGGCTGAATTGCACACTTCTTCTGAAGGCAAACGAGGGTCCTCTATAGGATCCATAGTTTAACTGAAGAAGGCGGTGGGCATAAAAGCCTGCATACTAAAAGTTATCCACCCCCAAATAGAGGTGTTACGCGACCCGTGCCTATCTGTTCTCTTTGCAGTCGGGGGCATGAGACTGTATTTAAACGGAGCTTTGCTGATACCTGGGCACCTCAGCAAATAGACTACGCCCCCTCCACGTTACTGGGGGCTATGACGTGGAGGAGATCCCTTTCCCCCACACTCGTGGGACCAAAATTAATAATAATAATTATAAACAAAAAAACGAAAAAATAACGCTGACGACAATGGACATACAAACGGATAACGGAACAGAAAATCGGACAAGGACAGCGACATCAAAAAGAGAGGAAGAGGTGGTAATACCCGGGGGGGACTTAAAGTCAACCCAGCCTTCAGTGACAGGTGGGAACACCAACTCTGACTCTCATAACGTAAACCAGTCAGCTAGAGATGCTTCGCAGAATCTAGACAGACTGGTGGATGAGGTGAGCGACAAAATCGCGAGCCTAAATACTGGAAAAAAGCCGCTCTCTGGGGCTCAAAAGGCGAAAACTTGCCAAGAAGAACCAGGCAGCAGCTAAAAATGCGCAAGATGCCCTAAATGGAGCATCGGAGACTCCCTCCACCTCGGTAGAGACTGGTAAGAGGATCCGATCCCCAGAAGAGCAGAACATTGCGGAGCAGAAGCATAAAAAAGGTGCTCCTCGTCGACCAGTAAGTCGCCAAAACCGGGTGTCTCCCTTCTTAAAGGAGTCTCTATGAAGAATCCTTCTAGTAAGGGGGTCAAAGGTACAGCACTTACTGAGAAGGCGGGCACGTCGGCGAAATCTTCCGCGGAAGCAGAGAACGTCAAAAAGCGGAATCACGCGTAAGAGGAAGCTAGACGTAACTAAGGAAAAAGAGCCGCCATCTTACGCTAAAGTAGCCAGGAGGTTATATAGGGACAATCTCCGCTACGCGGTAATTGACACCTCACGTCCGACTGGCAAAATACCAGAAAATCAACAGCAAGTGGTTGAGGATCTGGTAAATAACGCGATATTGGAATACGTTATGGCAACCGATAACGGATCTCCAATAAAAATAAACAGCTGCGAGTTTCAAAGGGGCGTGCTGTTGCTAAGATTAGCATCGCAGACCTGCGCAGCTACCCTAAAGGAGTTGGTAGAAGGAATCCCTCCGCCATGGGAAGGCTGTAAGCTGGAACTAGTGGAAGGGAGAAATATACCAACTCTAACCAAGGCAACCTTCTACATCAAAGGATGGGGATGCAAATTCACATCCGACCGTGTTTTGGAGGTTATTGGTAAACAAAACAAAGAACTGGCGGTAGAGAAATGAGAGGTGTTCCACAGAGAGGAGGACCAAAATGGAACTCTTTTTGTGGTGGGCATCGACCAAGGATCTATTTCCAGCCTTTCCAAATCTGAAGGGAAGGTGTTCTTTGTTTCAAAAGCCGTCTATTTGAAAATAGGCAAGTCCTGTATCGGCAGCCAGGGGAAAACCACCCCCACCAACGATAGGACAAGCACGGCACAGGCTGCATCTAGCCAAAATCAGGCGGGTGTCTCGGAGGTCCAGACGGCCAAGGAGGAGTTGGAGCACAAAATCACCAACTCTAAAGAGGACCGCCTATTAGAAGGATGATGTGGGAGGTCATCCAAATTAACCTCCACCGGAGCGAGACGGCAACTCACGCTTTGATGGAGAAAATTAACAAAGGTAAGATACATGTGGCATTAATACAAGAACCCTGGACGACAAAAAACAGGGTTAATGGATTAAACCATGTAAACTACCAATTATTTTATGCTAAAACAGGGAATCGTCCGAGGACCTGTATTCTTAGTCACAACAATTTATGCTTTCTTTTATCTACAGAGTTGTCAACAGCAGACGCAACAGTACTGAAGCAGAGAAATGGAAACATATGCCTAGCATCAGTATACTTGCCGTATGATGCACCGACACTACCACCAACGTCGGAATTACAACACTTGGTAGAAGATTGCAGAATAAAAGGTAGGAAAGTACTAATCGGATGCGATACTAATTCGCATCATATTGCATGGGGTAGTACTAACATTAATAAAAGGGGACAGGCTCTTTTAGAATTTCTAAATACTAACGATCTATTAACTGTTAATACTGGTAATACGCCTACCTTTATTAATGGGATTAGAGAGGAGGTATTAGATGTAACCATATGTTCTGAAAACGTAATCGATGAAATTGCTGAATGGAGGGTTCTGAACGAGCACTCATTCTCAGATCATCGTTATGTTATGTTTAGAATTGCAAGGCAACCGCCAGAACCTATAACCTTTCGAAACAGGGCTAAAACTGATTGGGCAAAATTCGAAAAGTCACTTGATTCTCATTTAGGGCAGGTTTCTTTCAACCGCCTAGAAAGAGAGGACATAGACAGTAAAGTCAAAATCATTACGGACGCTTTAGTTGAGTCGTTTGAAGAGAGTTGCCCACTTCGGGAAAGAAAATCCCCATACGAAAAACCCTGGATGACAGGGGAGATTCGGGCAATGGGGAGAGAAGTCCGCCGACTCTATAATAGAGCGAAACGTAAAAGATTACCAGTATATTGGGAGGATTATCGTGATAAACTCCGAAATTACAACAAGAGAATAAGAACAGCTAAACGTACATCCTGGAGGCTTTTCTGCGAACAGGTGGACAGTGTAAGCGATGTTTCTAAAATAAAAAAATTTTTGTCAAAAGCCCACATCCAGGCTGAATCATTAGTGGATGAAACGGGCAAGAAAATTGAAAATGTGGAGGAAACCATTAAACTCCTCATGGATACACATTTTCCATGCAGCCCGGCCGAACCTTCGGCTATGCTGGACGATGAGAGAAATGGTGTACATGAGGTGCCTATTATCAGCGATAGGATGGTTATGGAAGCGATAAAAAGCTTTTCTCCATTTAAGGCTGCGGGTCCGGATGGTATCTTTCCGGCGCTCCTGCAGAAAGGGATGAATTTAGTTTCGACACATCTTGCAGGAATTTATAATGCATGCCTAACACACGCATATATTCCAGTAGGCTGGCAGGAAGCGAGGGTAGTGGTTATCCCCAAACCTGGCAAGCCAAATTATTCTTCACCAAAGGCTTATAGACCAATAAGCCTAACTTCCTTCTTGCTGAAAACCATGGAGAGGATAATCGACGACATGGTTAAAGGCAGGATCGCAGGCCATATGCTGAGGTTCAAGCAACACGCATACGTTAAAGGTAGATCAGTGGACACTGCATTGCATAATGTGGTGTACTTTATAGAAAGGTCTCTAAATGAAAAAATGTACACTCTCGCGGTTTGCATTGACATTGAGGGGGCTTTCAACAACGTGCATACCGACACACTTATCCATTCTCTGGACCAGTTTAATGTCAACCGGGCGATACGCGACTGGATTGGCAGTATGCTAAGGAACAGATGGATTAATTGTGAGGCGCACAATATAAGTATAAGAAAAAGGGTGCAATGTGGAACTCCACAAGGGGGGATTTTATCACCCCTTCTATGGACCACAACAATATATACCCTTATTAGGACTCTGACCGATGAGGGATTCGAGACAGTCTGCTATGCAGATGACGTCATGATACTTCTGAAGGGAAGGGATCCAAATCATTTGTGCAGGAAGGCCGAGGAGGCATTAACCCTGGCACACAACTGGGCTCAACCAAGAGGGTTGAACGTTAACCCAGGAAAAACTGAAATTGGCCTATTTACAAGAAAGACGAAGATAGCTCCATATGATGAGCCGCGCTTTCTTGAAAGGACAATAAATATTTCCGACAGGGTGAAGTATCTAGGAGTCATTCTCGATCGGAAATTAAAATGGAAAGACCACATAAACGAAAGAGTCAAAAAGGCTCATATATGTTGGTCAATCTGTAAACGGGCCATAGGCACAAGATGGGGGCTGAATCCAGAGATGACACACTGGCTTTATAGTAGCGTTATCAGGCCGATTATGACCTATGCTTCTATAGTGTGGTGGACGTCGATGGAATATAAATGCAACATCAAAACAATACAGAAAGTTCAGAGAACCTGCTGTCTTGGCATAAGTGGGGCCTTCCGAACGACATCAACAGGGGCGATGGAAACAATATTATCTATCCAGCCAATCGAAATTCGTATAAAATACGAAGCGGCTCTTGCAGCAAAACGACTAAAGGTGATGGGTGAGTGGATCGATCAGGAACACGAAGCGCATCATCAACGAATCTTTACGGCCATAGGAGAGTCCATACCGGAAAATGTCGCAAATGACCGCATACCGGAGACTAGACTAGAGGCCAACTGCGGAACATTGATCCCCGACATCCATTCCTGGTTGACCGACCCTTGGAACCAGATCCCCATGGGGCTTCATTGTTACACGGATGGATCAAGGTCGAGAGGGAAAACGGGACTTGGTGTTTATATAGAAAACACCACAGAACTGTTTTTCCGCCTGCCGGATTATTGCACAGTTTTGCAGGCGGAAGTTCGGGCGATAACGGAGTGTATCAGGGAACTCAACGTAATGGGGAGGTCAGGACTTGTGAATATATTCACAGATAGTCAGATGGCCATTAGAGCAATCTCAAAGGAACGCACTAAATCACGTACAGTTTGGGATTGCAAAAACGCTATTAACAGTTACTCGACACATGGTGAAGTGCACATCATATGGGTGCCAGGGCACGCGGGGATAACTGGAAATGAGAGGGCAAACTCCCTTGCTTTTAGGGCCATAGAGTTAGGTAATATAAGCTTGGAATGCGCGAAACCCTTCGATGCAGTTAAATCCGAGCTAAAGACTTGGGCACATAGGGCCCATTCAACTCTCTGGAATAACGGAACCATGGGAATCAATACAAAAATTCTATGGGGAGATCCAGACGAGAGAAGAACGAGGGAGCTGCGAAAACTTAGTAAGCTCGAACTAAGTAGAATAATGGGAGTTGTCACAGGGCACTCTCAACTACTGGCACATCTTAAATGCATAGGAATAGCGGGAGGAGATGAATGTAGAGCATGTGGGGAGGAGAGCGAAACGTTGGAACACTATTTGTGCCAATGCCCCGCCTTCTCACAAATAAGATCCCGATATCTTGGGGGTGACATCTTACCGGACATAAGCCGATTACGGGGAATATGCTGGAGGAAATTAAGGAACTTTGTGAGTGACACGGAGTTTCTCTAGACCTTTGGGTCAATGTGTTATGGTTAAAATCAAAGGAGCGCACAACAAGCCTTCACTGGCTTAGGTGTATGTCGTATGACATGGGCTGACAATACCCCTCCAATCAACCTAACCTAACCTAACCTAAATATCACCAACGTTCCTGGTTCTTAAACAAAGCAAATACATAACACAAACAAAATTAATAATTATGCTATTAGAAAAATGTCAATAGGCTTAAAATTATTTTGCCACAATAAAAATGGTTTCGATAAAATGTGTAATGTACTTACAAATTCTTATGAATTTTTCACATACGCAACAAAATGTGAAAAACAATATAAAGCTCTCATATTTGGTCTCTATAAATTTGACCCTATGATTGTTAAAAAAAAACTTATTGATATGGGATTGAAATTTCTCGACGTGAAAATTGTTACAAAAAAGAGTAACTACAATGCGGATTATGTCATATATGTCGTATAAATTGAACGGCAGTCAAACACAATTAGAGAACTTAAACAAAACTACTCAATAATGGACTATGGGAATTTCAACGTCCACACAAAAACAGAATTACACAATGTTACAACTGCCAGATGTTTGGACATGGTTCTAGCAGATGTAAAGTCAAGACGTTTTGTGCTAATTGCGCTGGACACCATAAGACTTCTGAATGCAAAGAAACTATGATTAAGTGTGCGAACTGCAATGGGGCTCACAAGGCCGATTCTAAAGATTGTCCAAACAGAACAAGCTATCTGCAATTAAGACAACGAGCTCAACCAATATCGAGACGAATCACTCGCAATAATGAGACTCTCCAAACCGCTAACTACTATAGAAGTTTTCCAAATACTCTACGACAAAATACACCTAGTGCTGCAGGAATCTGGCTAGCAAATAATGGCAACAATAGTAACGCCAACCTTATCAACAAAGACTTGTTTACATTGCAAGAAATAAAAAGTTTAACTCTGGAACTTATTACAAATCTCCGCTACTGTAAAAGTAAAGTGGATCAATTGGTGGTAATAACAAACCTCGCTTTCAAATTCCTATCTTAATGGCTAATGGACTTAATTTGATCACTTGGAATGCTAGAGGCATTCACAGGAAATGCCAGGAATTGTTCCAATTCTTTGTAAATCATGACGTGCATATTTGTCTGCTATCCGAAACTTGGCTAAAAGATAATTTATCTATCAAACACAGAGAATTTTATGTGTATAGAAATGACAGAGAACATTCCAGAGGAGCAGGCGTAGCAGTTATTGTTAAGAAAAATATTCGTCATTCATTACTTCCTATTGTTAATACTAACATCATTGAGAATGTCGGTATTAACCTTTTTACTAACAATGGTAGTTATAACATTTATTCCTGTTATTTTCCTGGTGGATTAGCAGGTTCTAATAACAATAGGAAAACTTTTTTAAAGTCAGATATTCGTAAACTTACAACAAGTAATGGAGAAAAATATATACTAGGCGGGGATTTTAACAGTAGACATCAGAACTGGGGGTGTATCAGAGCCAATTGCTGGGGAAATATATTACTTGAAATGACCGAGTCATATGTTATGGTTAGGTTAGGTTGATTGGAGGGGTGTGATAGCCCATGTCATACGACATACACTTAAGCCAGTGAAGGTTTGTTGTGCGCTCCCTTTAATTATCAAACACAACTGCCAGAGTTATGCGGCAGGATTCGAGCCTGGGACCTTCGCACTACGAGTCTAGTACACTACCTACTAGTCTACGAAGGTCAGTGAGTCATATGTTATAGATATTATGTACCCTGATGATCATACATATGTGTCTTCTAGCGCAAATAGGCAAGGTTCTACACTTGATTTCTTTTTGACAAACACTCTTCAATCAATGTCGCAAGCGATCGTGATAAATGATTTAAGTTCTGATCATCTACCAGTTAAAACAATTCTTAATATCCATGCAAATATTCTACCTTTGTTAAAATATGACTTCAGTAAAGCTAATTGGAATACTTTTTCGAGATCTATTAACAGACAAATAGAGTTACCGAATATGAATGATATAAGTCGCGAGGAGCACATCGATTCTATGATAGTTAATTTTAAAAATATAATAAATGAAGGTATTAGAGCTAGTGTACCTAAAAAGCCACCGGCCAATGTTTGTAAATCATTACCCCTGCATGTAAATAACTTAATACAAAGAAGAAATAGTATAGGCGAAACTGGCAACGCTTTAGAGATATAGAAGATTTTCATGAAGTTAAAAGGCTTAACAATATGATAAGAGCAGAAATAGAAATTTTTAGAAATAAGTCTTGGAGTCGTCTTCTTTATTCTCTTGATAAAGATTCTCCCCCTTTCGGAATATTACTAAAATCTTAAAGAAAAAAAGGCAAGAATATACCAATCCTGAAGCAAAATAATCGTCGGTATTCAACAAATCTAGATAAATGCGAAATACTTGCACAAACATTTGCTGCTAATCACATAATCTCAGCTAATCTAGGAGATGAGGATATAATATCACTAGTAAATAATACCATTCAATCTCATCATACATCCCGTGCGGGGTTTGCTAGATCCTCCATCGGGATCAAAATCTAGCACGACGATGGACCGGAAATATTACTGAATAACGATGGATATATTGATTAGGATCTAGACGAACATGGGCTGGGAGCTACCGTATTCTGTGACCTCAGTAAGCACGAGTGATATCGTTCTTAAATGGCTCACGGGCCAATGCGGGGGCTACCACCGTTCTGGCTCTGTACGCAACATCTCATAAGGATCTGCGTCAACCCTCGCGAGGACCTCACTGTTTGCAAAGGCACCCTCGGTGTCAATGAAACGGGCACCTTCGAACAAAGATAACGGCTTCAAGCGGGGACCCAGAAGAAAAACATGAACATAATAAAAAAAACAATGACGATATAAATCCTTTTCACCCCAGCGGAAAGGTGGTGAGATCCCCACCAAGGCCAAGACATCAAGCGTCGAAGACGACGCTAAAACATCAGCAATATGGATACCACAACTGGTAAAATTTACACCAAAGAAGTACGGAAAGGGAAGCTGTTTCACATGGACTCATTTTGAAGACGTAACAGTCATTAGCTGCTACCTAGCGCCCAGTGACCACATAGAAGATTTCCTAAAAAACTGGATGATATTGAGCACTTTGGCCGAGAGATCGGAGGAAATCTCATAGTGTCAGGCGATTTCAACGTCAGAGCAGCTGAATGGGGCATGCAAACAACAGGAAGAGGTGTTATTCAAATGATGGCCAAACTGGGAATTCTGGCAGCGAATGTAGGAGATGTACCCACATTTAGACGGCCTAGCTACAGGGGCACAATACCAGACATCACAGCACACAGAATAACAGACTGGAAGGTCCTCGAAACCTACACTGGCAGCGATCACCAATACATTTCGTACTCAGCTCTAACTGGAAACGTTAACAGCGCAAACGCAGGGCGACAGATCACAAGCACGCGGAGATGGAATGGCAAAAAACTGGACACAGCAGCACTAATGACAGAAATGGATGACAAAATCGAAAGGATATCAGGTATTGCAAACGCCTCCACGACCGTGGAGGAAGTCATGCAAATAATTAAGGAAGGATGTGACAAATCGATGCCCAGGATTGGACGAAACAACCGAGGGAGAAAAGAAGTTTACTGGTGGAACGAGGACATTGCAAGAGCGAGAAGCGACTCCTGCAGATACAGAAGGAAGTACACCAGAGCTAAACGGAGATACAAGGCTGTAAGTGAAAAAAACGCATACAAACTTGCGAAAAGGAAACTGCAAAGGGAAATTTTTGAAAGCAAAAGAAGGCTATAGGAACAACTGAGGGAAGATATAAACACAAATCCATGGGGTACGGGTTACAAAATAGTCAAGGATAAGGTGGGGATCAGAACGCCGACACCCCTGATGGACGCAGAATAGATGGAAGAGATGGGTTCTGGTTGATAGAAGTTACACGGCAGAGATGATAGACATCCCGTTGTTCACCGCGCAAGAACTGGAAACAGCTGCTGGAAAACTAAAACCTAAGAAGGCGCCTGGACCAGACGGTATACCGGCGGAAGTGATCAAGTACATAGCCGAAAAGCGGCCACAAATACTTTTAGATATGTACAACAAGTGCCTCATAGAAGGTCTTTTCCCAAAAGCTTGGAAGCTACAGCAACTGGTGCTTATCAGCAAGGGGAAGGGTGACCCGAACTCGCCATCAGCTTACCGACCACTATGTATGCTCGACACAGCAGGCAAACTTTTCGAAAGACTCCTAAAACCTAGGCTACTGAACGCCATATCTACCGGAGGAGGACTCTCAGAAAGGCAACATGGCTTCAGACCAGGAAGATCTACCATCGGAGCATTAAAAGATGTCGTCGATGCTTTCTACGCCGCCCAGCAGAAAAATCATTACAGCAGACAAGTCGTTCTTCTGGCAACACTGGATGTGAAAAACGCTTTTATTAGCCTAAGGTGGCCCGACGTTATCCAGGCCTTAGAGACTTGCTTCCGTATACCGACATATCTCTCGCGAGTGATAAGAAGCTACTTCAAAGACAGAGAGCTCATATATAATACGAAAGAGGGACAGAGGAAAATCCCACTTACATCCGGGGCCGCGCAAGGATCAATATTGGGCCCAGACTTGTGGAACATTAGTTATAACGAGATACTGAAGATTGAAATGCCGCAGTACACCCTTCTAGTTGGCTACGCCGACGACATAGCGGCTGTAATAAAGGCCAGAGATACAGAAGAGGCAACACGTAAACTCAAGCAGGTTTGATTAGGACGAAAGCATGGCTTGATGCACATAACCTGCAGCTGGCGATTCAGAAGACGGAACTAGTTCTTTTAACCAAAAAGAACATACCTGTCGAAATAGACATCAACATCGGGGACGTACCGATACGTACAAAGAGATGCGTGAACTACCTCGGCATCCGACTTGACCCTAAGATGACATTTTCAAATCAAGTTCAACATGCAGCAAACAAAGCAGCAAAGGTTACGACGCAGCTAGGCCACTTAATGGCAAATATAGGAGGCCCGCGACAAAATAAGAGGAAGCTGCTAATGGAAGCAAGCAATAGCATTCTTCTCTACGGTAGTGAAATCTGGGGCAGGGAAATAAATGGAAAGCGAAAGAAGGCCCTACTCTCTGTACAGAGAACATCTGCTATAAGGATTGCTTCCGCTTACCGCACTGTCTCAACAGCAGCCATTCTTGTTATAGCGGGAACGATCCCAATAGATTTGCAAATACGAGAAAGGGAGAAGCTATGGATAAAGAAACAGACAGATGGTTTCGAACAAAGGGGCAAGGAGATTTTAAGACAAGAGACCCTTCAAAGAAGGCAGGCAAGATGGAACGAGGAAGATACGGCCAGATGGACGAAGAGACTTATTCCAAACATAAATAGCTGGCTAGAAAGGAGAGACGGTGAGGTAAACCACTACCTGACTCAAATGATAACCGGCCACGGGTACTTCAGGGAATATCTGCACAATATCGGCAAGTGCAGCACGCCGTACTACTTATATGAAGAAGGAGATATGGTCGATGATGCTGAACACACATAAATGGGCCGGCAAACGCCAGGAACTTGAGAACCAAATAGGAGAAATGAGTGCTGAATCCATTGTGTACCGTATGACACAAAATAGGACTTGCTGGCAAGCAGTAGCTAAGTACTGCAAACACATTCTCATGGAGAAGAAACCTGACATAGAAGCAGCAGACTAGACACGAACTAGCAAGGCGGGAACCTGGACACAGGCCAAATTCGAGATGAGGGCTGAAATCTCAGCCAAGAGGAAACCACCCTGAAGTAATGCATCACAGCGGTCCCGGGGTTGAATCACTTTCCAAGAAGAGGAAATAAGGAGGTTTTTTAGTCGGTATACCAGTTTTTTCTTGGAGAGCCCGACATAGCACGGTCAGTGGCGACCCCGTGCATGCAGTAATGCATTTTTCCTTCCTTTCCGCCAAAAAAAATCTCATCATACATCAAATGTTAGCGGGTCAAATCATACACCAGTAACGTTCGCAGAAATTTCTTTTATAATCAAAAAGCTTGCACCTAACAAATCTTCATGTATTGATGGCATTAATAACAAGTGTTTAAACGCTCTTCCAAGACTTGGAATCAAATATTTAGCGTGTATAGTAGATGCTTGTTTAAAATTATGCTACTTCCCTCGTGAGTTTAAAGAGTCTAAGGTTATTCCTATTACAAAACCAAATAAACCGCCAGAAGGTCCATCTTCATATCGACCCATAAGTCTTTTATCATCCATTAGTGAAATTCTTGAAAAAGTCATTAAAAATAAACTAACTACATATCAATTTGGCTTTCTCCATTTTTCCGATATAATCATGTTAAATTTGGGAGTTATTATATGAATAAGCATACACCAAACGGGATTGTTTGAAGTCTACTGATGATCTGGAATTACCCCCATTAAATTGCATGCATATAGACAGTTTAGCCCATAACAAACGACAGATTTCTTAATAATTAAGAGACAGAGTATCCCGAATAATTTGACAAACATTTTGAGAAATATTGAGAACCTGTATAAAAAACTTTCTTGGACCCCAAGGAATATCTGCTGCAAGACTTTGTTTGGCTTTTTAAAATACATATAATATTGCATAAAACTCTCGAATTTGTGTCGAAGAAGAATACAAATTGTTTGATGCAATATGCTAAATGTAATAATCTATGGACGTTAAAAGTAACTAACTCATTATTTGTTGCTTCAATCTCCTAGATTCACTACTAAATTCTGATGGAACATAATCAGCGTTGAAGTTTAGTGTTTCATTAGCACTTGTTGCATTCATCTTAAAAGCTAACAGCCTTATGGAAAAAAAATCTTACTTGAGACTTGAAGTTCACGTTAGCTACCAAAGACTTTAAGGCTAACAAACCTATGTTAAAATTTCTTATGCAAAAACAGTATGTTAGCTATAATAAATTTTACATGTTGATGCTGGCAACACCATCATTCTCTCTTGTCTCTTTATAGTTAACGATGCAAAAAAACGAGTATTATTCATCCGGATAGTCGGATATATGGATAATGGTTTGCATTGTTTTAATATAAAATGTCATTTTTCGTTACTTAAGATGTAAATTAATATTTATAGTACATAAAAAACATAAACTAAATAGATTTATCGCAATGTAAAGTAATAAATACGCCTATTTTTTTGTAAAGGTTTTAAACCGATTACTTGAAGAACGAGCTTTGTTTACTTGTGTTGATTGTATGTACATCACTGTAAAGTTTTGTATATTTACATTATCGGGTATGTTCTAGAGTCCGAATTCACTCGAAAGTGGATTACTTTAGCATTTTTGGTGTTCTGCAATTCACATCCCCATGTTTTTATTCGTTTTCAATTAGAGTAGTAAGGGGTGGGTGAAAGTAAAACGAATCGTACTTTATTCTTATAAATGCTAACATTATTAAGAAAAATACAATTTTGGTTTTTAGTTTGAAGTGTTTTTTATTGAACTTCATCAAAAAAGATCAATTTTTCACAGAAATAATAATGCAAACAAATTTTTTTTAAACTTTGCCAAAAATTTCAATTTGGTTTTGGCAGATCTCACTTGTGTAAAAAACATGAAAAAAATACAACAATTTTGTTTATGTTCGAAAACACAAAGTTGCCCTGCATAATAAAGTTTGATATATCAATCTTTTTTGAACTAAATCTCAATGCATTTAGATCTTATTGATAAAGAAAAATGAATTTTTTTGAAGGAAATTAAAACTAATTTCATATATATAAATCTATTTAAACAATAATTATAATAATTCGAATGCATTTAGTTGTAAAATCGGAATGTAATAATCAGGCAATACTTTGTTTTAACAACAAATGGTGCCAGGATAACGTAGTCGATATGTCTATTGCCGGCAAACAGCCGCGCTGATAAATAACGCCAGGCAAACAGACCAACCAAAAGCAAATAATTTTAATTTCGTTCGTTGTCTTTTTTGAGAGTATTGAATAATTTTATTTTCATTCTATGTTTCTTTAAGAATATTAATTTTGTTTTTATTCGCGTTGAAAATTAAATGAAAAATTTTAATATCTTTTTCATACTCTGTAAATTGTTTTACATTCAATTTTCACGATGATTTTTTTAAGACATGTCTTTTTTATTTTCTTTTAAAGTTGCTCCCGAAATCATGTCACATTTTCATGATGATTTTTAAAACATGTCTATTTCTTCACTGTTGTTGTAAAAAAAAAACTCTTATTTGACAGCCAGAGTTGTTTTTTTTTTACTTTATCTTTAATTCCTTTTATTTCTATAATTTGGGCGCCAAAAACGGAATTTAATAACTTGAGAAGTAAAGTATTTAAAAAAGTAAATTTTCTTAAAAAAATCAAAATTGGGTGCTATACAGAAAAACCTCGAAGAAAGCAATGGAGGTAAAACTAGTTGACTAAAACTAGTAAGTGGGTGAAGCAATGGCGGAAATGCTGAGTGGAGCGAGGTACATTTTCGTTTCTTATGAACGACTTCTTGGGAGATAAGTCGTCTTTTCTGAACTATATCAGAATAAGCCGAGAGACATTTAATTTGATACTCGCAAAAATCGAAGGTGATATAGTAAAACAAGATACCATCTTGAAAGAAGCGATAACTCCAGCAGAGAAACTGGCAGCTACACTCCAATACCTCGCTACTGGAGAGTCCATCAAAAGCACAAATTATCAGACGAGACTATGTGAAACCTTTCTTTGTCGTGCAGTTCCGGATGTATACCAGGCAATTTGGAAACACTTTAAAAATTAATATTTAAAGGTTTTTGAGTAGGTACATATGTATATGAAAAATATATTATTTTATTGTGCCTATTCATAGAATGAAATACTTTGGTTTATTATTTTGAAATTAAAATAAAACAAGTTAAATTATTATAAGTGCATTAATTGAAATAAATTCGTCTTTTATTAATATATAACTTTAAAAAGTGTATATCATTAGCTCTTGGCAGATTGTGAACAAAGAGCTAGATCGCTTGACACGGTCCATATATGTAGGATTACGTACATCATACAAGTTTTCGTGTTCCTGATATTTAGATATTAAAAGCTCCACAATTTCGTTTTTCCACGTGGTTTATATTTATTTGAACTTTTTATTTATATTTATTTTATTTATATACACACAAAACAAAAAACAAGCACTTGTCGGTTTAAAACAAGAAAAATAAAGAACACAGAGATATAACCACAGACGAATGCAAATAAAATATAATAGTAAAATTGCGAATGACAGCTAAAAGGAAGAGATGTATTTTCCTTCATTGTTGTTGTAAAAAAATCACGAAAACAGAAACCACGTTTCTTTTGCTACCCCTCTTTCTTATCTACCTAATATGCCTACAAACA
This sequence comes from Germaria angustata, assembly GCA_963681545.1. Classification (NCBI taxonomy): domain Eukaryota; kingdom Metazoa; phylum Arthropoda; class Insecta; order Diptera; family Tachinidae; genus Germaria; species Germaria angustata. The sequence continues at coordinate 76,807,514 of OY812998.1, read as the reverse complement.
AAAAAGACATGTCTTAAAGATAAGTAAAAAAATCATGGTGAAAATTTGGTATTACTTTTGTAATTTGTTAATTTTTTTGCAACTTTTTTGCCGACCGCCGTCGATTTTTGCATAGCTGTGGCCGTTGACATTTAGATTTTTTTCTAACATAAACTTCGAATGTGGAAAAACATGCTGAATTCAGAACACCATTTTATAAATTATGGGGATTCAAAAAATTTTTCGTTTTCAATCCGAGTCGAAACCTGGAACATACCCGTATATTTTATCTTTATATTTTTCATAAAATATTTTAACATTGCTTTAAAGTAGGTGAGTAGCTGCTTTAAATTATTTGATATTAACATTGGTTTGTTAAGCAAACAAAAGTTTTTGCATGATACTTTAAAGAATTTTGCCTAACATTGGTTTACCAACCTGTTTTAAGTTTTTTTGCATAAGGCTGTAATATTTAAGCAATTTTTTAGCAACTCCTAAATCAAATTATGCATACAATATATAGGAAACCGATGAAACATTCCAAAGTCTGATTCTTCTTAACTTCTTATTTTCACTTTAAGCTCTTCTCTCTTGTGAGAAGGATTATATTTATTTCCATTGACGTGTCATATCCGTTCTTGGAAGAATTATATCAATATAAAAACTTAATTTTCTGTTTATATAATCCTTTCTGACAAAAGTTGGGGTATTTACGCTCGTTATTGAGAAGAAAAATTTTTTTTGTAATTTTTTTTTGCTAATATGAATTTATTGTATCTTCAAACTGAACTAACAATAAGTATTCAAATCTTATATATATATATATATATATATATATATATATATATATATATATATATATATATATATATAATTATTAGGCCCAACCAGTGTCGGGCATAAACTTAGTGATAGTAATTAATAATACATAAATGTAGTGTTAAGCACAAAAATATTTATCAAAAAGTTTCATCTGGAGTATTGCGTATTAAGGCCGTAGTATCCTTCTTTTTTAAGCGGATGTGTCCAGGAAAGTTCAAGATGTTACGAGCAAGGGGATTAGGATGGGACTCGACTTTTGTTAAATATTTGCCTGAATAGTTTGCAATTTCAGCGGTCACAAGTGGCATATTTAAATCCAGATGTAAAATTGAATTTTTGATGTACCATGGAGCTGATGTAATTAACCTTAAATTTTGTTTTGCCTTCGTTGTATTCGCTCTACATTGGAAGCTGAAGCAGTGCCCTATAGCTGAATTCCGTAACACCATATGGGTTTCCCAAGCGACTTGTATATTAAAAGTTTACAATCTAGACTGAGGGGAGAATTTCTACTAATCAGCCAATGTATCTGGGTTAATTTAACCTTCATTTGTGTTAGCTTAGAGTCAATGTGGTGTTTCCATGTAAGCCGTCGGTCAAGATGTATACCAAGGTATTCGAATGGGGGAACAAGTGTCTCTTCGTAGGATAAATGTGACATGAACACACATTTACTTTTATTCCCCATAAGTACAACCATATTAACCTATTGGTGGTTATTATGTTCCTGAAGATATCGGGATGCCTCGTGAGGGTTTTCATGCATACTAAGGCAGGCGGTATCATCGGCAAAAGTAGAAGTGAAGATATTACTGCTCAAAGGCATATCACAGGTATAAATCAAATACAAAACTGGCCCCAGTATACTCCCCTGTGGCACACCGGATGAGATAGTTTCGGGCACACTCATGAAGTCTCCTTCCACAACAGTGAACTTCCGGGCATGAATGTAACTTTCCAAAAGATTTACAATGTTTATTGGCAGATATGTCTTCAATTTTAAAATTAGGCCTTCATGCCACACTTTATCAAATGCCTGAGAGACATCAATAAAGAGGGAAGAGAAATACTTCTTTTCTTCAAATGTTCTTCTTATAAAATGTACCAATCTATGACATTGTTCAACGGTACTATGCTGACTTATAAAACCAAATTGATGGTCCGGAATGCACCCATTATCAGTTAGAATTGGGGACAATTTTGTCATGAGCAGCTTTTCGAAGAGCTTTTAAATTGTTGACAATAAACTTATTGGCCTATATGACTCAGCCTTGGTAAGATCTTTGCCCGCCTTTGGAATCATTTTGACCACGGCAAGTTTCCAGCTGTGTGGATAATACTCCAGTCGCAAAATGCAATTAAAAATAAATAACAAGATTTTAATAGCAATACGAGGCAGATTCATAAGAAAATAGCTTGAAAATCACAAACTACCAAACAAACATTACATGACAAATATATTTATTAAAACTTACTTTTATACAATATCCTTTAAGCTTATACCATAAAAACTTGTTCGAACTGGAGAAAAGTTTAAGAAAACTAATGTTTACATTGATTGAAACTTCTTGTCCATCTAAATAATGGCATAAACTGAGAAAAAAATATTTATGTTACCTAAATAATTATTAAATGATGAAAACACCACCTTCCTACTCATGCTTAAAAAATTTTCGGAGATCACGACAACGCTTTCAATCCTATCCTCGTAAACGTGTGCAAAAATATTTTCTAACGCAATTTATAATATACAATGAGGCGCAATAGTAATATCATGATCTTATCTGACTGCCATATTGTTGCATATGAAAAAGCTCTATTTTCATAAAAAGTTTATGTGAAAGTGCAAAATTAATGACATTAATTGGATAAAAATATATCGCTCAAATGGCCACCTTCCTATTTGATGCATGATTGTGCTCGTTTTACGGCATTTTCAATTGTTGCTCGCAAAATATTTGGCTCTACTTTGGCGATTTCTTCTTCAATGTTTGCTTTTAAGGTTCGTGGTTTGTTGCGGTATTGTTGGCTTAAGTAGTTAGCACGTTGACTACAAAGTAATTTATGACTGAGAAACTGGATTCAATCCCTGCTCGGTACAAGTCATCAACATCATGAGTTTTTCTGATTTTATGAAAAAAATAAAAAAACAGATTTTAAAAAGCCCCAAAGGACGAAAACGATTAATTGTTGGAGCAAATAGAACACGACGACGAGGACAACGTTGCTACGTTAAAACAACAGACTAAAGGCTGGGGCACATAGAATCCGTCATCCGTTATCCGTCGACTTTTTCAACTGACAGCTAAGTTAAAATACAGGTTTTGTTATGAGCTTGGTTACATACAGTACGTCTCCTTCAACGCAACGGATGAAAGTTGGGCAACTTTTAACTTTTGGCGTACGTTGAGTACTTTGACAACTATCAGTTGATTTTTTGGTATGTTTTGTTTTAATTAACAGTTGATTTTTTGGGTCTGACCAAAAATCTTCGACTTTTATCCATTATATCAAGACAGCTTGAGCTTTATAAAGCAAAATTATAATTAAAATAAACTCCGTAATTTCTTCAAAATCCATAGAAAATTTTTACTCTTTAATAAAAAGAAATGTTGCAAACATGTAAAAAAAAGCAACTGATTTTCTACACGTTAACAAAGTACTCATTGTGCCAACCTCATCCGTCATTGCGTTAACGTCAGTTGAAAAAGTCGAAGGATGACGAATGACGGATTCTATGTGCCCCAGCCTTTAAGGTAGAATTAGCCAGCCGTAAATGTAGAAATCTAAATGTAGATGTATCAGCTGATTGTTTCTATTATACGAAAAGCAATGCAAATGCTTACCCGACGGCAATGAAATGTAACTGTAACGTCTCAACCTTTTGAAAATAGAATTTCATGTAACCTCGTACGTGACAGATGTAGCCAGTGTTGGTAAATACAAAAGTAAACGAAAATGTGGCACAAAAACCCTTTTTCAGTAATCTTTTGGGTTTTTGATATTTTAAGCTTTTAAATTGTGAATCTTCTTTGAATATAAAAGCTATTTTATAAATTTAGTTGTTTGTGTCAATTGTTCTTTAATGAAAAGTAACAAGATATTTTTATAATAGTTTGTGTGCATTTGATGCAAATTTTTTTTTATATAACCAACAATCTAGTGAGTTAGAATGGCAGGTAGATAACATGGCTTCAAAGAAAATAATATTAGAAATAAGAAGGTCAGACCCAAAGCAAAATAACAAAAATATGTAAACAAAATAATCAAAATAAGGATATATTTGTTTGAAGATCAGACCCAAAGCAAAGTAACCAAAATATGTAAACAAAATACACTAGAGCCCCGACTTGCGTCGTTTCGATTTGCGTCGCTTTTTAAAAACTGGAAAATTTCGATTTGCGTCGTTGCAATTTCAAGTTGCGTCGTTTTGACCCCGATTTGCATCGTTTTGATTTCGATTTGCGTCGTTTTGATTTCGATTTGAGTCGATAAAAATTGGTAAATTGTTTACTACAGCATTGTGGATTACCACTTTTAGCATTTGTAGTGCCTGATATAGCAACTTTTCTGTCTTAGCATTTTTACAACTTCTGGCCTGTACGTTAAGAAGTTTTCAAATTGCGTAAAATAAGGTGAATTCCATTTTCTTTGTTATATAAGTGGTGCTAAGAACAACTGTCTGGTTATGGTAAGAATTTAGCGTGTTATTTGTCAAAATCATCTGAAGAGAGCTCAATGTAAGCTAAATAAATTAAAATTTTGTAATGTATCTACTTTTTGTGAATATACGTACATATATACATATGTAAATGAATTTAATTTTTATTATGTTTTTTCTTAATTTATTGTTTTATTTCTTTATAATAATTATAAACATGTGTTGAAGTAAATGAAATAAATAAAAATGTATTCATACTTCAAAAATAATTTTTTTTTTGCTTTTTTTTTAATATTTTCCCCAATAAATTAATTTTCAGTGCATTTATATAGAAAAATGTGATTGATTTGCGTCGTTTCGATTTGCGTCGCGTTTTTCCGGTCCCCATTAACGACGCAAGTCGGGGCTCTAGTGTATACAGAACGAGGGTATAAATAGAAATGTAAATACTTTCGTTCTTCAGTTCATAAGTAAATCTCATACATACAGTGGTATCTTCAAGTAATTATTTTTTTATAAACTAAAAACGGTGATTCTTAACTAGTGTGTATATGTATTATCTTAGAGAATTGTAAAATAATACTACTTGCATATACGTACAACCTATAGCACGTTCACAATAAAAAAAGTATAACAACAGTTAAAACGAAGACTGGAATATAAATAATTATGATATAAATAACTTGTATATGTATATAAAAGATAAAGATGTTCAAAATTATATCATGCTTTAAATTATTATATAAGTATATGTAAATGCATGTATAAAACTTGTTTTTTAAACTTTATTGATAGAAATACCAAAGTTATAACAATTTAATAATTAACAAAAATGTTTGCTACCCTTCATTTAATTCGGGTACTTTTTCTACAAACCCACAAATCATTCGAACATACTAAACTATCATCACTAATTCGAAACACATGACACGGTTTTAAGCGTTCTATAAGCACATCAACATTTACATTTATGATATGTTTACTTTACATTTACATGTACGATTTCTACAGTTGGCTAACGGAGTTTAAGAATTTGTCAAATAAGCTGTAACGAAAATTCCACGTTCTTGACGTGTGTCTGTCTATCTACATCATAAATGTGAGAACACAGTGACATTTCGCGCCACCCAATTACAAACTCACCCTATATTACTCTATCAGTTACTAAAACTTAATTCTAATCAACCTCATTTGTAAACAAACCTCCAGATATACTGGAAAAAAATAAAATTGTTGCTTATAATGTTTACATATTCTAATTCTTTCTTCCTTCTATATATTTGTTATTCGACTCCAGAGTCCCTTTTTCTTTCTTTTATTGACACAAATATTTTTTTCACACGATTTTTAATTCCAATTTAGTTAATTGTATTATTTATACGAGTATATTTTCCATTCTCAAGATTTATATATGCCATGGTTCACAAAAAACATTTACTTTTAACGTCAAAAAATGCAACTATTCAACACAATTTCGTGAAGTATGATATATTATTCCATCAACTATGACAATCATATGATCGGTCAAGTATAAAATTTTTGTAAATGGGTTAATGCAAAAATGTTGTGTTTAGGTGAAGGTACATAACACGCGTTACATGCGTCAGCGCGTTGTTGACTTCTGTCAAAAAAGTTGAACTGAGTATTTTTATATAACAAGGTACATAAAAAAGTCGCCAACCTGTTCGCGCTTATTTGTACTAATTTGTATATTACCAGTTTTCTCGCATTGGCTCTCAACTCGGCTTGGCAACAAGCGGCCACTCTGTAGGCACCGTAACGCGTGAAGTTCGTTAACTTTTAACTTTTCACGCGTCATGTTTAAAAATGGCGGCTAATCAGTTCATATTATGAAGCAAATATTGTTAGCAGCTGATTGAGTATGAACAAATATGAAGCGTGTTGTGTAACTTGTCGCGTGTAACGCGTAAAATGTTTACAACGCGTTCCACCCGTGTTATGTACCTTCACCTTTTGTTACAGGCAAGGCAATTTCATAACAGGTGGAATTAGCAGTACAGCTGATAACTTTTTTCCAAATTTTTTTGGTTGCTCAAAGTCAAAATGTATTTATTTATTTATTTTGTTTTGATTGTTTGCTTATTTGTTTTGATTACTGTGAAATATTTTCTTTTATTATCATCTATTATTCTGCAGTTTTTGACGTTGAGAGTTTGCTCACAGAAGATTCACCCACCATCGAACAAATGTTCTGGAGAAACAAAGCTACCATATGGAACAACTCTGTAAATGATGTATGTTACTTTTACAAGCAGGCAGCACAGTGGTAGATGATTGCAATTTGCTGTGTTCTAAATGACAAAAATTTTTATAAAATAAAAAATTTCCAAATGAATAAAAGTCGAGTGCATGTTCTAATAGCTATTTTGTTAAATAAATATAAAAAATTTACAAATATACTCTGTATACATACTAGGCTTTTGCAAAAGTACATTTAAATTCAAATACATTTACCTTTTTAAAGATTCTCAGTTCAAAGCTAAATACAAAAGAGGATCAAAGCATACAAATAAAGAGAGAGACAGATGTAAAAACAATCTTTATTATCTTTATACGCTCAGAGCACTTATATTTACTCATTCTTGCTCATTATAAGCAAGTCAAAGTCTGCTGATATGCTGTAAGTGTTTTACTATGTATTCATTTTACCATATGAGTATTTTACGCATTGAAATCAACCAATGGTTATGACTTTTTAATGTGTTTTATTTTCTAACCACGCAAAAAATTTAATATTTGAGTAATTAAATTTTGGTTTAATAAAATTTTATTTTTTATTTTTTAAAAAAACTGTTTTTTTATATTAATTTGGTTTTTTTATATTTTTAAGAAGCATATGCCCGCCAAATAACGGTTGTACAACGCTTGAGTGTTTAGTTAATGTTCATGCTAAAGCTACATAATTTATTACTTTTCTTTCGAATAATTTTTGTAGAAGATTTTACAAAGTCATATGTAAGTCACATGCGAGCAATTGCAGGAGATATGCAAAAAAGATTTGTAAACTTATTCAAAATCAAAACTTGAAATTTCTTCTAGTTTAAGCTATTTTTTAAATTTCATAATGTATCTATATTTTTTGACCTTTTTTTATAATAATTTGTTTTTTTAATTTTTAAGCTTAAGGTCTTTTATTCAATTAAAAAATAACAATCAATATTTCGATACTCATTGAGTATCATCTTCAGGACAATTTTCTGAAGATATTGATTGTTATTTTTTAATTAAATTGTTTAAAAAATAAAAGACCTTAAGCTTAAAAATTAAAAAAACAAATTATTTTTTAAATTGTTTTTCAAGTTCTGTAAAATTTTTCCAACGCAAATATGACTTTTGTAAATTAAGATGACGATATCTAGGTGGATATGTTAATAATTTGATATTAGAATCAAATGAAAAAAAAATAAATTTCATACAAATAAAATAAAAATTACAAAAATACCCAAGTATTATAATAAATGGTTTAAGTACGGCTTGATGTAACTCCAAACATGTGCATGTCTTGTTATTAATTTTGTTTACTTTTCCTATGCTCTACCACTTGCCGTATTTATTTTGTACAAACACAATATTTATTGTGTTTGTTTCTTATAAGAGAACAGCCATTTGCTTTTGTTATGAGAAGAGTACAATAAAACAAATAAACGAAAAAAGAGGACGTACTTAATTATTTGTTTTTTGTACTTTTGCAAAAGCCTAAAGGTGAATTCACCGGTTCGTTCTGCAGGAAATTTTCGTTGAGAGACAATTTTAGTTTACTGAGAGTTTGCTCACAGAAGATTCACCCGCGTCGAACAAATATTCTGTAGAAACAAAGCTACCATATGCAACAACTCTGTAAATGCTGTGTGTTACTTTTACAAGCAGGCAGCACAGTGGCAGATGATTGCAATTTGCTGTGTTCTAAATTAAGCAAATTTTTATAAAGTAAAAAATATATAAATGAATTTAAGTCGAGTGCATGCTCTAATAGCTATTGAGTTAAATAAATATAAAAAATTTACAAATAAACTTGTATATTATAATACATAAATATGTACATATAATATGAAGTGGCAGCTCATTTCAATTTTGCATAAAAAATGTATATATCTGGCAGCACAGTTCAATTCGTTCGGGACGATAATTAAAATTAAACCAATTCAAGCAAAAATTGTTCGGCATTAAATTTACTCTCTTTCTCTCACTCTCTCAAAAATAGAGACGTCAAACTACATATAAAAAAAATCGATCGGAACGTTCAGAACGAACCGGTGAATTCACCTTAAAGGTGATTTCACCCGTTCGTTCTGCAGGAAATTTTCGTTGAGAGACTATTTTAGTTTACTGAGAGTTTGCTCACACAAGATTCACCCGCGTCGAACAAATATTCTGTAGAAACAAAGCTACCATATGCAACAACTCTGTAAATGTTGCGTGTTACTTCTACAAGCAGGCAGCACGGTAGCAGATGATTGCAATTTGCTTTGTTTTAAATTTAACAAATTTTTATAAAATAAAAAATATACAAATGAATAAAAGTCGAGTGCATGTTCTAATAGTTATTTTGTTAAATAAATATAAAAAATTTACAAATATACTCTGTATATTATTATACATACATATGTACATATAATACGATGTGGCAGCCCATTTCACTTTTGCATAAAAAATTTATGTATCTGGCAGCACAGTTCAATTCGTTCGGGACGATAATTAAAATTAAACCAATTCAAGCAAAAATTGTTCCGCATTTAATTTACTCTCTTTCTCTCACTCTCTCAAAAATAGAGACGTCAAACTACATATAAAAAAATCGTTCGTAACGTTCAGAACGAACGGGCGAATTCACCTTAATACATACTTACATATGTATGTACATATCACAGAATACACAGAATACTAAACTTTGACGTATAAAAAGGGTCCGAATCATATTTTGCATAAACTTTGTATAAATCATAAAGTTTGTGTGAAGAGATATCTATATAAAAACAACTAGATTATTTATAACTTTCACACAAACTTTATGCACGTTTTCAAAGTTGTCGGTTCTATTTAGTTTATGGTACAGATAATATGATGTGACAGCTCATTTCACTTTTGCATAAAAAATGTATTTATCTGGCAGCACACTTTAATTCATTCGGGACGATAATTAAAATTAAAACAAATCAAGCTAAAGTTGTGCTCTCTCTCTCAAAAATTCAGACGTCAAACTAAATATTAAAAAAGCGTTCGGAACGTTTAGAACAAATGGGTGAATTCACCTTAAGTGAAGGTTGCTGAGGTAAAGGTGAATTCACCCATTCGTTCTGAACGTTCCGAACGATTTTTTTTTTATATGTAGTTTGACGTCTCTATTTTGAGAAAGAGAGTAAATTTAATGCGGAACAACAACAAAAATTTCGTTCAGAACGAATGGGTGAATTCACCTTAAATGATAGAAAGTAAGGGTGAATTCACCCATTCGTTCTAAGCGTTTCGAACGATTTTTTTTATATGTAGTTTGACGTCTCTATTTTGAGAAAGAGAGTAAATTTAATGCGGAACAACAACAAAAATTTCGTTCAGAACGTATGGGTGAGTTCACCTTAAATAAATAAAATTGCTTTAAATTCTAGTTTTATTGGAAAATATGTAAATTAATATGCGTCACTGTTTAGTTTAGTTGTTGTCAAACACAGATTTGTTGAATTTTTTCAGACCTACTATTTTCGTTGTTGACATAGTATTGTCCCTCTATTTAGGTATGACGTTTCGGTTTTAGCACTAGGCGGCATGATGCTTGTCGCTCTTGTTGAGATCAACTTTTAGTTTCTGTCACAGAATATACATGTGTAGTTTATGGTTTCTGTCATTCATTTCTTGTAGAGTAGCTACGCAGTTTCTTGTTCTTTATTTTGATTGTATTTTGAACTTAATTAATAAGATAATATGCAAAAATATGTTTTAGTTCTAAATCAATACATTAAATTCTTTATTAGAATAATCATTTCCCAAATCTGAATTTATTTCAAACTGTTTGCAGCATATTTTACTTTGTTTTATACGGAATATCTTGATATTGTCACCCGACGACAGTGTGGCAAAGGTTAAATTTGTATTGACCAATAAATAAATGATTTGTGAAAAAACAAAATTATTCTCGACTAATCGAAAGTACATACATATGTATGTATGTATATGCATAAATGTTTTTTTTGCCTTACGAACTTATTTCAAAGATGATATATCAAATACTAAAAGTTTGCTTACTTCATGAGATGGTGCACTAAAACTATGTATGTATGTACTTACGTAGTTCTGCTCATATAAGTGCACTTAATTGATACCACAGTAAAAGCTCTCGGTTATTAAACACTGTATATTGGCTTTTCTATAAATTGTGTACATACATTTGCACATGCATACATATGTATGTAAATACAAAAACGCATACATAGATATGTATACGCCATCTATTTTTAATATACATATGTATGTACGTACTTATGTATAAATACATACATATGTACATACATACATTCAGTTATATATCCACAAAGTAAATATTCACAGACACATGCAATATATACAGACGTATGTACATGTTTTTATGCAACATACATACATATAAGGTAGTGTGTAAATACAAATGTATTTAGATAGAAATGAAATTGTTTAATAGACAAAAATAAAACTAAATAGGAAATATACATAGGCGGAACGTTTTTTTTTTTTTGCCACGAACTTTTCAATATTCACTAAGATTGCATTTTTCAACTTGAATTTACACACTGCGCACGCGTACGCTCTTTTCGTAAATTTAACCTGCGTCAACACGAAATGAATGTTTAACGATGACTAAATAATGAAACAATACTACTCTCCCTCAACTGTGAATATATAAAACCGGTACTGTTTACTTCATTTTAAATTTTCTCCACTTAGTATTGTACATAAGTATGTACATATGTACGTACTTACATACATATGTATGAATGTACTTATGTATGTACAGTGGCTCACAGCTTATTTCGTGCAGATGCAAAATACAGCTTTGAACCGTTATTGCAAGAAAGCCAGAGATTTAATCAAAAAGAAAATTCTTGTGAAAACATTCCTTTATTGAAATAAAAAATTTGTACTAATGTTTTTAAGCATATGCAAAAGTAATTAAAAGAAAACTTAAAATATAAGAAAAATTCAAGTCACAGCTTATTTCGTGCAATGCCAGCAGCCTTAGAAAAAACTTAGATGAATTATGATTTAATATTTGGATTGGAATATTTGGCCTCCCTTTTGCTTAATTACACCTTTAAGATGATTTTCCATCGAGGCGACAAGTTTTTGTATAGTTTCGCGGGAGATCTTGTACCACTCCTCGACTAGAGCAGTTTTTAGTTCGTTCAGATTACTAATCTGCCTTTTCCGTATCGTCAATTCCAAAATTGAACACAAATTTTCTATTACGTTTAAGTCGGGAGATTTTGGAGGCGGATTCATGAGATGTGGGCAGTCCCATAGCAGCCACGACTGCACAATCCCAGATTTGTGCTTCGGGTCATTGTCTTGGTAATACCGAAAACGATTGCTTATACCCAAAGCATTGACACTTTGCAACAAATTGTCTTTCAATATGTTTAAATACATATTTTTGTCTATTGTGCCTTCGATAAAAACAATGTTACCAACTCCAGAGGCAGCCTTACAAGCCCAAACCATCACACTTCCACCACCGTGTTTGACAGTTGGTCTTAGGTGTTTGTTCTGGAGCTCTGTACTGGCCTTACGCCACATGTAATTTATGCCATCCGAACCAAAAATATTGAATTTTTGCTCGTCGGCAAAAATAACGTTTTCCCAGAACGTATTTGGCTTTATCACATGATGCTGGGCAAATTTAAACCGACTTTTTATTTTTGTGTGATATAAACGTCTTTTTTCGAGCTACTCGGCCGTGGAAGCCATGTTCCCGCAGCACACGGCGCACTGCTTCGGCACAGTATACTTTTCCCGTTTCATTTTCAATCTCCACCACCAACTTTATAGACGATATCTTTGGATTTTTTTTAATTTTCCGGACAATCTTCCTTTTGTCAGCATCCGTAAAAATTTTATTTGGAGCATTTTTGCCTTTGTCCGCCACTCGATTCTCGCGTACATATCGCTGTATAATGTATTGCACCGTACTAACGCTCAGTCCTACCATTTCAGCTATTTTACGCTGACTTTTTCCTTTTTTTAAATGCATTACGCCCAATTCCCGTTTTTCTAAACTTGGCCGTTTACCCATCTTTCAAACCACACGTGATACTCTCTTTGGGTGCGATTTTAGAATACTTATACGCAAAACCACAGAATAGAATACTAAATAAAATAAAAAATAAGGGTATTCTATGTCGTATGTCGTATTTTGTATTAATAAAAGAAACTGCACGAAATAAGCTGTGAGCTTTTTTTCTCATAACTATTCTTATTTTGATCTTTATAAACGAAAAGATAAATTTTTTAAATTTTCTTTATTACGCATTTTATTATAAACATATTTAGTTAGAATTGAACGATAAATTTTTTTCGGTATCATCAATAGTTTTAATTCTTTAAGGTTAAAAAGTTTTGTTTTGCATCTGCACGAAATAAGCTGTGAGCCACTGTATGTATGCACTCGTATGTAGCGCAAAAATAATGTAGTAAAACGTAAGCAATTAATACATATGTACATATTAGTTTACACTGTTTAAAAATTGCTAAATATTTCTCCATTAATCATAACTACATATTTTAATTTAAACTTTCGCGTCAAATATACATGCATACATACTACATACATACATATATACTGCGGTATTCATAAAAATTATTGTATGTTTATTAACGGCTTATTTGACAAATTTCTATGGGATATTTGTCAAATAAACCTTTAATAAACATACAATATTTTTTATGAATAAGGCTGATAGTATGTATGTACATAATCTAAAGGGCTATTCGTAACTCTATCGTAAATGTTACCGCTTGGTTAACATTGGAAACAGCTCTAATCCCCCGTCATCAATAGCAAAAAATACGCTAACAAACGGCATACATACGTGTGTGGAAATTACATTATCTCTAATGAATACAGTTCTTTTTCGCAGCTGGAAATTATTGCGGTTGTCAATTGTGTTTGACTTTTTAATAAAAAGATGGCAAATTAATATTGTAAAACGGATTTTCAAAAGAAAATTACATAAAAATTTCGTTCTTCGCTGCGAACCTTCTTGGTCTTATACTTTTCTAATTGCGAGTTACTATGTACTTAAGTATGTACATATGTATGTATGTACATATGGATGTACTTATGTACATACATACATACTTATGTACATATGTACATAACTAAGTAAGTGTTCTCATATCTTAAACATAAGCAAAGCAATATTGCAATTCTTCGTTTATAATTTTTTAACTAAAACTACATATTTAAATAAAAAATCTTAATGTTTACGAAAATTTCTAAACATGATTTTATATTATGGGATATAAATTTTTTTTACTATTATTTCAAATTTTTATAATACATTGCTTTCACTTTATCACACATTTTCATATTTCTTGACTTGATGGCTTAGTATCAGTGTGACCAGATTTTAAAATAATATTAAGCAAAAAAGTGAAATAAGCCTAAAAATGGGAATTGATGGCAAAAAATTAAGCTTAATTTTTCATTTCGAATAAAATATTTCCGAAAGTGGAATTTTTTCATAGTTAAAAACATGTTGAAATATATTGTTAATTTAGAAAAACAAAAAAATTTCATTGGCGCTAACTAAATCATCAGTACTCTTTAGGCAAATCATGCTTGAAAAGATCAAATACTTATGCAATAATTTGCAAATATTATATTGAAAATTCTATATTTATCATATTTTTATAATCACTTGTGATTTATAAAATATATAGAAAACTTTAATATAAACACAATACATTTATTATTTTTCCTACATCCTTGTAGAATTAATCACACTTTGGGTGATAATGCATGTATTTGCAAAGCAAAAGTTTTCTAAAACTCTTAATTACCACCATTGAAATGCAGGCATATACATACTTAGCAAAACAAACAGAATTATTTTTTTAGTGATTAATACTTTAACTAAGGAAAAATTATTAAAAACGAAACGAAAATTCATTGCGACAAAGAAAATTAAAATAAGAGCTAATGGTTTCCCAAACGTATTTTTGCTTAACGTGTAAAAACTCTTAAGGTGAATTCACCCATTCGTTCTGAACGAAATTTTTGTTGTTGTTCCACATTAAATTTACTCTCTTTCTCAAAATAGAGACGTCAAACTACATATAAAAAAAATCGTACGGAACATTCAGAACGAATGGGTGAATTCACCTTTATATGTGATGACATTTGACTGTATGTTAAATATTTCAATATTTTTCTATATCTTAAGAGGTTGACATAAACTTATTCGTATATACATATGTATACTCGCATCTTTATAAATTTTGTTAATAGGATCCTTGGTTATTTCAAAACTTTGGCAACTTTTATATATTCCTTTCAAGCTACACCTGCAAAGAAGTAAATATGCATTTATCCTGCTAAATGCGCGTTCAAATGTCACGTTACTAAAATGCAAAACTATAATGCTGGAGTTAATGTCGACGTCGTCAAATGTCAAAAAAAAGTTGAATCGTATGAAATTAGACTGTGTTCAGACACATCATGTCTTATTGACATGATTGCTATTTTATAGGCGAGATCGACGAGGGGAAAAGAAACAAGTACGCATGTTTATGTACTCTGTCAGTACGTTTTGCTTTCTCATTCATAATGTCAAAAATGCTCAAACAACGTTTTTTATGTACACATACATAAAAACAACTCGTCAACAAGACATGACTTGTGTGAACGCCAAAGAAAGTTCAAAGAAGAAAAAGGAAGAATCATGTCAATAAGACATGATGTGTCTGAACGTAGACTTATATGAGAGCAGTTAATCTCAACGATGTAAGAAATTTGACGCCGAAAAAGTTCAATCTGTTTTAACTTTTTCGGCGTTGAGAGGTGAAAGAGAGAGATAAGTATATGCGGGAGAGAAAGCAAAAAGAGTGTTCTCTGTATATTTAATGCAGTAGTACACAGATGTGTTAACGTCGTCGACGACGTTTACATTAACAGCAAAATGAAATTTTGCGTCGAACATCACAATTTCGGCGTTAAGACGCCGTCAACGACGTCGACATTAACTCCAGCATAAATTTCATCGCAAATGCAGACAAACCCATAAAGCGTTTTCATTCAGTACGTTTTTATACTCAAAATCAAAATGTCTTTTGTTCTGTAGACTTTTGATCTGACAACTCATATGAATTCAATGACTACAATTTTAAGAGAGTAATCTTTATTCAGATTTCTCTTTAAACTTTTATTTATTTTGGAATATAATCTAATTACAGTAAATTAAAAACAGTTATAAGCGCTAAAGCCATTATTAAAACAGATATAAAAATCCAAATTTAATATGATTAGTTCATGCTGATTCAGACTATAAATATAAAGCTCGAAGGAAAGCTGAAATGGTTACACGGTTCAGTATCAAATGTAAAATGTGATCTATGGATGTATTGTATTAAACCACGGTAGTAAACTAATGTTTCTAATCCATGACATAAAAAAGCGGACGGGGGTGATATAACTGATCATAATAAAGTGGTTATGTCGCGATATGGACATACATACCAGAGAACTGCAACGAGCACCCGTTTTTATGATTTATATGCTCGCCTAAAAACGAGTTGCGGTGTAGTTAATACACAATATTGTTTTTGTATCTGCTCGCACACACTCGGAAGAATTTGTGTTTGTACATACGAGCCTCTAAAATACACAATACAAATTATGCTTGTGTCCGTTTAGTATTATTTCTTACATATTTTTTTCAACAATCGGCAATGGTGCTCGCACTTCTGATAACAAACACTACAAAGGCTCGTGTAGTAATTTGAAGACACACACAATACATTATTAACCCGAGTTATAGTTCGCAGAATTTATGGGTATCACTCGCAGCGCTCGTCAAACATAATTAACCTAAAAAAGTGTTGCCAGAAGGTTTAGGAAAAAGTCAATGATCTTATATTTAAGTTAATATGTAGGGCAAAGGTCATAATGAAATAATATGTACTTAATAGTTATTATAAGAAAAATTTCATGTAAAATTTTTAATTAAATATATTAAGAATTTGACAGGCAGAATTTAAAAGAGGCAGATTTTTATGAAATGGTTAAACCACAATTTGATTTATACGTCAATTTCATTCTTGAAAAAATGATTAAGGGAGTTTTGGATTTAGCTACTATTTTTTTGAGATTTTGCAATTTTTCCAATATTTATGCAGATATTTTTTTCTCATAAGGAATGCTTCCGTAATAATATATGTAGATATAAATTCTTTCTTTCATTTTTTTATTTCTTAATGTTTTTATGTAGAGTCTACATTGTAGATGTATGTACATATAAAACATTTTGAACTTTATTAAAAAAATTTACTGTATTTTACTACCTGCTTCCTGGACTCCTATACTTATCTCTTTTCTATATAGGTAACGTCTGAGCAATAAAAATTAAAATTTTGGGAAAATAACAAAAAAATCCCAACAAAAAAAAAACGGTTAGTGTCAAGCAACTGGTTGCACAAAAACTATTTTTTTTCTTAGAACTCTTGATGATTAGCAATGAAATGTTTTTATTTTTGATGTGGGTTGGTTTTTCCTTGTCTGTTTGCAAATTAACTGGTATGCAATTTCCAAAGTGTGCGGTTCATATAATACTTTTTTACGAAAAATTTTACAACAAATACACAATTATGTTTTATGATGACAAAGATGCGGGAAACAACATCTTTTTAAAGCGCATTTTTTTATATGACTCATACTCTTTAATAAGGATAAATATCTGCTTTGAATTGAGTTTTCTACTTAAGGAAATCGTTTTAACATCTTTTGTTTAGTTGATCAGTTTTCATGACTGCAGATGGTTCTATTTTTGTATCATGGCGGGAAACAACGAATTGGTTGCAGAAAAAATTGCGAGTGGAACATACACCCTTTCTTCAAAACATAAAGGAAAAAGTTTCGTTTGGAACATTTTGGTCGAAATAGTAAGTTTGAATTAATTTGTTTAACTTTAAATTTGTCACATATATTTCATAAGCTTGATATTGTTGTTGTATAATGATTGGAATTTTTCCTTTCCGTTCTTCTTTGAATAATATTTCATATGTATATGTAATATTCTTTCATTTAAATAGCTTAACAAACTATAATCAAAAATTACAATTTTAATCAATAAAAACAAAAATTAACATTAAAAAATGTTTTTTATTTGAACCCATAATGTATAATTACAACCACATGTAACGTGTAACTGGTAAAGGTCGATTGAAATTATATGTAATGTGTAATTGGCAAATATTCGCAAGATCATAAATCAGTTTTTTCCCCTTTTTTCAGCCTTCATAAATATTTGCAAATTTCTGCGATTTTGACGAATTTTGTATTTTTTTTAACTGTATAGAGAACTTGTGAACGTTTCTATATCTTATTTTACCTTGTGGCAGCACCAAGTTTGTCAGCTAGTGAACGGAGTGAATCTGGCAACACGTTAGAACATAAAAGAAGAAGAAAACAAATAT
Organism: Germaria angustata; assembly: GCA_963681545.1. Classification (NCBI taxonomy): domain Eukaryota; kingdom Metazoa; phylum Arthropoda; class Insecta; order Diptera; family Tachinidae; genus Germaria; species Germaria angustata. The sequence continues at coordinate 76,789,375 of OY812998.1, read as the reverse complement.
TAATTCCTCGCGTCGTCTTTGCTGCTACAACTTTGGACAATTCTCGCAACTTAATTTGAATTCTTTTATATCTCCAAACATTAAATAAAATAATAATAATTTTAAATAGTTTAAGAATAAAATAACGCGTTTACTTTACAACAAACTATATTGGTGACCCCGTGCTTGGAACAAATTACATCGAATACCAAAGTAGTGAAAATTTCAGCAGAAAAAATATTTTTCGTGGAAACAGCGCAGTCGCAGCTTTTTCGAAATTTTAACGTTTCAACGCTGCGATCAATTTTTTTCACAACGAACAAGATCAATCCGGCTTATGGATTCAAGCAAATACAACTTGAGAAGTAAGCAAACTGTTTCAATAGAAGAGACATCCGGCAGTGACGAAATTAAAATGTCTGAAATGGATAATATTATTGCTCAAATGAGGGACCTTCAACGAGAAGTGAATTTACTACGGGAGCAACGTGAGCATCCAAATGAAGCTGCAAAATCGAATCTTCAAAGGGTGCATATACCCAAATTCAATAAGCATAACCCACACCTTTGGTTTGCTCAGGTTGAAAGGTCGTTTGCCTTGTGTGACATTACATCAGATACAGACAAATTTGATTTTGTTTCGGTTCGTCTTGAAGACGATATCCTTTTATCTGTTGAGGATTTAATTACCAATCCGCCCGCAAACGACAAATTCAATGTTCTCAGGGAAAGATTAATTTCAAAATTTGCTGAGTCACCTGAATCCAAATTGCGCCGTTTATTACAAGGTGGAGAAACCGTGGGTATGAAACCGTCTGAAGTCTTGGCACACATGAAACGACTAGCGCCTGGTAAGTCCAACGAAGCGATAATCCGTACACTTTTTATTGGCCAGATGCCAGAATCGATTCGTCCACTTTTAAGTATATGGGAGCAAGACGATTTAGACAAATTGGCAAAAACGGCAGATAAAATGTTAGAGGCGAACAACAACATGGTAAGTGCCATATCACACAGTACCTCAAGTAGTGAAACGCAACTTTCGGTAAGTGCTATTAACCCTTCAATGGCCGATCTCATTAAATCGATAAATATTTTATCGGATAAGATTGATAAGATGAAAATACAATCGAGTCACAATAATTGTCGTAATCGTTCAAGATCTCGGAGTCGCTCACAATCGGGTCAGAATCCTTCCGAATCACAACTTTGCTGGTACCATGTAAAATTTGGAAAGAATGCTAAACGCTGTAAACCAAATTGCCCACATAGCAATAATTCGGAAAACTAATTGAGCTGTCGTCAATCAACTCAATTGGCGACAGCGACAGCAATAATGGAATAATTTCGGAAAATCGGTTGCACGTATATGATAACTCGACGAAATCTTACTTTTTAATTGACTCAGGATCGGTGGTCTCAGTTATACCCCCATCATTAGTCAAGGCGAAACTTTTCCCCTCGAAAGTTAAACTTTTGGCAGCTAATCAGAGTGAAATCACAACCTATGGTCACTCCGTTTTTAAACTAGACCTAGGGTTACGTCGTGAGTTTAAGTGGCTATTCATTATTGCTGACGTTCAATCACCCATAATTGGTGCTGACTTTTTAATTCATTATAATTTGTTAATTGATCTCAAAACCAAACGACTAGTAGATGGTACAACCAAACTTGCTAGTAGTGGTAAAATTCGTAAAACGAAAGATTTTAGTATCTCAACAATTTCTTTAGAAACACTATTTGCAGCTTTACTCCAAGAGTACGTCAGCATTACGACAACAACTTTAACCCGAAAGGTCACAGGAGATTCAACCGTCGCACATCATATCGAAACAACTGGTAAGCCGGTAGCAGATCGCCCACGTAGATTATCTGGAGATAAATTAGCAGCCGCAAAAGCAGAAGTAGATTTTCTTTTGGAACAAGGTATATGCCGTATATCTAAGAGTCAATGGGCTAGTCCTATTCACATTGTGGCTAAAAAAACGGGTGGTTGGCGTGTATGTGGCGACTATCGAAAATTGAACGCTCAAACAGTTCCTGATCGCTATCCAATAGCTAATATCAACGACTTTGCTGAAAGACTATATGGTAAGTCCATTTTTACTACATTAGATCTAGTAAGAGCCTATTACCAAATTCCGATGGTCGAAGAGGATATCGAAAAAACAGCTCTTTGCACCCCGTTTGGTTTAATAGAATTTTTGTATATGCCGTTTGGACTACGAAACGCCACGCAAACGTTCCAAAGGTTTATGGACTCAGTTCTAAGAGGTTTGAACTTCGTTTATTGTTACATCGACGATATTATCATAATGTCAAATTCCATCGAAGAGCATAACCACCATCTGCGATTAGTTTTTGATCGTCTTCGTCAGCAGGGCTTAACAATCAATGTTAAGAAATGTCATTTTTGCCAAAATGAGGTCGAATTTTTGGGTTACACTATCAATAGCAGTGGTTGTCGACCTCCTAAAGATCGTGTTACTGCCATCGAAAATTACGCTAGACCCGAAACGATTTGTGAACTGCGAAGATTTCTGGGTATCATTAACTACTATCGCCGGTGCATCCCACATGCAGCTCAACTGCAAGCACCGCTTAATGGTTTTCTCACAGACTCTAGGAAAAATGATAAGAGAAAAATACCTTGGACACCAGAAGCCGAAAATGCCTTCGAAGCGTGTAAAAAAAGTATAAGTGAGGCTACTACGCTAGCGCATACTGCTCCAAACTCCGAACTGGCACTCATAACGGACGCTTCTGATACAGCTATCGGAGCGGTTCTCGAGCAAAATTTTGATGGTTTATGGAGACCGCTAGGTTTTTTCTCCAGGAAATTGTCAAAGGCGGAAAGCAACTACAGCACATATGACAGGGAGTTACTTGCAATTTACGATTCCATTAAACATTTCCGTCATATGTTGGAGGCTCGTCATTTCGTCATTAAAACCGATCATCGACCACTGATTTATGCATTTTCACAGAAGCCAGAGAAAGCTTCCCCACGTCAATTGAGACATTTGGATTTTATATCGCAATTTACAACAGAGATAATACATTTGTCTGGTTCCAAGAATACTGTTGCTGATGCTTTATCTCGTTTAAATGCAATTTCGATGCCGTTAACAATATCTTACGAGGAACTACAATTATCACAAGAAACAGATGACGAATTGAAAACCTTACTGGAAGGTAACAATTCGTTAAAATTTCAAGTAGTCCACTTCGATTCTTCTTCAATCTATTGTGACATTTCGACCGGTTATGTACGACCTTACGTTCCAAATGAACTACGCCAACAAGTTTTCAATTCCATACATAATCTATCACATCCTGGTGGTAAAGCTACACTTCAAGAGATCCGAAAGAAATATGTTTGGCCTAGTATGAAAAAGCAAGTTATCAATTGGGTTCGTACTTGTTTATTATGCCAGAGAGCAAAGATAACTAAACATAATCGTTTAACACCGAACAAGATAGATGTACCTGATAATCGTTTTGACCACGTCCACCTGGATATTGTAATTATGCCAGTAATACAAGGTTTTAGATACTGCCTTACTATGATTGACAGGTTTTCGAGGTGGCCGGAATCAGTTCCCTTGAAAGACATGTCTGCTCAAACCGTTGCAACTGCTTTTTGGACTCATTGGATATCTAGATTCGGATGCCCAAGAACTATAACTACAGACCAAGGTACACAGTTTGAATCAGCTCTATTCAAATCATTGACTAATTTCATTGGATCTAAACGAGCCCGAACTACTGCATACCATCCGCAATCAAACGGTATGGTCGAACGTTGGCACAGAACATTTAAAACGGCTCTTATGTGCCACCCTAATACTTCATGGATTGATATACTGCCGACAGTATTACTTGGTTTAAGAACCTCTTTCAAAGAGGATATTCAGGCTTCTCCATCGGACTTATTATATGGAGGCCCATTACGTTTACCAAATGAATTTTTTGAGAATACTAACGATAACACTAATCCGGATGAATTTCTTAAAAAACTTCGCAACCATTTTAGTCTTCTACGACCTATACCAACAGCTCATCATAACAAAAGTAAAATGTTTGTTTTGAAAAATATTAATGATTGTACTCATGTATTTCTGCGCACTGATTCAGTCCGTGAACCACTTCAGACGCCCTACACAGGACCTTATGAGGTAGTTCAACGTTTATCCGATCGTTTATATACCATAAGAATTAAAGATAAAGATGTAAACGTCAGCGTTGACCGATTAAAACCAGCCTTTATCATCAATGATATTCAAGACAATTTTAAACACCAAAGACCTCAAGACTCTAAGTCAAAGCAGCTTACCACAACACGACAACTTGAAACTTCAATCAACAATGATCCTGAAATTACCACTGACGAAAGTGCATCGTTCCCAGCAGTCCCTGACTTAGTCACTGGAGAGGGAGTGGATGTGGCAGCACCAAGTTTGTCAGCTAGTGAACGGAGTGAATCTGGCAACACGTTAGAACATAAAAGAAGAAGAAAACAAATATTAATTCCTCGCGTCGTCTTTGCTGCTACAACTTTGGACAATTCTCGCAACTTAATTTGAATTCTTTTATATCTCCAAACATTAAATAAAATAATAATAATTTTAAATAGTTTAAGAATAAAATAACGCGTTTACTTTACAACAAACTATAACCTTTTAAAATTTTCCGGAAATTTTCGCGATTTTACGCGAATTTTATCTTGATAAGCTAATTAAGAGAGTTTTGGATTTAGCTACTACTTTTTCAGATTTTTGAAAATTCCACAAACTTTTGATCTTATAATAAATAATAAAACAGCCACTAAATCATCAAAACGCCCAAATTGCCAAACCTACGACAAATCATCAAATCTGGCAGCCGCGTCAGCAGTGAATGTTAAATAGTATGTACATACACAAACATATACCCAATCAATATGCCGTAAACGTGTTCTTACAAGCTACTCGCAATACATAAGACGAGTAGGTTAATACAAAGAAATTACCGAGTATGAAAATAGAGAAAACACGAGCCTTTGTACTGAATTGTGTGTGTATTGTTATTACTTGTTTCTGCGCTCTTACTTCTTTTGTAATCAAAACGGGTGCGAGTTAAAAAAATTTTTTGTATGTTTTCATGCATGAGGCTCGCGCCGTATGAAGAACGAGCGATGAAAACAACAACTCATTGAAAGAGAGTGCTTAAAAGTACTCGAGACTTAAAAATACTTACACGCAATTTAGACGATGATTTAAAATCATGAGTAAACATCGCGACTTTTTTTTGGTAGACGAACGGGGTAGAGAAGAAAGCGGGGTAGTAAAAACATCACGATTTCTGTTTTCCATGATGTTTTTTCTAATTCCTTTTACATTTATTTTCGTTATTGTCTGTCTTGTTTTATTCTTGTTCTATTGTCAAAGTGTTTAAACAGTGAAATGAAGCGCCAGTATTTCTATACATATAGTATGTTTTGTTACATATGTATGTATGTATGTACATGCGTTTTTTAATGTTGTTATTTAATGTACAAATGTATGTATATTATTACTACGTTTATACGCACGTCTTATTTGGAAATAAAAAGAAGAATGTTGCCGTATAACTTTTTTATTGTAACTTATTAACTCACTTAGACAAGTCGTGAATAACGACACTATTTGCAAATAAAAAGTAAGACGTTGCCACTTCATGAACGTTTTTTGTGTTTTACTTACCAAACAATCATATTTTCGTCACATGGCATCACTAATAATAACATAAGTTCTGTATGCAATTTCCCGTATAAACAGTGAATTAGTTATTTGCAAATAGTTATATTTGCAAATAAGACGTGCGTATAAACGTAGTATATAATTACTTTAAATATTTTGTGAATAAGTGTGTGATTAGTATTTCAAAAATGACAAAAAAATTTTTATTATTATTTTTCAAATGTAAAAATTTTTTCAATTTATATAAAACAAACAAATAATAAATATCCTGACGATGGTACTTGATGAGTACCGAAATATTGATAATAATTTAAAATAAAAATTTAAGACCTTAAGCTTAATTAAAAATAAAATAAAGTTTAAACAAAAACGGTAAAAAAATAGAACATATAAATTTTGTTTATATTTTGTGGTATACAAATCACTGACATAAAAATGCGAATGAACAATTAAAAAGAATTTACCGATTAAAAATCAACCCTGTAAGAAAAAAAATACGCGACGCAAAAATCATGGTATAAATGCAAGAAGATTTCAGAAGATGTTTTCAAAAGTAAATAAAAAACATCCACGATTTTTACATTATGGTCTAAATTGAGGCTTAGTAAGCAGCGAGTGCGCTCGCGGGTATAATGTATTGTTGCAGATATCTGATACATACTTATTTTAAACCACTCTGAAATACCTTCCGACTAGTTTACAAGATAGCCAAATTCTTTAACACTTTGCGAAAGAAATGTTGCTTTTGTATTTCAAGTCTGACCGTGGAAAGGAGTTGCGCAACCTCAGAAATGTATGGTTTTGATTTTGAACACTATAAGTTCGGATCTTAATAAGAGCACTAAATTTTTTAAGTTCTCACTGTATGAAAAGCCTCCCCAGGGGCACGAATTATACAACCCGTCTTTGTGGCTTGGTGTTTACGCACCTAGGCCTTTTTGCTGAAAACTCCTAAAAACTTTTTACTATCCAACCCCTGAAATAATAGGGTAACGGGCGCGCTTGCAAGTAAATTAAAGGTAAGAGTGGGTTCGCTCGCTCTTTCGGGTAATATGGTCTTTACAGACCTTGATTTTTGGCCAGTTACCCATAGAACTTAATATGTTACTATCCCTGTAATAACAGGATAAAGAGCGTGCATATAAGTATTTAAGGAAGAAACTTTGCCTATGCTTGTCTGGGTAGAGGTGCTACCGATACTTCAGGTTTGCACGGGACCTAAAATCGGCGGTGTTTTTAACACAAGGCCGATCGGAGATCCTATCTGATATCACAGGATCCAGTAGCCCCTGTTGTGTATATATGTAACATAATTAGTATAACATAAATATAAGAATATGGCATCACAAACTCATGTATAAGTATATAGCTGTATTAATTACACTGTGTGTAATTTTTTAAGTCGTGGCAAAATAACCATATACGGACACCACTACGTGATAAAAGACTAAAAAAAAAGACCCGTGTCTCCCAATTTTTCCCAGTCATGCACTTTTTTTTATGGGCCGCCAAAGATTTGGGGGCCTCGGTATCATTTTCGCAAAAAAGTGATCGTTTTCTCGGGCTCATATCTTGCAAACCCTTCCGAATTTCGATTTACTCTCTGAGGCAAACTTGTAGCTCTTGTCATAAAGAACAAAAATTGCGAACATATAAAATCTAAAACACTTCACCTTACAGATAAAAATCGCAAAAAACTTAAAAAAATTCGATTTTTTTACCTTTTTCTCTTGTTCAGGTCCAATCAACTACAAAAATTTACCTAAGATCTCAGTAAACAAATTTCTACAACGAACGAAACTTCGAACGAAACATTCAAATGAACACGCATTAAATGTATAATAATTATCTTCTGTGGGCTCCTTCCTTTTTTGAAGAATAAAATTTGGTAATAAGTTATTATCACATGTAATTTCATGTCCCACATGATACAACTAAAATAATTTGGTCGTTTACGACATTAAATTAAATTTTTATCCTGCGAGCTTTATCAAGAAAAATTCTACTGTGACGGTTGTACTTTAAAAGCTTGTTGAAATGAATTCCTAAATATTTAATATTATCCACGAAAGCAATTTCTTGTTCATAAACGTACAGACGAAGCTGCTTGTACCTGAGAGGTACAACAAAATAGTTACACTTTCCAGAAGCGTTTCGTAAAAAAATGGCTTGACTTTTAGATGCATTTATCGTTATTTCCCAAAATTTATAAAAATTATTTACAGCAATATGGGAATTTTACATCTCAGTGTATTAATGGGGGAATTTCCATGCGCATATTGAAGTGAGTCATCTGCATATAGAATGCCTGTTGAAGATTCAAATTGAAAGTTATGCGGCACACCACAACCAAACATGATAAGCATAGCCAAAGCCTTTTCTATATCAAGAGAGACTGCAATGGTACAAACTGTTTACCACGTCAGTTTGGAATTTCCATAAAGTACAAGTCGAATTTTTTAAAACCAAACTGATAATTTGGAATGTATGTAGATTCTAGACTTATATCCATTCCAAATTAGATAAAAGAGAGATTGCTCTGACATTATTTAACTCAAAATTATTAGGCTTTATAGGAACTGGACAAATTTCTGCTACCTTCCAAGAATTTGGAAAGTATCCGTTGTTAATGCAATTATTAAAAACGATTCCTAAATAAACAAAAGCTAGGGTGGGAAGTTTTCTAATTATGAGGTTTTAAAAATTGACAATACAGTTATATTGTATTTTCAACATTTGAAACGTCTCTATTAGGTTTTGAACTGGAATAAATTAAAGAATAATGATTTTGAAGATTTGATAGTTTTTCACTATTTACTGTTAATCTCCGCACCTTTAACTATTATTTTTGAAAATGCAGACTTCGTTGAAATTCCTAAGGTTAGGTTAGGTTAGGTTGATTGGAGAGGTATGATAGCCCATGTCATACCTAAGCCAGTGAAGTATTGTTGTGCTCTCCGTTGAGTTTAACCATAACATATTGACCCAAAGGTCTAGAGAAACTCCGTGACACTCACAAAGTTCCTTAATTTCCTCCAGCATATTCCCCGTAATCGGCTTATGTCCGGTAGGGTGTTACCTCCAAGATATCGGGACCTTATTTGTGAGAAGGCGGGGCATTGGCACAAATGTTTCACTCTCCTCCCCACATGCTCTACATTTATCTCCTCCCGCTATTCCCATGCGTTTAAAATGTGCCAGTAGTTGAGAGTGCCCTGTGACAACTCCCATTATTCTACTTAGTTCGGGCTTGCTAAGTCTTAGCATCTCCCTCGTTCTTCTCTCGTCTGGATCTCCCCATAGAATTTTTGTATTGATTTCCATGGTTCCGTTATTCCAGAGAGTTGAATGGGCTCTATGTGCCCATGTCTTTAGCTTGGATTTAACTGCATCGAGAGGTTTCGCGCATTCCAAGCTTATATTACCTAACTCTATTGCCCTAGAAGCAAGTGAGTTTGCCCTCCCATTTCCAGATATCCCTGCGTGCCGTGGCACTTCCCATGTGTCGAGTAACTGTTATTACCGTTTTTGCAATCCCAAACTGTACGTGATTTAGTGCGATTCGCTGAGATTGCTCTGATGGCCATCTATCTGTGAATATATTCACAAGTCCTGACCTCCCCATTACATTGAGTTCCCTGATACCTATAAATACCTTGGATCGATGTCCATCCACTACACTATAGAAGCATAGGTCATAATCGGCCTGATAACGCTAAACAGTGTGTCATCTCTGGATTCAGCCCCCATCTTGTGCCTATGTCCCCTTTACAGATTGACCAACATATATGAGCCTTTTTTTACTCTTTCGTTTATGTGGTCTTTCCATTTTAATTTCCGATCGAGAATGACCCCTAGATACTTCACCCTGTTGGAGATATTTATTGTCCCTTTAAAAAAGCGCGGCTCATCATATGGAGCTATCTTCGTCTTTTCTTCTAAATAGGCCAATTTCAGTTTTTTCTGGATTAACGTTCAACCCTCTTGGTTGAGCCCAGTTGTGTGCCGGGGTTAATGCTTCTTCGGCCTTCCTGCACAAATGATTTGAATCTCTTCCCTTCAGAAGTATCATGAAGTCATCTGCGTAGCAGAGTGTTTCGAATCCCTCATAGGTCAGAGTCCTAATAAGGGTATGTATTGTTGTGGTCCATAGAAGGGGTGATAAAATCCCCTCTTGTGGAGTCCCACATTGCACCCTTTTTCTTATACTTACATTGTGTGCCTCACAATTAATCCATCTGTTCATTAGCATATTGCCAATCCAGTCGCGTATCGCCCGGTTGATATTAAACTAGTCCAGAGAATGGATAAGTATGTCGGTATGCACGTTGTTGAAAGCACCCTCAATGTCAATGCAAACCGCGAGTGTGTACATCTTTACATTAAGTGACCTTTCTACAAAGTACACCATATTATGCAATGCAGTGTCCAAGAATCTACCTTTGACGTATGCGTGTTGCCTGAACCTCAGCATATGGCCTACGATCCTGCCTTTAACCATGTCTTCGATTATTCTCTCCATGGATTTCAGCAAGAAGGAAATTGGGCTTATTGGCCTATAAACCTGTGGTGAAGAATAATTTGGCTTGCCAGGTTTGGGGATAAACGCTACCCTCGCTTCCTGTCAGCCTATTGAAATTCCTAAAATAATATATATTTTTTTGTATGCAGTAGGTCCGGGTCTGATATTCGCAAGACGGTCCTTAAAAATCTCAACCTGTTCTATTTGAATCTGTTCCTTTATAATAATTTAAATTAGATGGATCTGTTTTGATAGGAGAATATAATTTGGATGTGATCCATCTAAACTTCTTCTAAAATGCCTCTTCAAATCCATTTCTCATGCAAACTTAATTTTATATATATTTTGAATTTTTTCTGAGATAAAAATATACATATTTCTGATGTTGATTTTTTTCACAGTGATTGTCAGTTACTTGATTCACTGCGGAAGAAAACTGTTCAATATAATTATCAATCTCTAAATTCGATGAATTAATATTCGAAAGAGGAAATTTACATTGACTTTTGAAGCAACATAATTTTTGAATGAATTCCAATTACTATTCCTGAATGATGTAAATGCACATAGTTGTCTTAAAAGAAATTCAAGGTTCAAAAATTTAACTGAAATTGTAAAGGAAAACGATGCAAGGGACTTAATAGTAAAATTTGGGTTAAACGTATCTCCCAAATTTGAGCTTATTAAGAAATGATCTAGAAAAGAGTTTCCATTTTGAAAAGAAGGCATTGAATCAGAAAATCTCACAAACTCTGAACAGAAATCTGTTGTGTTGTTTTTCTTTCTTGGCCAATTTAGATTTGACTACGTTAGTTTCTTGTTTTTTTTTTAGCTAATCAGGCTTATTATGTTTTTATGCCAATAAATTTCAAAGTTATTTATTTCATATTTTCCCGACGATTCGTGAATTTTTTGTTCACTTTATCCAAAGAATCGAAATACAAGATTATTATATTACACTAATAAATTAATTTATTAACCTTTAACATCATCAATAAATAAATATATAATACAGCAAACTTTTGAAAAAGCTTTTTCCCAAAAGACACGCTGTTTTTCATGACCATCTTATAATTACTCATTTCAATTGTTGATAGATAATAGTTAAAGCCCCTAACTAGGCTTGCCAGATGGCCGGGAATGAGCTTGATTGTCAAGATATTTTAGTGCATGTCAAGTTTCAAGCTCAAGCAATATTTGTCAAGCTGAAATTGAACATTTTCAAAATTAAAATTTGCAGTTGGTTACATCTAAAAAATTTCGTTTTTTGGCAGTAAAGTTTAATTGTTGGCAACATATAATTTTATCCCTGTATCATCACACATAATTTGACTCATCACTGTATTTAGTACGAACTAAGTCCATTTTTTTCCAAATTTAGTTTTCATTGAATTGAACTCGAACGGAAAGAATATACAAGGTTTTTTAGTTTTATATTTTCTAAATAAATTTTGTTATCGCTTTTAAACAATATTAAGAAATAACTTTCTATTTTTGTTGCTTTTTTATTGTTTAAAACATAAAAGACATTTCTTTTGGCGCTTACTGTGCATACACCTATGTATGTTAAAAATATACAAACGTACATTTATAAGTAACGAACTGAATGAATTTTATGTAATTTTCCTGTAAAGAAATGACTGAATTGTTGAACTTTTTATGTTATTCTTGTTTTTTTTGTAAGTAAACAGCCTTTATTTCTGTTTTTAATAAATAAAGAATTTTTAATAAATTAAAAAAAATTGATATTATCCCGTATTTTTAGTTTTTAAGCAAATGTTTCAATTTGTCCAGTTCTCTTCTTAAAATCAAGCTCATTTGCACTAAATGTCAAGTTAGTGCTCATATTGAATCTGGCAACCCTACCCCTAACGCATTCTTCCACAGTGTCATTGGACAAAGGAAACTCATTTAAATATATATGTATGTAGGTTTCAATTGTCTTTACACTTCATGGCAAAATTCTACCAATATTTTGCACACCATTGACCAAATAAATTTCCAATGCATATAAAGCTATTGCTACTCTTTTGTTTTTGTGTTTTGTTTTTTCATGCTTTTTAAGTATTTACAAAGTATGTTAAACGTTTCACGAGACATCCGGAAATTGTTTTTAAAGATTTCATCTTCGTTTACTTGCTAGTCGTGTTCCCAAAATCTCGAAGACCGATCCTTTAAATACATACAGCATTAAAAACTATTTTGCAAAAGTACATGCTAAAGCTCACCAATTTCCAAAGCTTTGGAGATTTTCTTATAGTTTTTGCAATAAGAATTAATAAATACTTTTGTTTGCGATTCGTCCTCATTCTTTGCAGACATATTTGGTGTTGACGTTGACACAAAATTGTAGCACTTGAAAAGTAGTTACATACTTTTGCTATTAAGTCGTTTTTGTGTTGAATATAATTTAATAAAAACTCAATGTTATTTTCCATTTTTATAGATTTTTTTTCTATTTCAAATTACTATTAAACAAAAGTTGTGTTTCTTTTATGTTAAAAATAAATAAACAACACAAACGTCAAATTGATGTCGAAAATTCGAACATGAAATCACTTAAAACATAATGGAAACACTTTGCAGTAATTTCGTCAAATTAACTTAATTTGCTCATAGTGGAAACGTACTATTAAATTCACCTGTAGTGCGATTCAGTGAATGTCTTCAAAAATGTTACTGAATAGAAAAATCAATCATTAATTTTGCTATTAAGTTTGTTAATCAACTCAGCATATTTTAAATAAAGTTACTGAATTGCACTACTGATCTCGTATCTTTTCGTTTGCTTTGTTATTAATTTATCCGCTTTTAACTAATTTTTGATGTATTACACGATTTTTATATTTTAACTTTTCTGGCTCACACTTCTAATACAAACAACTTTTTCCTAACGGAATATATAAATATAAAAATATATTTTTTAATTTAGTATATTTTATAATTATATATTTTTAAAGTAAATATGTATTATCAAAATATTGTATTGAATTTTTTCAGATAATTTTACTAAATTTTACAATATAAGTTTTTAGTAAGAGTTTTGCTTCGCTTTTAATTTTACGGATTTCTCAGATACCATTAATTAGGATTTTGCTTTTTCTGTACACATCTAGAAAATGAGAAAAATGTTACCGATCTTGGCTATATATATCCAAGGCAAATTCATACCAGGTAGTCTTGACAGATCAGGTGATTATTTTTTGCAGCTTGTATTTTAGCTTCTTCAGTTGTCAAAGTTTGTTTATAAGTGGTTTTAGTCTTCTTCTTTATTTGAAATTTGCTCTCGCGTTATCAAGACAAATGAAAATTACTTGAGCGGTATTGTGAAAAATATTAATAAAGTAAATAAATAAATTTATCATTATGCGTTCGTGTGCTCTATGCAAAATTTTTTTCGAAAGGTGCGGGATTTCTGATCAGGCATGCCAAAATATGCTGCCACGTAGAATGAAATTTATGGAACAAATTTTGCTCCCACATCCCTTACAGTGTTCAAATCGCTTTCTCCCAAGCAGCGTTTTATGTACTGCAAATATAATGTTGCTTTTGCCAAATGCAGAGCCGAGAAAAATGTTTCTTAGCGATATCAAAAAGCTGTAAGTAATATGTGGAAAGTTAAATGGCGAAGAAATATCCCATTGTCGGAAGCTAAAACATAGTAGAATGGAGAGCAGCAACTGCTGCGTCGTGACACAGAAAATTATCCTTTGGATAAAATGTGTATTCCATTCTGCTAGTATCTAGTTATAAAGCAACAAAGAAGACTGAATTCATATTTGATTATATTTACATAAAAATTTTGGTTAAAATTATTTTATTAGAAATTTATTATCTTTTATTTAAATTTATGCCTCTTTACTGAGACCTTTATTTATTCAACAATGGCAAGTACCCACGATGCACATTTCTTCAAGCTTATAGATTTTGCGTACCATGTCCAAATTAATAGCATTCAAAGCAATACATAACTAATATATTTTTTGTCTTTTGCATCTGCACGAAATAAGCTGTGAGCCGCTGTTGGCATATTTTTTCCGATAACTGTATGAAATTTTTACTTAATTTGTTACTAGGCTGTTTTTTTTTTATTATTATTATTTTATCTACCAATTGCCTAAAAATAAGAAAAGTAACGGTGAAGAGAAGCTCTTTATAGTTAAAACTCAAACTTACTCAATTGTTGTTATTCTTTTTATTCATTCGTAAATTTGGTACGTAAGCTTAATTCATTCATAAAGAAAAATACTTGATTATTGCTAAGTTTGATCTTGATAAAACATGAGACTGCCAATATTTTTCTTCATTAACACTTAATTAATACTGTGAAAAGATGGAAAATTAAATCAAAGAATTTTGGAAATTACTTTCTGTGTATTTAAATTTCTACATAGTAGAAAATTAAAAGTTAAAAATTAAAACAAAGAAGTTTAAAGAATTTATTGAGCTCATAAATTATAATAAAGGATTTTTGAAAATTAAATTTTGTATGATAAAATTTCTACATATGTACTAGGAAACGAAAAGTTAAAATATAAGGCAAAGAAGAAAAACTTACTAAACAAATGTACTGAAATTTCTATATACAGTACTATCGCGATAATCCGGACACCCGATTTTTCGGACACATCTATAATCCGGACACTGCTACAAACCGGACAGTAAAAATTTTTTTACTCTATAATCCGGACAGTAAATTTTGTTTTATTTTTTTTCCATTCATGTGAAGCTCTTTGTATAATAACGGAACTTTTTACCGTAATATTCTTCTACGTTTGAAATTTTTGCAATTTTGCAAAATATTTGCTACTTATGAAGGCTTATGCACTAAACACATAGACGACAACAGACAACAAGCAGCAATGTGTCAAAAATAAAATCCAAATATTTGAATGAAAACGATTATTTTTAAAGGCAGCACAGCAGCACGACTGCACAACAGCATTTGCTGCTGCTGCCAACTTACTGCCATACCTAAATTGGCGCGTCAAGCGTTGTCTGGCTGTCAAAAGTTCTCATGCCCATACATTTTGTATGGAGCATACCGAAATAACGCGGCGTCAACGCTTTGCTATTGGAAAATCCGATTTTGACAACGCGTAAAGAAGTGAAGTTGACTGCAGAAGTACTATTGTTTATTTTTTTAATGTGTCATTAATGCTTAGTGCTGCCACACCCAAAAAATTTTTACAAGAAAAATTCGCTTTAAAAGTTACCAAATGAGAAAAAAATCTTCTAACTCTTCTAAATAACTAATTTTTTCAAATTTTAATTATTTTATTTTAATTTTAATTTAAATAACAAAATTTTGATAACAAAATCACAAACAACAATGTCGTCCGGCAACCTGTTAAAATAATCAGGGTTGTTTGATTTGTTTGTTCGATAACCCTGTTTTAATCGTTTTGACATAACGTTGACGCTTTTATTTAGGTATGGCATTTCAGCGTTAAAGCTCATCGTAAAAAAACGTTGCGCTTGACGCTTTTATTTAGGTATGGCAGTTAGGCTATTTTCTATTTTGACGGGCAGCATTAAACAAATATAGTGTTGCCATTATATATAAATTCGAGAAATAAAAACAAAAACTTTTTCTTTAATATTAAACATAAAAGAACATTACAAAAATACAATAAAAAAATAAATTTATGTGTTTTTATAGTTTTTCGTGATATTATTACATTTTTCATCAATAACTTTAATTTTATTCATTATAAAATATAAGTGCGGCATCCCTGAAATTTGTATTGCTAAAATACACATCAGCTGATTATTATGCTGTTGCTGTCTTCAAAATAATTATGAAGCTGACTTCAGAGCAGCATTTGAAGTTGGCAGCATTTGAAGTCGTGAAGTCGTGAAGTCTGCTGTCGTCTATGTGTTTGGAGCATTACACAAAAGATCCGAGCTGTCAAAAACAGTGCTGCTAAAAACAAAGTTGCTAAGAAATCAACCTTTATTTCACTTAACTGACGGTATATATTTGCCAAAGTGTCAAAGTATTTTTTTTTATATTTATTACATCCGTTGCAACGAAATTTATCGAAAACTCGTTGAATCTTCATGTTTTAAATTTGTATGACAGTGACTATGGTTTGGTAATAACAAATTTACTTTATTCAATTATCGTTTTCAAAAGTTATCGCAAAATGACAGCCACACTTGGAAAATCCAATATATAGAATAGGTTATATTTCTAATATTTTTGAAATTGCTATTTTTGTAATATCTCCCATTTGTTAATCCTAGTATAGAGTTCTCCTTGGATTTCACTTTGTCTATTGATTTTGGACTATTTGAAAAACCGAATTTTATCTTAACAAACATTTTGCCTTCACAAAAAAATGTAAACATATAAAAATAATAAATAAATTTAAACAATAAAGAATAAGTTAAATCAAAATCCAAAAAAAGCAAATTAAAATATTCTTAACGAAACAGTATATACCTACAAAAAAAGTGAGGAAAAAATCCAAAGTAACACAAATCTCAACGACAACAAAAAACACACAAGTCTGAATAATTATTGAAAACAACAGTAATAAACAGAATTAATCTTAATCTCTTAACAAATTATACTTATAAAAAAAGAGAAAAATAGTAAAAATAACATTAACATTAAAAAAGTATCTCCTTATAATAATATAACAAAAAATAAAATAAATAAATAAATAATAATAAAGTATGTCTACTAAAAGCCGTCGATGTTTAAGAAAAAAGATTAATTGTGGACAATGCAGAAAAGAGGTGAAAGAGACTGATGATAATATTGTATGTGACAAATGTGAGACCACTTACCACATCTCTTGCACAAATCTTAATAAGCAAGAGTTTGAATATCTTCTAAAAAACGAGAGTGAAGAGTATTTGTGTAAGAAATGCAACAAAAATAGCGATAAATCAGTAAAATTGGAGCTGCAAGAAATAAAAGAACAATTAAACAAACTTGATCAGCTATCTTCATTACAAGAAACAATGACCTTTATGTCTAAACTGTTGGAAATATTTGGCAACTCTATTGCAATATGAACGCCGCACAGTGGCTGAAAATCGATTTTCATTGGCCAAAAGTCAAATTTTTTTTTGTCACCGATTTTTAAAATTTTTATGCCATTTTGGAGCCAATATATCCATATTAAGGTAGCCAAAAAATTGGGTTAAACTATTGATAATTGTGGGCGTGGCATGCTGTCAAACTGAACTGTTTTTTGTTATTTCAGTAAAAGGTGTTTTTTATCAGTTTTTTGTCAAAAATAAATGGTTACTACTCGCAAGCTATCATCGATAATGGCATGCGGTCTTTTTTATAATGTTGGTAGGATTATAGTCTTTAGTTGTTGTAAGTGGTTACCGCTCTAGCGTTTAATATTAGAGGTGTTATGAAATATTTATGAAACTACTATATTTTTCTAAAATTTAAACTTTAGTGGAATAGAACTTCTAGGGAACAAAAGGGAACAAGAAACGTATACCACCCGAAGAAAGGCGAAGGTGTCTTCTTTCACCCCATATATACTTTTGCACCCGCCACGACCCGCCGGTAGAACACTTTTTTAATTTTAATGAAATTACTCCAAAAAAATTCAAATTACTCTAATTTAAACAGCCCTATAATTACTCGTATACAATAGTGTATTAAATTTTTACTTTTTTGCCCAAAGGTTTATGTTTTTTACTTTAGACTACGTAAAACTAAAATAATTAAATATAATACCTGCGAAAGGCTTTTATGGCTTTGTTTTGATCAGTAATAAAAATATCACAATAGGTACTACAGTAAACATATGATCTCTTTCTCTTTAATATAACTGTTAGGGTCAGATAAAGTCATAAAGAATTTTATAAGAATAATCGCGACTTTAAACCACTAAAGATAAAAAGAACCCCATACTGGCGAGATACTAATTAGTTTTACCTGATATTAAGGTCTGTATAACAAGTGCAGTTTTGTTCAATTTAAGTACTACCTGCTATGAAATTGAAGATCAATGTGTGAATAACATGTATCTAAAAATATATAAAACTACGGATTCAATAAGGGATTACTCAATAATAAGTTAATCCTTTACGTGTACGTACGTATATTTGCAAGTGATAAATCATAACAGAAAAATATGGAGATCTTCGGTTATAAAGAACTGGCCGAAGAGTATTTTAGAAATAAAAAACAGGAAGATGTTCTTACTTACGTTAAAATAAAATTAAACTTAAATTCGTGTAGCACCGAAATATAAGAGCAATTATCTAATTTTGTAAAAGTACTAAAAAAGACGCTACAAAGAAGTTAGTTACAGTAAACAAAAGTTTTATATAAAAAGTGGTTAGAAGGCCAAATTACTGTCGCTGCAGAAACAGAAAAGCAAGATAAGGTTGGAAGACCACGCAAATCATTGGACAACTGCAGCGATAGATCTAAGAGGCGGAAACTTAAAGATGTTAACGATGCAATTGGTTGTACAAATATAAAAGAATCTTTCCTACATCAATTACGATCACAGAACCAATCAACAACAGTGGATATCATTGAAAAAGTTATTAAAGCTAGTCCAGTGAGAACAAAACGAATTCTTAAAAGTATACCAACTCCGAGCGATGCAATACAGTACACAAATGAGGAGGCATTGCCTTATTTCTGGATTTGAAATTAATAAAACAGCAATATATTAAGCTCAGATTGCATGCGATTGAAAAGGGCTCACATATCTATCCAGCATATCATCACATAACTGCTGCTAAAATGGACTGTTTGCCATCAAAGTATACAATTACAATCATACCAATTTCGACAGAGGTACAACTACAATCTCTACTTGATCACACAGCCGAACACGGATATGTTCATGGTATCAATTGTACCATTGCGATTGAAAAAGATTTTGGAAGATTCAGAGCCTCCGACTAGTACAACGCAAACAATGGATATTTGGAAAAATGAGACACCATCTTATACGAAATACTGCAGGCCAATCAAATTTGAATTCAAAAAAGAAACTAGTGATGCCATTAACAAAGAAATTAGTAATATCAAGGCCCAAATTGCAACATTACAGCCATTACAATTACAGTTAGATGGGCAGCAAATTGAAGTAAGCTACCAATTAGTCCTGATAGATGGAAAAGTAGGTCAGGCTTTGACTAACACGAAGGCTGCATCCAGCTGCAGTATATGCCAAGCAGCATCAACCCAATTAAACCAAGTTCCGACAAAATCATTAGATAATACCGATGCATATGAATTTGGATTATCACCATTACATGCAAGAATACGCTTCATGGAACATATACTAAAAATCAGTTATGATTTGGAATTCGGGTCTTCAGGATCCATAAGAAACAATGAAACCAACAAAGAGTTAAGAAGTTCAAAAAAGAAACATGTTCAAGATGAATATCGCAAAATTGGATTGATTTTAAATCAGCCAAAACAAGGGTCAAGCAATACAAATGATGGCAATACCGCACGAAGATTCTTTTCAGATCCAGAAACAGCATCTGAAATAACAGGAGTGGATTTAAACCTTATTTTCAGATTTAAAATAATCCTAGAAGTACTTGCGTGCAATGAAGAAATTGACTCTAAACAATTTGGAGATTATGCTAAGGAAACTGCAAAAATATATACAACCAACTACCCATGGAGAAATATGTCTGCAACAGTTCACAAAATCCTTTATCATGGAGAAGATATCATTAAATATCATTTGGTGCCACTTGGAGATCTATCAGAGGAGGCTCAGGAAAAAAGGACTATTTTGACGGGCAGCATTAAACAAATATAGTGTTGCCATTATATATAAATTGGAAAAATAAAAACAAAAATTTTTTTTTAATATTAAACATGAAAGAACATTACAAAAATACAACAAAGAAATAGATTTATGTGTTTTTATAGTTCTTCGTGATATTATTACATTTTTTTTATCAATAACTTTATTAATTTTTTTTAAATAAATAAATTTAATTTTAATTTTATTCATTATAAAATATATATCCGGCATCCCTGAAATTTGTATTGCTAAAATACACATCAGCTGACTATTATTCTTTTGCTGTCTTCAAAATAATTATGAAGCTGACTTCAGAGCAGCATTTGAAGCCGTGAAGTCTGCTGTCATCTATGTGTTTAATGCTTAAAACTACTTACATATGTACATATATATTTACAACTTTCTTCATATTATTGGACATTGTAGAACAATGAAAAGTTCAAGCAAGAGATCACATAAAACATTAACAATAAAAAAGAAGTGTGAGCATTGGATGAACTTGACACAGGCAAATCAATAAGATGTGTTGCAGACAAATTTGGCATAAAAAAGTCGACCTTGTTCGATATTAAAAAAACAGTCCTGCTTTAGGAAAATTTATGTCTAACACTTTTAATGGAAGTGGTAAGACATTAGAAAAATCTTTCTATTTAAATTAAATAAAATATAATCGTGCCTGATAGGGAAGAGAAAGAACCTGAAAGATGGAAAATATTCTGCAATGGAAAAAGGATTTTGTCGTTGTTTATTCAACAAAGAAACCAACATATCTCTGTGTCAACTGAAATGATCCGATTTAAAGCAAATTTTTTTTACAACTAATTAACTGGGAAGGAACGTCACGGAATTAGAAAGCTTAAAGTATGTGGTGAAAGAGTTAGCTTCCACATCTCTGCGATAGATCCGTTTAAAATAAAATTGCAAAAAATAATTGATGAAATGGGTTTGGACCGCGATCAAATATACATATAATGCACATGAGTCAGCATCTTTTTTGAAGTTTATTCCTGACACATCTTTGGTTCACTATAAGTAAAAATCAGCTGCAGGCAGGAAAATTCCAAAAGTTCGCATTTCTTTTATGCCGTGTCGTAACGTTTCTAGCACGTATAAACTACCTCTCATGGTAATAGGAAAGTCAGCTAATCCCAGAGCCTTCCATCGTCGACATCAATATTAACGGAATGGTATAAAAAAACATTTTACACCAAATGTAAAAAGATTTTTCAAGAAAAAAAAAAACAAACCATTGAAAGCATTGCTTTTAATCGATAATGCACCATGTTATCCTAGCGACAGCGACCTTGATTACGATCCTGATTTTAAAGTCGTATTTCTACCACCGAATTGCACTGCGGTTATCCAGCCAATGGATCAGAATCTTATTCAAAACATTAAAGTATCTTACAGAAAACAGCTCTTAAATCACCTTATCAATGAAAATATGGATATTGGAATTGCTTTAAAAAATTTCACGTTGCATGCGATTACGAATGAGCGAAGAATGGAGTGAGGAAGATTTAACACCCCTTGCGCTTCTTCAAACAGACTTAGATAAAATTAGCAAATTAATTAATTCAATAGATCGAGATCAGCAATTTGACAATGATATCATTGATGATTGGGCGACGGGTCAGAATGAGTTTGCATACGATTTTTCGGACCAAGAAATCATTCGGTCGGTTGTGAAAGAATAAAATCTTAATGAACAAAGTTCAGGTGATTCAGATATCAGCATATACAGAACTCAGATTAAAATCAGTAATAATGAGGCTATAACAATTTATTCAAAAGCTATAAAGATTAAAAGAAACCGGGCACAAATTGTCTTCTGAAACCTCGAAACAAAAAAAAAATCAATTCATTATTTACAAAAAATAAATAAGAGAAAATAAATAACATCTATAAACATATTTTGTGTTCATAATTTTTTAAAGTTTCAATTGAATACGTTAAAACAATGTATGTAAATATGTATGTATGTACTTATAAACTTCCAATTTTTTCGGTTCATATATAAATGTCAAATTGAACTACTGTTTTTATTAAAAAAACTTTACAATTGATTGAATATCTATTTTAAACAAAAAGCTTATGAAACACATTTTTCTTACACAAAGTATGCCGGTATATAAGTATGTTTATAGTAAAAATACAAAACAAAAATTTAACATCTCTAATCCGAACACTCCAGTAATATAGAGATAGTAGAAATACGTTTGATGATAAGTTAACGTTAAAACATTACAACACTAAATAAAAGATTATTTTAAGCTGAAATTAGAGCAAAATTGAAACTGAAATTTCTACATAATAGAATATGAAACGTTGAAATTCAAGGCAAATTAAACCTGTTAAAATAAAAATAAAATAAAAAGGTCTTTAATTTCCCCAGAACAAGGAACCATTTCATTAATATATACTTGACGCTAATTTTATTTATTTTATTCTTTAATTTGTTTCACGTACCCACAATTGATTCTTCAATCGTTATCCAAAAAAAGTAATTTTTCAAAGCGAATTGGCGCGACTCTACCTGGTATGGGTATGCCAACTGACAACGTTTCTAAGAAATATGCTAAAATAATCTTTGCAGCGATTGAAAGTTTGGTAGTGAAAGCGACAAGAAGACCTTGCGTAATATTTCAATTACAAAAAACAAATATTTAAAAAATGTTTGTTTTGTCAGATTGAATTTTCTTTTTTATATTAAACAAAGACTAAATGAGTTTGAAATTCAACCAATTGGATGCCTTTGAAACTGCCTCTCGATAAATCTCAGCCTTCTGGTTGGGACGGGAATAATTCTGAAATGCCATCAAACTCGTTCTGTAAAGATTTTTTTTGGATCCACTCTCAAGCAATTCTAACATAACGATGATACCAATAATGATTATAATGATACCAATCAGAAATAATCAAGAAATTATGGTTCCACGATCTGTTTCTCTTCCTTCTGTGAATGAGGATTCCATTAAAAAAGAACTTCAAGAATTTATGTAAGTTAAAAGTATGGAAAGAAAATGCAATTCATTTCATTCAATTACTTTAGATATCACAGACTTTGAAAATCCAAATGTTAATAACAACAACCGTTAAAACGCTTACTAATGAGATAAAATGGAAACTAATAGAGAAAATAAATCGGCAAAACCTAGGAGAGAAATTTTTTGACCTCCTATTTTTATTTATAACTTGAACATGAAAAGCCTTGTGAATTAGTTAAAAGCAAAAAAATATTGTTTTTAAGATCATTAATAAATCTATATTCAAAAGTATGGTTTACGTACCAGATCATCGTGTCCGCCAAGATATTATGGCGTTACTTGTTGGTTACATAGCTCAGCGAATATCTCGCGTTAAATGTCGTATGGATATAAATAAACCAGCGAATATTTTATCATATCCTTCAGAAATGTTTGCCCGACTTATTTTCTGAAGTTTATAAAATTCATATAAGTCTTCGAAAATATATTTTTAGATAACAAACAAATGAAAAACGTAAAAATTACTGTTGTTGAGAAATGCGTAAATTGTACCAAAGATTCAATTTATTCCTTTGGGTTTGAGGAAAGTTACGTATGTTATGAACAAAGGATTGAGATGCTAAATTTACTAGTATTTGGGATGATTTTCCGTCATCCCACGTCAAATTTGGTTTGTAACCAGGCCGGTTTCGGCTTTGTGCCATCTTCAGTGTTCTCTTGAATACTAAATCGTTTTTCTTGCTGTACGTTGTCTTTTGTATGGTTCGTTTTTCTTTCTTTGACCCCTTTGTGTTTCTCTCTCTCGTCCCTGTATGTCTATGTGTCTCTCTTTCTCTCTCTCTCCCTACCTGCTACCTGTTACTCTCATTTTCCCCTATAACCATGTCTGTGCTCCCTGTCTTTATAGCGCGGCGATTATTTAATAGGTGTATTATCTGTATGCAGGTAGTAATCTATGATTGTGCGTTTTTGGTTTGGCCTTTTGTCTTGTACATCTGCTGTTATATTGTTCGGTTTCGTTAAATTATTGTCCTCTTTTGTGTAAAAATATTTTAATGGTTCAAATATTATGTCTGAGGCAGTGTTTATTTGTTCATTTATTATTCTCCCGTCAAAAGTTTTTTGTTTGTATATTTCCATGTTTTCTAATACGTTCAACCGCCGTCCTTTATGCTGTATGTGTAACAATTTAACTGTTTTTCTAATATGCGCTGGTGTAAATTTTTCGTTGAATATGTGGTTCGCGAAGTTCGATTCTGGTGTTGTTCCTGGTTCTCTCATTTTTTTTGTTGTAGTCTCTCATATGTTCCCGAAATCTCGTTTTTATCTTTCGTCCCGTTTGCCCGATGTAACTGTGTTGGCATGTGCAAGTTAATTTGTATACTCCTTGTTTATCCAGGCAGTCTGTCTCGTTTGTGCTGTCTTGGAGTATTTTTACCCAAGTTGTTATTTGTTCGGAATGCTGTGTTAATGTTGTGCTTTCTAAAAAATATAGCAAGTTTGTATGTTGATGTGCCCATATATGTTAAAGTAGCCCAAGCTTTCTTCTCCTGATCCTGTTCTTTGTTCCGTTCCCCACTTGCAAACTGCAAGCTACACAAAGAACACAACTTCCACACTAGGTTTATAAACCTAACTGAAATTGCAGTCAATGATGAAGAGGCTCAGTTACTGAAAAAGGGGCTAAAGCACAATATCCGAGAAAATAATAAAAGGAGGGAAATAGAGCAAACCATTGTGGACACAGAGGTTGCAATATCGATGCTACCAAACGAGGAGCAGGATCAAGCCAGATATACCTGCAAACGCCTAATAGAGAAGGAGATCAAATCTAAAAAGAGTTCAAACAAGGAATGCGAAGCTGTTAGAAATTTAAAACAAAAACTTAAATCTAATAATGTCGTAGCAACAAAGGCAGATAAAGGAAACAGAACGGTATTAATCAATAAGAATGATTACATTACCAAAACGGAGCAGTTGATAGAGGATACTAAATGTCGGAAAATTAGGAAAGATCCTACAGACGAGTACCAGGCGAAAGTCAAGGAAATAATCAAAAAGGCAACCAAAATAATAACACCAAACATGTCGTACTCGTTAACACTCATGAACCCATACGCTCCATCCATGATTGCACTACCGAAAATACATAAGCCGAATACACCAATGAGACCCATAATTAATTACAAATCGGCCCCGAGGTACAAACTATCGAAATACCTAAAAACAGTACTGAAAGACAACTTGGACTTAGAAAACAAACACACAATAGCCAACACCACGGAATTAGTTAATAGGCTACAGAGCGTGGATATAACAGAAAACACTAGGCTAGTCTCATTTGATATAAAAGACTTGTACCCATCAATTCCAACAACAGAGACAATAAACATTGTACATAAAACACTGCTCAACAAAACAAAAGACGTAGAGTTTTCAATGCAACTCGCAAATACGCTAAAGGCCACATTGGAGCAAAATTATTTCAAATTCAACAATAACATATATAGGGCAAACCAATGGACTAGGAATGGGTAATCCAACATCAGCAATCCTAATGGAAGTATTTATGCAAAATTTAGAAGAGAAATATGTCGAGGACCTAAAAACCAATTTCGGAGTTACATTCTATGCGAGATACGTAGATGATAGTATGTGTATACTGGAAGGAAATAAAGAGGAACAAATTCTGGATCTACTGAACAAACAACACAAAAACATAAAATTCACAATGGGGGTAGAAGAAGGCAATAGCATAAATTATCTAGACTTAACAATTCGGGCAAACAAGAGCTTAAATAAGATCGAATACGAAATATACAGGAAACCAACTGCTACAGACACAATAATACACAATTCATCAAACCATCCTCAACAACACAAGAACGCGGCAATTAGACAATTAGTAACGAGACTTGAACGAATACCACTAACGCGGGAGGCATATATGAAGGAGTTGAAAATAATTTATAGCATAGCGGAAAACAACGGGTATAGGAAAAAATTGGTAGACACAATCAGAAGAGATATAAAAACAAGTGGGGAACGGAACAAAGAACAGGATCAGGAGAAGAAAGCTTGGGCTACTTTAACATATATGGGCACATCAACATACAAACTTGCTAAATTTTTTAGAAAGCACAACATTAACACAGCATTCCGAACAAATAACAACTTCGGTAAAATACTCCAAGACAGCACAAACGAGACAGACTGCCTGGATAAACAAGGAGTATACAAATTAACTTGCATATGCCAACACAGTTACATCGGGCAAACGGGACGAAAGATAAAAACGAGATTTCGGGAACATATGAGAGACTACAACAAAAAAATGAGAGAACCAGGAACAACACCAGAATCGAATTTTGCGAACCACATATTTAACGAAAAATTTACACCAGCGCATATTAGAAAAACAGTTAAATTGTTACACATACATAACGCTCGTATATTTTTTTGGACCAAAAACAGTACATTTCACTGAAATTTTTCAAAAAAGCAGTAAATCGATTTGGATAAACAGTACTTTTCACAGTATATATTTTATTCAATATATAAAAAAAATTAACAATCATTTCCATCATCTGAATCATTTCCATCAGAATCAGCTTTTGTGGTTGTTTTGTATTTGTCGTTTGAAGCAATTTGAATAAGCAATGCCGGCTTCGTTTTGAGGTAATTGTAGAAATCAACGCACTTGCACTTCAAATTACATTTGACGGTCAGAATCGCCTTCAATGTTTGCACATCTAATCGGGTTTTGTCTGACGTCCAAGTTTTGTTCACTGCAGAGAAGATTCGTTCCTTTGATGCTGAAGTTCCTGGAAAACATAAAATATATTCAACGATCGTGACCATTTCTCGCAATCGGCGTTTTTGAGATTAATAAATATCTCCACCCACCGATCCACAATTGAAACATTGCTTTCTCTCCATTGCATAATTTTGTCACTCGTACAATAGTTTTTGATATATGTAATTGGGTGTGTAAATTTACCGCATTTTCATTGGCATTGTACAAATTGTATTTGCTCAACTTGTTCATAACGGCTTCGACTTCATTCCATGTTGGTGTTTCTTGTAATGCTGCCCACGCAAAAATTTTCGGCTAGCGACAAATCAGAGGAGAATGCTTATTTTTAAAGTAAACAATAATTTTGCATGAGTTCGCTGTTCGCCGTTTTTATTTCTATTATGTATCGAAAAACAGTATTTTGAGGGAGAAAAGCAGTACGCAGTTTTTGATGTCGAAAAACAGTACAATACTGCGAAAAACAGTACATATACGAGCCTTATACATACAGCATAAAGGACGGCGGTTGAACGTATTAGAAAACATGGAAATATACAAACAAAAAACTTTTGACGGGAGAATAATAAATGAACAAATAAACACTGCCTCAGACATAATATTTGAACCATTAAAATATTTTTACACAAAAGAGGACAATAATTTAACGAAACCGAACAATATAACAGCAGATGTACAAGACAAAAGGCCAAACCAAAAACGCACAATCATAGATTACTACCTGCATACAGATAATACACCTCTTAAATAATCGCCGCGCTATAAAGACAGGGAGCACAGACATGGTTATAGGGGAAAATGAGAGGAACAGGTAGCAGGTAGGGAGAGAGAGAGAAAGAGAGACACATAGACATACAGGGACGAGAGAGAGAAACACAAAGGGGTCAAAGAAAGAAAAACGAACCATACAAAAGACAACGTACAGCAAGAAAAACGATTTAAGGCCCAACTATAATGTGCTTAACCAAACTTAAGCTAGTGTCAAAATTCAACGAAAAGCATGTCAAATGCTTAAGTAAATTACTAAAGACTTTTAGGTGGCTATATTGTACTTATTGAGCTTAAAAACTTTTTACACTTAGTTGCAAACATTTGTAATTTTGGAAAACTATTTTCGTTTTTATTTCTTTAAAATGTAATATTTTTGACGAAATCTCATTAAATTTGTAAAAGTTATAAATATATTACCATAAACAAGTAAATCCATGTTTATCTTTTATTTATTTATAAAGTAAACGAAAACTAAAATAAAAAAAGTATTAAAAAAAGCAACAGTGGTTGCATCTCTTAATTATAAACAATTATATGTAACTTGTTCAGGATTTTCATACCCCTGTTATGATTCTCGAACCCTGAATTAACGTAACGTAATATTCTTTATTCTCCTTTTATTGCATTCTTCTTTTGTATTAAATTTTATATCTTTGTAGCATTGAATACATAAAAATTGATTCGCTGTTTAGAATTGAAGTTGTTCGCCATATATTAAATTAGTATTTTTTATAAATTTTAAATAAAGTAAATTAATTGAATTAATAACAAATAATAAAACAATCGTTTCACTCAGAAATTCTCGTACATTTTAATGGTGCCGAAACCCGGGAACTCTAACGACTCTAGATAGAAACTAATAAATTTATAAAAATTACTACTCATAATACAACAAAGTGCAAAAGTTATACTCCTCCTACGTGGATATACTTGTTTCAGCCTTTATTATTGATGCAATTGGCGGATAATAAAATTCCAACGATTCCTAAAATCTCTGAACCTACTTGTTACATACATCGAACATTCATCTTTATTGCTGACTACTCTACAAAATGGAGTCACTTCTACCTCTAGTTGAAACTCAAAAAGCTACAAACCGACATTTGCAAAAAATTTTGAGTAAAATTGAATCGAAGCCGAAAGACTATTTCACGAAAGGTTATGTACAAACATTACTTGAAGAAGTTGAACTAACCTATAAAAACTTTAAAATTAATCATGAACAAATATGCGAATATGTTCTTGAAAACACGATACGTGAAAGTGATGTATCATATTTAAATGAGGATTATTATTACATATTTTTCGAGACCTATTTAACTATAAAATCAAAACTTCTAGATCTTGCTCCAGAGCCAACGGCCTCACAACCACATATGTCAAGTACCCTAGCATCTACAACGATCCAAAATGCATCATTCACTTCAAGCGCCAGACTGCCAAAAATTGAATTACCAACATTTACAGGCGAATACATTGAATGGATACCTTATCGTGACATGTTTATTTCTTTAGTGCACAACAATCACTCCCTTTCTAACATACAAAAATATTTTTATCTCAAGAGTTCCTGCAAAGGGTCTCCGCTAGATATTATAAATCAATATCCCGCATCGGACGATAATTACAGTGCTGCATGGATCGCCTTAGAAGCAAGGTATCACAACAAACGAAAAATTGTTGAACAAATACTGCGAAAACTATTCAACATACCTAACTCTAATGGGTCATTCAAAAGTATTAAAAGTTTGCTTGATACTACTTGTTCAACAATCGCTTTATTAAAATCTTTAAACATTGATGTTGACAATTGGGATGCCATATTGATTTTTATCACAAGCCAAAAACTCGATACACAAACAAGAAAAGAGTGGGAGCAGTCTACGAATTCTGATAATGAAATACCATCAATGGCAAGTATGTTGCAATTTTTAGAAATGTCTTTTCGCACACTAGAATCCGTAGAAGAAGCAAATTCTACGATGAAATCCGAAAAAACGTACGTAAGTAAACATACAGTGCAAAAATTTAAAAAAAGAATTTTCACACTAACAACACGACAATAAATAATAATAATTTCTGCCCTTGCTGCAAACGTCGTCATCCACTGTACAAGTGTTTCAAATTATCTTCTTTACCAATAGCAGAGAAAAAATCTGTAATACAACAAAATAACATTTGTTCAAATTGTTTACATAGCGGCCACAGCGTAAATCACTGCACTTCAACAGCGCGCTGCCAACAATGTAAACAAAAGCATCATACTATTTTACATAGTGCTTTCTTCACAGAAATTCAACGCCCTCAACCTTCTGCTAACATACAATCCACATCACTACAACATAATATTCAACCTGTTCAAACAAATGAGCAGTTATATTCTCATGTTACTTCACATGATGTTAATAAACGACCTCAAGTTATCTTAGCTACAGCTAATGTTTTAGTTAAACATAAACAAGGCGAACATATGGTAAAAGCTTTAATCGATCCAGGATCGCAAGCTTCTTTCATAACACTTGAAATGGCACAACTTTTAAACTTACATAAACAGAGAATAAATAATACCTCTGTGACTGGAATTGGGAAAAATAACAGAACGTCAGTAAATTTTTGTGTTGATCTACAGCTGACCTCTAATTACAACAAAACCTTTTGTTTACGAATAAATGCACTAGTAATAACAAAATTGACGGCATATAAACCTGAAGATATTAATAAATATGATTTACCGAATTTAAATAACTTTTATTTATCAAATCCACAATTTTATTTGCCAGCAAAAATTGATATTTTATTGGGAAGTGATGTGTATGGTGATATTTTGCTAAAAAATTCAATAAAAATTCCGCATAGTGTTTATTTACAGGAGAGTCATTTTGGGTGGCTGGTATCTGGACCTCTTGCAAATAGCTCTACTATACAGCAGGTAAATGTAAACACCTGTAATCTTGAAACGCAGCTACGACTGTTTTGGGAACAAGAGGAACTATGCGATGAAAGAAAACTATCTCTTGAAGAGGAATTGTGTGAGAACTATTTTATGAAGACTTTTACAAAAAGTACAAGTGGTCGTTACACAGTACACTTACCATTTAAAAATACACTTTTAGGAAAGCCTTTGCCTAAATTCAACAATACAGATTACAGTGCATTGAGAAGATTAAAACATTTAGAATCATCGTTTACAACGAGACCACAATTCGCAGCAGCATATAAAGAATTTATGGCTGAATACATCAAACTTAACCATATGGAAAAAATAGGTAAATATCCACATGATATCCCAAACGAATGCTATTTTTTCCCGCATCACGGAGTTTTTCGTGAAAGTAGTACTACTACTAAATTGAGAGTAGTGTTCGATGGCAGCAGTAAAACACCACCGCAAACATCTATAAATGAAGAGCTAAGCCCTGGGCCACCTTTACAAAATGACTTGCCAGACATAATTACACGATGGCGGCGATTTAAAATCGCATTTACTGCTGATTTAGAAAAAATGTTTAGACAGATAAATGTTTGTGAAGAACATCAAAATTATCAATGCATTTTGTGGAGGGATGAAAACACAAACGACATTAATATTTACAAACTTAAAACCGTGACATATGGCACTACCTGTGCACCATTTCTTGCAATAAGAGTAATTAAACAAATTGCTTTCGATGGACAAAAAAACTTCCCGCTTGCTAGTAAGGTGCTTCAAAGTGACACATATGTTGACGATGTTATATCCGGAGCAGATACTCTTCATGAGTCTACAAATTTACAGCAACAACTCTGTGCCCTATTAACCAGCGCTGGATTTAATTTACGTAAGTGGAACTCTAACTCTATAGCATTTTTAAAAAGGATTCCAAAGGATAACCTAGCAACAAACAATTTTGAACTGAAAAATCGTGAAATGGTGAAAGCACTGGGTTTATCATGGGACCCACAAACTGATTGTTTTTATTTTAAAATTAATTACAACTTTAATGAAAAAATAACAAAAAGCGCAGTACTGTCTGATTCTGCCAGACTTTTCGACCCACTTGGTTGGCTGGCTCCTACTACTATTATCGCGAAAATAATGTTTCAAAAACTCTGGCGAGAAGGACTTGATTGGTCAGATGAATTACCTAAGCTATTAAGCGATGAATGGATAAATTATCGTTCATCATTAACATATATTGAAAAAATTGCTATACCACGTTGGTTTAAATGTATGTCTACTGCCTCTGTCGAACTGCACGCATTTTGTGATGCATCAAAACAAGCTTTTGCAGCGGCAATTTATATCCGATCTGTTTCTGAAGATGGTGTTGTACAGGTTAGTCTTATACAGGCCAAAACGAAAGTCGCACCCCTGAAAATACTTACCATTCCAAAGCTCGAATTGAATGCAGCCGTTCTAGTGTCTAAATTAGCAAACAACGTTGAACGCAATCTCAGTCTCAATGTCAGTAAAATTACATATTGGTCAGACAGTAGCACTGTTTTGAATTGGATAAAATGTCAGTCTTCATTATTACCAGTTTATGAGGCAAATCGAGTTTCACAAATACAACGACTCACAAATATTATAAACTGGAAATACGTCTCTACAAAACACAATCCTGCAGATTGTGCAACAAGGGGTTTACTTCCTCAAGAGTTGCGTCTTCACAAAATTTGGTGGCATGGACCCCCTTGGCTAATAAATAGTCCGGAAACTTGGCCAGTGAAAAAATTTAGAAATTCCTCACCACCGGCAACGACGGAAATAGAAGTTGCTACTGCAACAATAGTTATGTCTAATGCTCAAAAATCATATCCGGAATTCTTTTCAAAATTTTCTACGTTCACAAAATTACAACGAGTAACAGCCTATATACTACGATGGTATTACAACTTAAAAACTTTAATATATAAAAATAATAACGGCGAAGTAATAAATCTAAATTCGGATGGCTCAAATTTAAACAAATGCAAATATCTTTTAACTTTCGAACTAAAACGAGCGCAACTAGTTTTAGTTAAACAATGTCAACAGATTTCATTTCACGAAGAAATGAAATGTTTTCAAAAACAAAAATGTTTACCTTCTAATAGTAAAATTCTGCAGCTTCAACCATTTGTAGATGATGAAGGAATACTACGTGTTGGTGGCAGAATTAAAAAGGCAAATGTTGAATTCTACAAGAAGCATCCAATCTTATTAGCAAAAAACGATCCCATTTCAACACTTATTTTTGTAGATGCTCATTTTAAAACATTACATGGCGGTGTTCAGCTGATGCAATCCTATGTGATGTCACGCTTCTGGATAATTTCTTCAAGAAATATTGCAAAGGCAGTGAAACGTAAATGTGTTACCTGTTTAAAATACACTGCCAAAGCTTCACAGCAGATTATGGGCAATCTGCCATCTGTTCGCGTTCAGTTTGCAAGGCCATTCAAACACAGCGGGCTTGATTATGCAGGACCTATAATGATAAAACAATCAACCCTACGTCGAAGCTCTACTACTAAGGGATACATATGCCTCTTTGTATGCATGTGCACAAAGGCAGTGCACCTAGAATTGGTTTCAAGCCTCACCACCGAGGCTTTCTTAGCAGCCTTCAGGCGATTTATTTCAAGACGTGGGCCATGCACAGATTTGTATTCGGACTGCGGAACAACATTCATAGGTGCAAATAAAGAGCTACACGCGCTACACAACCGTTCAAAAAGTTCTCTTAACAACGCATTAGCAGAAACTCTCAACAACGATGGAACTAACTGGCACTTCATTCCGCCCGCTTCCCCACATTTTGGAGGCTTATGGGAAGCCGGTGTAAAATCAACTAAACACCATTTACGCCGCATTATGGGAGATCGTATTTTAACTTTTGAGGAATTATCTACTTTATTGTGCCAAATTGAAAGCTGTCTTAATTCTAGGCCGCTTTGCCCACTTTCATCTGATCCAGCTGATTTGAATGTGCTTACACCAGCTCATTTTTTGGTTGGAGAACCAACTACTACGGTTTCCGAAGAAGACCTTCTTGATACTAAAATAGATAATTTAACACGCTGGAAGCAAATCGAAAAACTAAAACAACACTTTTGGCAACGGTGGTCAAAAGAATATCTTTGTAGATTACAATCAAGACCAAAATGGAATTCAGGAAAACGAGAAATAAAAATTGGCGATATCGTGCTTATACTAGATGAACGATTTTCACCAGGACACTGGCCACTAGCTAGAGTAGAACAGGTACATCCAGGTTCAGATGGCGTTATTCGAGTTGTTACACTATACAGCAATGGAAAAGTCTTGAAGCGTCCTGTGACAAAAATTTGTTTTCTCCCCGAATCTAATATCGAGGCCACCAATGCTATTAGCCAACCGGTTTAAGAACTATTGTTCTTAGTGGGGGAGGAATGTTCAGGATTTTCATACCCCTGTTATGATTCTCGAACCCTGAATTAACGTAACGTAATATTCTTTATTCTCCTTTTATTGCATTCTTCTTTTGTATTAAATTTTATATCTTTGTAGCATTGAATACATAAAAATTGATTCGCTGTTTAGAATTGAAGTTGTTCGCCATATATTAAATTAGTATTTTTTATAAATTTTAAATAAAGTAAATTAATTGAATTAATAACAAATAATAAAACAATCGTTTCACTCAGAAATTCTTGTACATAACTATTGTGTACAGTGTTTATTGGAAAATTTTTAATAATGGATAGAAAACTGAAATTTCTGAAGACAATGAAGTTAATGAATTGTGCATTTGATGGAATATGTGTTCTTCAAGAAATAAGAGAGACGATGAAGAAAAGAAAACGCTCCTGCTCAGTACGGGAAATAAATAGAGACAGAAAGAAGAATGGGTTCTTGATGAGTCATTTGCTTAAGCAAGAGCGAAATTGAACGCACTTTCCTTAAGCAAATGACACTTGACGAAACTTGACGAAAAGTAACTTAAGTACATTATAGTTGTATATATTTGATTGTGTGTATTCGCACATTTGCTTAAGTTGCATTAAGCACATTATAGTTAGGCCTTTAGTATTCAAGAGAACACTGAAGATGGCACAAAGCCGAAACCGGTCTGGTTACAAACCAAATTTGATGTGGGATGACGGAAAATCGTCCCAAATTCAAACAAACCCCGTCGGAAGAAAAACACAAAAATTTACTAGTCTTTATACTATTACAGAAGCATTCTTCATCAAGCAGTGAGAAAGTCACAATTTTGAACCTTTAAATAGTATGTATGTAAATAAAATTAATAAATAGTTAATACTTATCAAACATAAGCTTTTGTTTTCTTACAACTTTGTTTCGTATATACTTAAGTACATGCATAGTGGGTGGTATTATTGATTCCGCGCGGAAAGAAAAATTTGACGGAAAGAAATATAGATCGATATGAAAATTGCAATTATTCATTCCTGCGGTATTCGCTTTCCGCAAACTTAATTCAACATCCCTGTTTTAAGTGATTATGAGCGGATGTTGTGTCAGCTGATGTAAAAAAATCAACAAGTTTTAGATGTGATTTTAGACGCGTGTGTTAAATCTTTTTTAATAAATAAAATATGAATACAATTACTTTATTTGAGGATAGTAGTGACAGTGATTCGTATGACATGCGATTGGAAAGAAGAGTTTTACGCCATAAATCTAGAGATGTGTTGCAAATGAACGATAGAGAGTAAATTGAAACAAACAAATGTAAACCGGCCTCCTGCTAAATGCTTAATTTTACAGCTTCTAAAAAAAATTATCGCTTAAACAAGGAAGCGTTTAAATATATTTTGTGTGAGTTAGAATCTGCATGCACACGAAGGGGTCGGCAAGGAGCTCTTTCAGCCAAACTTTGTGCTTGTTTGAGATTTTTTGCAGAGGGCAGCTATCAGCATAGTGTAGGTAAGGATTTTAATGTGAACATAGCCCAATCAGTGCTGGATGAATTCTTGAGGAAATTAAAATATTTGTTGTACAGTGGATATCCATGAGCATGAGTGCAGACGAGGAAAGAATATCCAAAATGACTTTCTATGAGAAATGTAGTATCCCAAAGGTTGTAATGACTGTCGATGCTACCCATGTTAAAATTATTGCAATAAACACCTTTTTTTAATCGTAAGGGATACTACAGCATTAATGTTATGATTGTAAGTACATCTTTATTGACTTGACTTGTAAATAAATATATGTATGTATATATAATTGTATACGGGTATGTTCTAGAATCCGAATTCACTCGAAAGTGGATTACTTTAGCATTTTTGGTGTTCTGCAATTCACATCCCCATGTTTTTATTCGTTTTCAATTAGAGTAGTAAGGGGTGGGTGAAAGTAAAACGAATCGTACTTTATTGTTATATGTTATATTATTGAATTTCATCAAAACAATTTAATTTTTCACAGAAATAATAATGCAAACAATTTTTTTTTTAAACTTTACCAAAAATTTCAATTTTGTTTTGGCAGATCTCACTTGTGTAAAAAAACATGAAAAAAATACAACAGTTTTGTTTATGTTCGAAAACATAAAGTTGCCCAACATACTAAAGTTTGATATGTCAATCTTTTTTGAACTAAATCTTAATGCATTTAGATCTTATTGAAAAATTAAAATGCATTTTTTAAAGGAAATTAAAACTAATTTCATTTATATATATCTATTTCAACAATAATTATAATAATTCGAATGCATTTAGTTGTAAAATCGCAATGTAATAATCAGGCAATACTTTGTTTTAACAACAAATGGTGCCAGGACAACGTAGTCGATATGTCTATAGCCGGCAAACAGCCGCGCTGATAAATAACGCCAGGCAAGCAGATCAACCAAAAGCAAATAATTTTAATTTCGTTCGTTGTCTTTTTTGAGAGTATTGAATAATTTTATTTTCATTCTGTTTCCTTAAGAATATTAATTTTGTTTTAATTCGCGTTGAAAGTTAAATGAAAAATTTGAATGTCTTTTTCATACTCTGTAAATTGTTTTACATCCAATTTTTACGATGATTTTTTAAGACATGTCTTTTTTTATTTTCTTTTAAAGTTGCTCCCAAAATCATGTCACATTTTCATGGTGATTTTTAAAACATGTCTATTTCTTCACTGTTGTTGTAAAAAAAACTCTTATTTGACAGCCAGAGTTGGTTTTTTTTACTTTACCTTTAATTCCTTTTATTTCTATAATTTGGGCGCCAAAAACGGAATTTAATAACTTGAGAAGTAAAGTGTTTAAAAAAGGAAATTTTCTTAAAAAAATCAAAATTGGGTGCTATACAGAAAAACCTCGAAGAAAGCAATGGAGGTAAAACTAGTGGACTAAAACTAGTGAGTGGGTGAAGCAATGGCGGAAATGCTGAGTGGAACGAGGTACATTTTAGTTTCTTATGAACGACTTCTTGGGAGATAAGTCGTCTTTTCTGAACTATATCAGAATGAGCCGAGAGACATTTAATTTGATACTCGCAAAAATCGAAGGTGATATAGTAAAACAAGATACCATCTTGAGAGAAGCGATAACTCCAGCAGAGAAACTGGCAGCCACACTCCAATACGTCGCTGCTGGAGAGTCCATCAAAAGCACAAATTATCAGACGAGACTATGGGAAACCTTTCTTTGTCGTGCAGTTCTGGAATTATGCCATGCAATTTGGAAACAATTTGAAAAATTAATATTTAAAGGTTTTTGAGTAGGTACATATGTATATGGAAAATAACTTATTTTATTGTGCCTATTCATAGAATGTAATACTTTGGGTTATTATTTTGAAATTAAAATAAAACAAGTTAAATTATTATAAGTGCATTAATTGAAATAAATTCGTCTTTTATTAATATATAACTTTAAAAAGTGTATATCATTAGCTCTTGGCAGATTGTGAACAAAGAGCTAGATCGCTTGACACGGTCCATATATGTAGGATTACGTACATCATACAAGTTTTCGTGTTCCTGATATTTAGATATTAAAAGCTCCACAATTTCGTTTTTCCACGTGGTTTATATTTATTTGAACTTTTTATTTATATTTATTTTATTTATATACACACAAAACAAAAAACAAGCACTTGTCGGTTTAAAACAAGAAAAATAAAGAACACAGAGATATAACCACAGACGAATGCAAATAAAATATAATAGTAAAATTGCGAATGACAGCTAAAAGGAAGAGATGTATTTTCCTTCATTGTTGTTGTAAAAAAATCACGAAAACAGAAACCACGTTTCTTTTGCTACCCCTCTTTCTTATCTACCTAATATGCCTACAAACAAAAAAGACATGTCTTAAAGATAAGTAAAAAAATCATGGTGAAAATTTGGTATTACTTTTGTAATTTGTTAATTTTTTTGCAACTTTTTTGCCGACCGCCGTCGATTTTTGCGTACCTGTAGCCGTTGACATTTAGATTTTTTTTCGAACATAAACTTCGAATGTGGAAAAACATGCTGAATTCAGAACACCATTTTATAAATTATGGGGATTCAAAAAATTTTTCGTTTTCAATCTGAGTCGAAACCTGGAACATACCCGATAATTACAGATATGTGATCACGAATAGAAAATACGGTATATGTCTTCACAATATCCTGGAAGTTGCCATGATTCCCACATTTGGGAAATGAATGATTCAAAAACATTCCTTTAATCAAAACAGCAATAGAAGAAATTGCCTCGTTTTGAGTAAGAAAATTAAAAAATTCTCAGCAACAATGTTGTGTAAGCAAATTTTTAAAATTGTGGCAGGTGATAAGGGGTATCCTTTACAACCATGGCTTACAGCTTACAGAGAGCCATTTAACTCTCCCAACAAAATTAGATTTAATACCGCACATTCTAAAGGAAGATTTATAGTAGATAGAACTATTGGAGTGCTCAAATCTGTTTTTAGGTGCCTCAACAATGAACGGGGATTACATTATGATACAGTAAAGTCTGCAAAGATCATAAATATCTGCTGTGCACTTCACAAAATTAGACTTCATTACAATATTACAGACGAGCAACTTAATTTTCCATTATCTGCAGAAGAAGATCCAATGAACAATCCTATTGAAGATGATTTTAGTGGGGAAGCAAATGAAATAAGAAATCAAATACTACAGAATTTGTAATTCAATTTTATTTAGTTAAAATGTATGTATGTACATAAATGTAAGCATATGTAAATAAAAATAAAAAAAATTATCAAACAAATCAATTACACAATTAAAAGAACTTTAATAACAATTTTACATTTCCTTACATTTTTGTTCTTTCCGTTAACTTTCCGTCATAAAAATTGAGCGTAAACAAAATGGAAAAAAATATCTACATTGCGGAATCAATAATATGGCAATACCGCAAATGTAGAGATGATACCGCAACAGCGGAATGATAACGCAGCAGCGGAATGAATAATTGCAAATTTTGTTTCCGCAAAAAAATGCCATCCGCAGCCGCGGAACAGAATCAATAATCGGACCCATTGTAAGCACACAATTGAATTTTCTAAAATAATGTCATTATAATTCGGTGTGAATCGGCGTAGTAGCAGTTGTACACAATAAAGTCTAAAATTAAACAATCGGTAACATCGGGATGAAAATATACTTGTTTTAGTTTTTTGATTTTATATTTCTCGAATTTGTTCTGAACGAAAAAAAATAACATACTTGCAAACAATTTTGTTAATATGCAAATTCTACATGTGTATGTATGTTTTAATGTATGTTGCTTTATACGCTCAATAATTTCTCAGTTATCGTAAGTACGAAATTTTTGCTTTTCCGGTTACATACTTCCACGCTCATCGCACAGAAGCGCAAATTGCTTGTGAATTTCAAATGGACTACGTGCAATATCTTTATATATTTATAGTCTTTTGTACGGTGCAGTGCGTCCACAAAGATTTCTATTGATATCGTGGCAGAAAGAGGCAAATATAAAAATTAATTATGTGTTATCGTAATGGGTAGCAACATACAAGTTTTTAGGGGTTATCAGCACAAAGGATAGGAAACAGGAAGCACAATACCAAGCCACTAAGACAGGATGTATAAGCCGTGCCCCCTGGGGGACCCCTAGTGTGATAAGAGTGAAAACAACAAAAGTGCTGTAGGCATTTATTTCATAGGTCTTAGAAAAATCACCAGCCGTCGTTTGAAGAAGTTGCTTTTTTTGTATGTTCCATGCAACTTCATGAGCGAGAATGTACTCGTCTGTATGTATGTGTATAAAATACTTTTTTTAGCACAAAATTTTTATTTATTAGATCTTCAATTTAATTGAACTAACAATAAGTATTTAAATCTAAAATAATATTTACTTAAGCCCAGCTAATGCCACATAAAAAAACACTACTTTCTACATTTACTTCTGTTGTCTTTACACCCCTCGTGTTCGGCTAAGAGCAAGGTCCCTCCGAGTGTAGCTTCTGTAATGTAGAATATTACAGGCTAGTGGACTTGGATGATACTCTAGTTTCTTTATACATGTATGTTATCATGTGTTTTAAAATCATTTTTTAACCAAAGGAACATCCAAATATTGGCTGCTGTAATCATACGCAGATTTTTATTTTGGCCCCTTTGAATTTTTTCTATATTGGATGCTGAGGATATGCCCCACAACTGAATTCCGTAGCACCATAGGATGTTTGCAATCTGAGCATAATGTTCAATTTCTCCCAATTGGGAAATTAGTTTGAGCAGCCTTTATTTTCATTTGCATCAATTTAGCGCCTATGTTAAGCGACGACCAAGGCATTTGACTGTATTGTGTTGTGGTATTGATTGACTATTAATTTGGATGGAAGCACATGTTTGCTTTCGCAATGAAAAAGTGATGTGAACACATTTTTG
Source organism: Germaria angustata (assembly GCA_963681545.1). Classification (NCBI taxonomy): domain Eukaryota; kingdom Metazoa; phylum Arthropoda; class Insecta; order Diptera; family Tachinidae; genus Germaria; species Germaria angustata. Next base: position 76,748,982 of record OY812998.1, on the reverse strand, counting down.
CTGGTTCACTTTTATTCTCCATGTTTTTAACCATTTTTCCAATATTAAAACGTATTCTTGCAACTTGAAAGAAGCTTCCTAAGCGTTTTCATGGATGCTTAAAAAAGCTGTATCATCAGTAAACGTTGATGTGTGAAGATTGCTGCTATTTGACATGTCAGAGGCATATATCAAATACAAGATAGCACCTAACATCCTTGGGGATCTCCTGCTTCTATTGGTGCGCTCAGTTTTAAATTAAGTTGCGCAAAAAACTTGACGTAAAGGTGTGACATAATTAACATCGTGCACAAGAATGACCTTAAAAGAAATATTAATCATTGTTGTAACATAAAGAAAAAGAATGATATATAATCATCATAATAATATATAATCATGTATTATGAAAATTTTTGTCAATAACATAATAATACATACGGGCACATCTACATCATACATAAACGTACATTCATACATACATATACATATGTACATATGTATGTATGAATACACACATATAATATACCACGTTTGTACGCACGTCTTATTTGCAAATACAGAACTATTTGCAAATAGCTAATTCACTGTTTATACAGGTGACGAAAATATGATTGTTTGGAAAGGTGCTATAAAAAACACATGTTTATAAAAGTGAAAGAATCAATAAAAATAAATAAAATGCCAAAATCGAAAACAATAATATTTTTGGCAATAATTGCATTGCATTGCATAAAAAACGAAAAAAAAATTATTGCACAAATATCTCAACAAAATGCACCAAAGTTTTTGATAGAATATAGTGGCAACGTCTTACTTTTTATTTGCAAATAGTGTCGTTATTCACGACTTGTTAAGTGAGTTAATAAGTTACAATAAAAAACTTATACGGCAACATTTTTCTTTTTATTTGCAAAAAAGACTCAGATAATGCCACAGGCTCACTTGTCGTTGTTAGATTGTATATGCATATACGTTACTCGTTTACCAGCTGCTTTACTTTCCCCATACAAACAACGGTCAACCATATTGTAAAATAATAGTGCTTCTGATGATATTTTCGGCTTATGGGGCCATCCTGCATTACAACAAACTATTACCTCTTTGAGCACTGCATTGTTTTGCTTTTCCCTTTAGTTTCTTTTATAAATTCGTAACTTTCGAGCAAGTTTTCTATTTTATTCTATGTGCTCTTCTTCAGTATTGTCCAAGAGCGCTCGTGTCAAATCATCCAGATGTATCATGATAAAAATTTAAATCAAAACAATCATATACTGGTCCCTGTTTGAACCTATTTTAAGTTTACAGATACAAAATTAAATTTTTACCTTAACTATCTCTTTTAACAAATCACATGGCGTTTCAAAGTTGGAAATCTTGGCTGTTAGCGGAGTTTCTGTTATTTTATATAACGGAAAATTTAACTAAGGGCCTGTTTGCCGATGTCGAAAGAAAACTTTCTTTCGCAATCTAAGCGAAAGAAAACTGATTTGGGTTTACCTAAATTGGTTCTATGCGAACGATGACTCGAACGACAACTCGAATGAAAACGTAAGTGTTTTCATACAAAAATGGGTTTGTCTATTTCGAAGTTGTTGTCAACTTTGCGAACACAAATTTCAAAATCAGGCACCAGTTATTTTGTGTTCGAATGACAATAATTTTTTGAAAAAATATATAAATAAACAAATATTTTATGAAAAAAATTTTTATTAACAAATAGCTTTTTTAGTTGTGAGTACATACATACATTCATACATATGTATGTACATTTGGGGTGGGTTATTGCCTACATATACATATATGTACATACATACATACATAGGTACTTATTTTGTATTTGCTACTTGCAAAAATGACACATATTGTTTGCAGATTTGAAATCTGATTTGAAATCTAGAACCAAAAAGACAACAAAAAAGTATGCAGGAAACAGGTGGTTGTAATTATATTTTTTTATTTTGTAAACTTTTAGTTTGTTTTGGTTACATTTTCTTTATTTCGACAGCTGATTAATTTCAAAAGGAGTTGCATTTGACTTCAAACAATTTAGTAGTATTTTTTGTATTTTTAGAGGAAATTGCTGTAAAACAATTATACTTATAAGTTGGCACTACTTTGCTTTATTAACACGTAAGATACAAAAATTGACTGACGTAAGTAGCTGCGAACGAAAGTGAGTGACATAGACAAACTCAAATTGATTCGAATGTGAGTGACTAGCTTTCTTTCGCATGAGTTTTCTTTCGACATCGGCAAACAGGCCGTAAATCATAAAGTTTAATCAAAACACTTAATAAATTTAAAAGAAATACTAAAGAACAAATATATGCATGTACATAAATAGATATAGAAAATATGCCAAGTGATGATGTGCATACAATCCAAACAAATACTTATAAAGGCTCGATATTTAAATACTCTCTTCATTCGAACAAAAAATTTTCATTATTCGTTATATTTTTGTTGATTTCAATTCATTTTCATGTTTTACAAACATGATAGATTTTTTAATCGATTAGTCGAAAAAAATAAAAAAAATTTAAAATCGTTTTTGTAAGTACATCATAAACTTTAAAGTACGATTGCGTCGCCAATGAATTCCTTAAATCCTAAAATATTTCGTTCAAGTGGTTTTTGAAATACAATTTCTTAAAAAACATTTGCTATGTGGTTTAAAAATGTTTTTCAACAAATTTAAATTTCAAACAAAGTAAATACTTTTTTTTAATATTGTTTTATTTCGAATCTGATACCTTGAAAGAATAAACAACCAAAAATAGTTGTTTTAATACACTTATTAAGAACTTCTAGAATACCGAGCTTTTCTACTGGTTAATTATAATGGAGCCTAAAGGTGGATTCACCCATTCGTTTTGAACGAAATTTTCGATAAGAACCCTTTTTATATGTAGGTAGACGTCTCTCTTTTTGAGAGAGAGAGAGTAAATTTAATGCGGAAAAATTTTAGCTTGAATTGGTTTAATTCAGGGCGAATTCAATACTAGGTGGAATTAAAATTACTACAAGTACAACAATACAAAAACAATATTGTATTTTGTTATTGCTTGAGTGACTCGCTTGTCAAAAATAGTTAAAAAGAGATAAGAAAAAAATATCATTATTATGCGCCATTGCCAGCTATTTGTTTCTTTTTTACATACATATGCAGCAACTTCTCATTTTTTCCTTTTAACTAAATACGCACATACAAATTGTAACTTTTATTTATCACTTTTATTTTAACTTCATTTTACTTCTCACCTTTTGTGCTAAAATTTTCACTTTTTATATATAAAAAATTTCACATATAATTTCTTTACCACAAATAAAATTTTTAATTTAAAAACAAAAAGTAACGCAAGAGTAAAGTATTATAAAAACAACTTTTGACAAGCGAGTCGCGAGTAACGTATAACAAAAACAACTTTTGACATGCGAGTCGCCTCCATGTTGAAAAAAAGTACAACGGCTGCGTTTTCAATTCCACCTAGTATTGAATTCGCCTTGGTTTAATTTTAATTATCGTCCTGAACGAATTGAACTGTGCTGCCAGATCCATACATAAATTTTTTATGCAAAGCTGAAATGAGCTGCCACATTATATTGTATGTACATAAGTTAAGGTCAACCCAAGCACACGTATACTAACATTAATAAACAACCCTTAACCATAAGTAATAAAGATAAGAAATAAATCATATATAAAATATATCTATGGTTAGGTTAGGTTAGGTTGATTGGAGGGGTATGTCAGCCCATGTCATACGACATACACCTAAGCCAGTGAAGGCTTGTTGTGCGCTCCTTTGAGTTTAACCATAACACATTGACCCAAAGGTCTAGAGAAACTCCGTGTCACTCACAAAGTTCCTTAATTTCCTCCAGCATATTCCCCGTAATCGGCTTATGTCCGGTAAGATGTCACCCCCAAGATATCGGGATGCTCTACATTCATCTCCTCCCGCTATTCCGACGCGTTTAAGATGTGCCAGTAGTTGAGAGTGCCCTGTGACAACTCCCATTATTCTACTTAGTTCGAGCTTACTAAGTTTTAGCAGCTCCCTCGTTCTTCTCTCGTCTGGATCTCCCCATAGAATTTTTGTATTGATTCCCATGGTTCCGTTATTCCATAGAGTTGAATGGGCCCTATATGCCCAAGTCTTTAGCTCGGATTTAACTGCATCGAAGGGTTTCGCGCATTCCAAGCTTATATTACCTAACTCTATTGCCCTAGAAGCAAGTGAGTTTGCCTTCTCATTTCCAGTTATCCCCGCGTGCCCTGGCACCCATATGATGCGCACTTCACCATGTGTCGAGTAACTGTTAATAGCGTTTTTGCAATCCCAAACTTTACGTGATTTAGTGCGTTCCTTTGAGATTGCTCTAATGGCCATCTGACTATCTGTGAATATATTCACAAGTCCTGACCTCCCCATTACGTTGAGTTCCCTGATACACTCCGTTATCGCCCGAACTTCCGCCTGCAAAACTGTGCAATATTCCGGCAGGCAGAAAAACAGTTCTGTGGTGTTTTCTATATAAACACCAAGTCCCGTTTTCCCTCTCGACCTTGATCCATCCGTGTAACAATGAAGCCCCATGGGGATCTGGTTCCAAGGGTCGGTCAACCAGGAATGGATGTCGGGGATCAATGTTCCGCAGTTGGCCTCTAGTCTAGTCTCCGGTATGCGGTCATTTGCGACATTTTCCGGTATGGACTCTCCTATGGACGTAAAGATTCGTTGATGATGCGCTTCGTGTTCCTGATCGATCCACTCACCCATTTCTTTTGTCGTTTTGCTGCAAGAGCCGCTTCGTATTTTATACGAATTTCGATTGGCTGGATAGATAATATTGTTTCCATCGCCCCTGTTGATGTCGTTCGGAAGGCCCCACTTATACCAAGACAGCAGGTTCTCTGAACTTTCTGTATTGTTTTGATGTTGCATTTATATTCCATCGACGTCCACCACACTATAGAAGCATAGGTCATAATCGGCCTGATAACGCTACTATAAAGCCAGTGTGTCATCTCTGGATTCAGCCCCCATGTTGCACCTATGGCCCGTTTACAGATTGCCCAACATATATGAGCCTTTTTGACTCTTTCGTTTATGTGGTCTTTCCATTTTAATTTCCGATCGAGAATGACTCCTAGATACTTCACCCTGTCGGAAATATTTATTGTCCTTTCAAGAAAGCGCGGCTCATCATATGGAGCTATCTTCGTCTTTCTTGTAAATAGGCCAATTTCAGTTTTTTCTGGGTTAACGTTCAACCCTCTTGGTTGAGCCCAGTTGTGTGCCAGGGTTAATGCCTCCTCGGCCTTCCTGCACAAATGATTTGGATCCCTTCCCTTCAGAAGTATCATGACGTCATCTGCATAGCAGACTGTCTCGAATCCCTCATCGGTCAGAGTCCTAATAAGGGTATATATTGTTGTGGTCCATAGAAGGGGTGATAAAATCCCCCCTTGTGGAGTTCCACATTGCACCCTTTTTCTTATACTTACATTGTGCGCCTCACAATTAATCCATCTGTTCATTAGCATACTGCCAATCCAGTCGCGTATCGCCCGGTTGACATTAAACTGGTCCAGGGAATGGATAAGTGTGTTGGTATACACGTTGTTAAAAGCCCCCTCAATGTCAATGTAAAACGCGAGAGTGTACATCTTTTCATTAAGAGACCTTTCTATAAAGTACACCACATTATGTAATGCAGTGTCCACTGATCTACCTTTGACGTATGCGTGTTGCTTGAACCTCAACATATGGCCTGCGATCCTGCCTTTAACCATGTCGTCGATTATCCTCTCCATGGTTTTCAGCAAGAAGGAAGTTAGGCTTATTGGTCTATAAGCCTTTGGTGAAGAATAATTTGGCTTGCCAGGTTTGGGGATAAACACTACCCTCGCTTCCTGCCAGCCTACTGGAATATATGCGTGTGTTAGGCATGCATTATAAATTCCTGCAAGAGGTGTCGAAACTAAATTCATCCCTTTCTGCAGGAGCGCCGGAAAGATACCATCCGGACCCGCAGCCTTAGACGGAGAGAAGCTTTTTATCGCTTCCATAACCATCCTATCGCTGATAATAGGCACCTCATGTTCACCACTTCTCCCATCGTCCAGCATAGCCGAAAGTTCGGCCGGGCTGCATGGAAAATGTGTATCCATGAGGAGTTTAATGGTTTCCTCCACATTTTCAATTGTATTGCCCGTTTCATCCACTAATGATTCAGCCTGGATATGGGCTTTTGACAAAAATTTTTTTATTTTAGAAACATCGCTTACACTGTCCACCTGTTCGCAGAAAAGCCTCCAGGATGTACGTTTAGCTGTTCTTATTCTCTTGTTGTAATTTCGGAGTTTATCACGATAATCCTCCCAATATACTGGTAATCTTTTACGTTTCGCTCTATTATAGAGTCGGCGGACTTCCCTCCCCATTGCCCGAATCTCCCCTGTCATCCAGGGTTTTTCGTATGGGGATTTTCTTTCCCGAAGTGGGCAACTCTCTTCAAACGACTCAACTAAAGCGTCCGTAATAATTTTGACTTTACCGTCTATGTCCTCTCTTTCTAGGCGATTGAAAGAAACCCGCCCTAAATGAGAATCAAGTGACCTTTCGAATTTTGCCCAATCATTTCCCTGCTTCAGTACTGTTGCGTAAGCTGTTGACAACTCTGTGGATAAAAGAAAGCATAAATTTTTGTGACTAAGAATACAGGTCCGCGGACGATTCCCTGTTTTAGCATAAAATAATTGGTAGTTTACATGGTTTAATCCATTAACCCTGTTTTTTGTCGTCCAGGGTTCTTGTATTAATGCCACATGTATCTTACCTTTGTTAATTTTCTCCATCAAAGCGTGAGTTGCCGTCTCGCTCCGGTGGAGGTTAATTTGGATGACCTCCCACATCATCCTTCTAATAGGCGGTCCTCTTGGGAGTTGGTGATTTTGTGCTCCAACTCCTCCTTGGCCGTCTGGACCTCCGAGACACCCGCCTGATTTTGGCTAGATGCAGCCTGTGCCATGTTTGTCCTATCGTTTATGGGGGTGGTTTTCCCCTGGCCGATACAGGACTTGCCTATTTTCAAATAGACAGCTTTTGAAACAAAGAACACCTTACCTTCAGATTTGGAAAGGCTGGAAATAGATCCTTGGTCGATGCCCACCACAAAAAGAGTTCCATTTTGGTCCTCCTCTCTGTGGAACACCTCCCATTTCTCTACCGCCAGTTCTTTGTTTTGTTTACCAATAACCTCCAAAACACGGTCGGATGTGAATTTGCATCCCCATCCTTTGATGTAGAAGGTTGCCTTGGTTAGAGTTGGTATATTTCTCCCTTCCACCAGTTCCAGCTTACAGCCTTCCCATGGCGGAGGGATTCCTTCTACCAACTCCTTTAGGGTAACTACGCAGGTCTGCGATGCTAATCTTAGCAACAGCACGCCCCTTTGAAACTCGCAGCTGTTTATTTTTATTGGAGATCCGTTATCGGTTGCCATAACGTATTCCAATATCGCGTTATTTACCAGATCCTCAACCACTTGCTGTTGATTTTCTGATATTTTGCCAGTCGGACGTGAGGTGTCAATGACCGCGTAGCGGAGATTGTCCCTATATAGCCTCCCGGCTACTTTAGCGTAAGATGGCGGCTCTTTTTCCTTAGTTACGTCTAGCTTCCTCTTACGCGTGAAGAGATTCCGCTTTTTGGCGTTCTCTGCTTCGGCGGAAGATTTCGCCGACGTGCCCGCCTTCTCAGTAAGTGCTGTACCTTTGACCCCCTTACTAGAAGGATTCTTCATAGAGACTCCTTTAAGAAGGGAGACGCCCGGTTTTGGCGACTTACTGGTCGACGCGGAGCACCTTTTTTTATGCTTCTGCTCCGCAATGTTCTGCTCTTCTGGAGATCGGATCCTCTTACCAGTCTCTACCGAGGTGGAGGGAGTCTCCGATGCTCCCTTTAGGGCATCTTGCGCATTTTTAGCTGCTGCCTGGTTCTTCTTGGCAAGTTTTCGCTTTGAGCCCCAGAGAGCGGCTTTTTTCCAGTATTTAGGCTCGCGATTTTGTCGCTTACCTCATCCACCAGTCTGTCTAGATTCTGCGAAGCATCTCTACCTGACTGGTTTACGTTATGAGAGTCAGAGTTGGTGTTCCCACCTGTCACTGAAGACTGGGTTGACTTTAAGTCCCCCCCGGGTATTACCACCTCTTCCTCTCTTTTTGATGTCACTGTCCTTGTCCGATTTTCTGTTCCGTTGTCCGTTTGTATGTCCATTGTCGTCAGCGTTATTTTTTCGTTTTTGTGTTTATAATTATTATTATTAATTTTGGTCCCACGAGTGTGGGGGAAAGGGATCTCCTCCACGTCATAGCCCCCAGTAACGTGGAGGGGGCGTAGTCTATTTGCTGAGGTGCCCAGGTATCAGCAAAGCTCCGTTTAAATACAGTCTCATGCCCCCGACTGCAAAGAGAACAGATAGGCACGGGTCGCGTAACACCTCTGTTTGGGGGTGGATAACTTTTAGTATGCAGGCTTTTATGCCCACAGCCTTCTTCAGTTAAACTATGGATCCTATAGAGGACCCTCGTTCGCCTTCAGAAGAAGTGTGCAATTCAGCCCACACTTAAGCCCTCACACCACGACAAGGTAGTTATCCCAGCAAGGGAAATATATCTATTGTAAGAGTAAAAATACTGTAAACAAAATAATGTAAACACTAATAAAAAAAAACATGTTTTTAATACACAAAGAAGTATCAGCTAGTTCTAGATAAATAAGAACAAAGAAACAAATATTTACAACCCTTTGTGAGAACAAAAGAACACTAAAATATCATCCCTTAACATTATACGAACGAAGAGTATAAATAGCACTGTAAATACTCTCGCTCGCCAGTTCATAAGAAAACTCAAGAAACTTAGCAGAGTTCATAGGAAAACTCAAGAAACTTATGATAGTTTAAAGAACGAGTTCATAAGAGAACTCAAGAAACTTAGCGTAGTTTAAAAACTAGTTCATAAAAAACTTAGCATAGTTTAAAGAATTAGTTCATAAGAAAAATAAATATTAAATAAAGAATATTTCAAGATACAAAGGTATCTTGAAATTTAATAATTTTTTATTTGATATAAGAACATTGTTTTTTAACTGGCGATCCTGCCAGGAGGATATTATATTGATATCCTCTAGTTGAATGGACCAAATTCCTTGTCGCAGCAAGGATAACAAATAATCTTGCATAGAAACAGGATATTTCACACCTAAAGGAATTCCTCATAGAAAGGAACATAAAGTACAAAGTGAAATAAAATAATAAAGTTTTTTAATGAGAAAAGCATCCAGAGGATAGACATACGATACAAACAGAAGCATGGAACAAGTAAACCTAAACCAATTGATGCAACAGATGGCAAATCTCCAAGTAGCATTAGAAGCCGTCCAAGAAGAAAATGATATGCTACGCAGCAGATTGGAACAAATCCAGTTGTAAATCAACCACATGCCGTAGCCTTAGAGCCAAGAGTAGCTGCATATAATACACCGGACGACATAATTCTTGAAATATTCAAATCATTATCCATATTTGATGGAATAAAGAGCAACTATCGATTATGGAGAGAGGATGCTACACGTCTAATGAATAGCATTAGTAGATTCTCCAATTCCAACAAATACGTAGAGGCACTAACCATTGTCAAGTCAAAGATAGTGGGACCCGCAGCAAATATCCTCTTGAACCACAATACGATTTTTAATTTTGAAGCAATCTTAAATAGATTGGACTACACTTATTGTGATCAACGGCCACTGTATGTCCTTAAGGACGAATTAACAAAATTAACACAAGGCAAGTCATCACTGTCAGAATTTCATGATGAAGTTAGCAAAGCACTGACAGTGGTAACATCCAAAATTGCAATGTCTGGAGATCCCCCGAAGTCAATCAAGTGTATGACGACACATGCAATGGAAGATGCTGTCCACACATTTAAGAACGGCATAAATGATAACTTCATACGTTCAACCCTATACGGGAATCTAATAAAAGATCTAGAACACGCCTATGCCATCGCTCAAACTATAGAGCATGATGATAACCACAGAAGTTTCCAACATGGTATCCATCACAGAAATAACAGAGGCCATTATATAAAAGTACAGCAAAAAGAACAACCACGTCAACGATTCGAAAGTAATCAACACTTCAGAAGACCCTCATATCATTTACCAAATCAACATCATCAACAGAATCAACAACAACGTCAACTACACCAAAATTTTCCGAAGCCAGCGCCAATGGACATCTCTTTTGGCAACACCAGGCAAATCCAATACAACCTACAAGGATTTCACAGCCAACCATGGAAAAGAATGAGAGATCAAAGCGGGAACTTTAATAACAACAACAAATTGCAGCGAAACAACAGAATAGAAACAACCCAAGATAGAGATGAGAACGAAAGCACCACAACAGAAAAAAGTAGTAAGTCACGATATAATAATGGTAGTATTTATAAGACTTTAAACTAATAAATGGGTTGCTCTATATATATATATATATATATATATATATGAAAGACGAAGATGAAAAAAATTATAAAATTTTCGTAGATTGTGGTGCAACCCATAATTATATTAATAAGAATTTAATTATTGGATCTAGAATTAAAACAAGACCATTTAAATCATAAACAGAAAATAAAATTATTTAAGCAAGAGTTAGAATTTTTCGAAATCAAAAGTAATGATGATTAGGATCTAATGCTAGGAATTGAAGGGCTAAAACAATTAAATGCAGTCATAGGCGTAGGAAGAAAATTGTTCACTGTCCCAGAATTATCGCAGAAAATAAATTACTCTATAGGAGATAAACAAACGAATTAGAAATAAATAATTTAATGCAGGAAAATAATAGAATAGGTACTTTGCCTTTCACCACAACGATAGAAGCAGGTATTAGAACAACTTGCAAGGACCCAATTTGGACGAAACAATATCCTGGAAATATGAACGATATTGAATTCGTTAATAAAGAAATTGAAAAATTATTAAAAGATGGGATAATCCAAAGAAGCTTCAGTCCCTACAATTCTCCAATGTTAACGGTACATAAAAAAGGAGTCGACGAAAATGGAAAACCTAAAAGAAGAATGGTAATAGATTTCCGTAAATTAAATGAAGAGACAGTTACAGACAGATATATCATCCCCGATATAAACACAACTTTACAAAACTTAGGAAAAGCTAAATTCTTTACAACTTTAGTTTCCACCAAATTAGAATTAAAGAAAGTGACAGGGAAAAACAGCTTTTTGTGTAAATGGAGGCAAGTATGAATTCATACGTATGCCTTTCGGTTTGAAGAATGCACCTTCAATTTTTCAACGGTGTATAGAGGACATATTAAGGGAATTTATACGTAAATTTGTATATGTCTACATAGATGATGTTTTCATCTATTCATCTACAGCAGAAGAGCACATGAAACATATAAATATTGTCTTTAATGCATTAAAAAAGGCTACTCTAAAAGTCTCGAATGAAAAATCAAAATTCTTCATGTCCGAAGTCGAGTACTTAGGACACATCATCAAACAATAAAATAACAACAGACCCAGAGAAAATAAGGGCGATTGAAAATTTCCCCATTCCAAAAAACCCTGAAACACTTGAGAGGATTTTTAGGACTAACAGGTTACTATCTTAGATTTGTAAAAGACTACGCTCAAATTTCAAAACCTCTAACCATACATTTGAAGGGAGAAAACGCACATGTAGTTAAGAATAAAAGTGCAAATAAGGAAATTAAATTAGACCAGGCAGCCATAGCAGCTGTAGAAAAATTAAAATTAAAACTAAAAGAACAGGTGGAATTATTCCAACCAGACTTTAAAAAACGTTTTGAATTAACAACGGACGCATCCAACATAGCTATTGGAGCCGTGTTAAGCCAAAATAAAAACCCCATTTATTTCTTGTCAAGAACTCTGAGTGAAACAGAACAGAGATACAGTACAAACGAAAAAGAATTATTGGCCATAATATTGGGCCCTAAAAAAGCTGAGGAATTATATATATGGCATAGCCGACCTCACTAATTTCACAGACCATCAATCTTTAACTTACGCCATTTCAGAAAAGAATCCTAACCCTAAATTAAAACAATGGAAAGCCATAATAGAAGATTACGGTGCTTAAATGAAATACAAACCAGGCACAGAGAATGTAGTAGCTGATGCATTGTCTCGACAGATTATAAACACATCTTCAATTGACACCATGCATTCGGCCGAAAGCTCACCTAGTGATGCAATCAAATCAGTTTCCTACGGCATACAAATAGAATTAGTACCAACAACAAGTTTAGTAGAAACACGAGTACGAACTATTTTCTCCGGAAAAATACGATACACCGTTAATTTTTTTAACAATGATAATCTAATAACTGAATTAAAAAAAATCATACAACCCAAGAAAATTATATCACTACATACAAATACTGAAAACATATATAGATATGGAAAAATAATCAAAGACACATTTATTGGATCAAATTTTGTTTACGCGCCTATAAAACTAAAAGACGTATTGGATAAGAATGAGCAAATACGCATTGTTAAAGAAACACATGATAGAGCTCATAGAAGCTGTAAAAATACTATAAAGGAAATACTTGAAAAACACTATTGGCCGGAAGTAAAACGGGATGTAAAGAAATATAATAACAATTGTTCAGCATGTCTATATGGTAGGTATGAGAGAAACCCTATCAAAGAACCTTTACGTGACTCAACTATACCCACACGGCCCAGAGAATTTATACACGCTGATATTTATTTCAACGATAAAATAATGTATCTCGTAACCAAAGATAAATTCTCTAAATACATAGTAGCTCGACAAATTGAAATTAAAGCAGCAATTGAAAATGTATTGCAAGAAATAATCAACACCAGTTTTCCTGAGTGTAAACGATTAATAACTGATAATGAAGCATCTTTTGTCACTCCAGCCATTAAACAATTATGCTATAAATACGGCATTCAAGAAATAGAAACTCCAGTACACAGGTCAGCAGCAAACGGACAAGTGGAAAGAGCACATAATTCAATTGGTGAATTTACACGAATATTCAAATTTAGTAATAATTCTACAAGTAGAGAAGAAATATTCAGAGCTATTAAAGAACTTAATAATTCAGTGCACAGCGTAACATATCATCGACCAAGAGACATATATTTCGGTTTAATTAATATAAATAAAGGAGAAATAATAAAAAACCTAAAAGACGCATCTGAAAAAGTGCTTAACCGCCTAAACAAAAACACCAAACATAGAACTTTCACAAAAGGAACACAAATATTAGTGAAAATAGTTGGAATTAGAAATAAAAACTCACCGCGTTATAAAAAATAAATTGTTGAAGAAGACTTAGGAGACATTATCCTAACAAAGAAAGGAAAAACAGTGCATAAAAACAATATAAAGAACATCACATTTTCAAACAATGAAGAAAGTATTCCAGATTATAGCCATACTGGCAATATTATTACAGAAGTTAGAAGCAACAATTGAGATAGAACATGTGGAAAACAAAAAATATATATTAACCCGAACTGACGACACATATTTATTTGATTAATTTACATTTTTGTTTCACATGACTAATTTAAGGAAAATCCTCAAGGTGTACGACAAAATATTTGACAAAAATTCTTACCCCACTTTGGAGGAACAGATTTTGATGAAGCAAATAGAAACACTAACCGATCAACTTAACGAACATAGAATTGAAAAACGAGGACTAAATTTTTTGGGATCGTCTTTGAAGTTCATTACTGGCATACCAGACCATGATGACTTAATTGAAATAGAAACTAAAATTAACGCCCTAATTGAAAATAACGAAAAACAAAGAATAATTAACTCCAGATTCGAGAAAATGTTAGATTCCATACAAAGAGAACCAACCGAAACTTATATCGCAATCAAACTAATTCACGAACAATTGTTAACATTGGTTAGAACGATAAACGCTGCCAAAAACAACGAGTACCTAACTGAATCACTAAATCTAAATGATGTACGGGAATTAACGGAACATAAATTAAAATCCGTACGAATTATTAACATACTAGAATATTCCGATATTTATATCACAAGAACCAATGACTCCATCATTACTATATACAAGTACCCCATCATAAACAATTATTGCAAGTTATTTAAATTTACATCACTCAGCGTCAAGCATGGCAAGGTGTCCACCGACAAGGAAATCGCTTCTTGTAATAAAGTTTACACTAGGGTACATAATTGTAAAAAATTTTTAGGCAAAAACATTTGTAAAACCAACACCACAAATGATGACTGCATCATACCCTTATTAGAAAACAGAAGAGCAAAATGTATAGTATTACAGGAATATAATTACCCATTATTAAAAATAGATGAAAGATTCATCCTTTTAGACGGTGTGAACACTGTCAATGACGAAAACATTACTGGAACTATATTAGTGAAATACACAGACAGAGTAGTGATCAATAATATTACCTTTATAAATATTCACGATAAATTAATAGAAACCATAATCAATAAACATGACGAGGATATAGAAATAACAAAAATACTAACATCCTCTTCGGAACTGGCATTAAACAATATAGATTCTCTAAGGAAATTTGTAATACCAATAGAAACGCATCCTATCAGATACTCTTTATATATAATTTTAGCAATTATAACAACAACGGCACTTGTATATATTATTTTAAAGGTAACAAAATATTATTTAACTTTAAGAGCAATAAGGACTAGAGAGAATTTTCAAGTTTTATATAACACAGAACTAGAAAGAATCAGACATGAAATAAGCATTAATCAGGCATGAATCGAGACGATTCATTTTAAGTGAGGGGAGAATTACGAATCGAGACGATTCATTTTAAGCAGGAGGAGAGTTAAGGTCAACCCAAGCATAGGTATACTAACATTAATAAACAACCCTTAACCATAAGTAATAAAGATAAGAAATAAATCATAAATAAAATATATCTATTGGAAGAGTAAAAATACTGTAAACAAAATAATGTAAACACTAATAAAAAAAAAACATGTTTTTAATACACAAAGAAGTATCAGCTAGTTCTAGATAAATAAGAACAAAGAAACAAATGTTTATAACCCTTTGTAAGAACAAAAGAACACTAAAATATCATCCCTTAACATTATACGAACGAAGAGTATAAATAGCACTGTAAATACTCTCGCTCGCCAGTTCATAAGAAAACTCAAGAAACTTAGCAGAGTTCATAGGAAAACTCAAGAAACTTATGATAGTTTAAAGAACGAGTTCATAAGAGAACTCAACAAACTTAGCGTAGTTTAAAAACTAGTTCATAAAAAACTTAGCATAGTTTAAAGAATTAGTTCATAAGAAAAATAAATATTAAATAAAGAATATTTCAAGATACAAAGGTATCTTGAAATTTAATAATTTTTTATTTGATATAAGAACATTGTTTCTTAACTCATATGTATGTATGTATAATAATATACAGAGTATATTTGTAAATTTTTTATATTTATTTAACAAAATAGCTATTAGAACATGCAATCGACTCTATTCATTTGTATATTTTTTATTTTATAAAAATTTGTTTAATTTCGAACACAGCAAATAGCAATCATGTCACTGTGCTGCCTGCTTTTAAAAGTAACACACATCATTTACAGAGTTGTTCCATATGATAGCTTTGTTTCTCTAGATGTTCGATGTGGGTGAATTATTTGTGACCAAACTCTCAGTAAACTAAAATTGTCTCACAACAGAAATTTCGGCCTGAACAAATGGGTGAATCCACCTTTACTTGGTAAATTTTTTTCCACTCATATTTATTTATTGTATCTTCAAAACTGAACTAACAATAAGTATTTAAATCTTAAGTATAGATATAATTATTAGGCCCAACCAGTGTCGGACATAAACTTAGTGATAGTAAATAATAATACATAAGAATCGTATTTAGCAGAAAAATATTTGTAAAAAGTTTCATCTGGAGTGATGCGTATTAAAGCCGTAGTATCCCTCTTTTTTAAGCGGATGTGTCCAGGAAAGTTCAAGATGTTACGAGCAAGGGATTAGGATGGGGCTCGAGTTTTGTTAAATATTTGCCAGCATATTTTGCAATTTCAGCGGTCACAAGTGGCATTTTTCATGTTCCATGGAGCCGATGTTATTAACCTTAAAATTTTGTTTTGCTTTCGTTGGATTCTCTCTACATTGGAAGCTGAAGCAGTGCCCCATAGCTGAATTCCGTAACACCATTGGGTTTCAAAAGCGACTTCTATATTAAAAGTTTATAATCTAGACTGAGGTTTGAATTTCTACTAATCAGCCAATGTATCTAATTTAATTTAGGTTCTATTTGTGTTACCTTAGAATCAGTGTGGTGTTTCCATGTAAGCCGTCGGTCAAGGTGTATACCAAGGTATTTCACCTGTGAAAGTTGAGGAACAACTTGATTATTGATTCGAATGGGGGAACAAGTGTCTATTCGTAGGATAAATGTGACATGAACACACTTTTGTTCATTTACTTTTATTCTCCATAAGTTCAACCACAGTTCCAACAGGTTAATATCTTCCTGAAGATATCGGGATGCCTCGTGACGGTTTTCATGCATACTAAGGCAAGCTGTATCATCGGCAAATGTAGAAGGAAGCATATTACTGCTTAAAGACATATCACAGGTATAAATCCAATACAAAACTGGCCCCAGTATACTCCCCTGTGGCACACCGGATGATATATTTTCGGACATACTCATGAAATCTCCTTCCACAACAGTGAACTTCCGGGCAAAAATTTAACTTTCCAAAAGATTGAAAATGTTTATGGGTAGATATGTCTACAATTTTAAAATTAGGCCTTCATGCTACACTTTATCAAATGCTTGAGAAACATCAATAAAGAGGGAAGAACAATACTTCTTTTCTTCAAATGTTCTTCTTATGAAATGAACCAATCTATGAGTTCGTTCAATGGTGCTATGCTGACTTCTGAAACCAAATTTGATGGTCCGGTATGCACCCATTATCAGTTAGAATTGGGGACCATTTTGACATGGTAAGATCCTTGTAATCCTTTGGAAACATTTTGACCATGGCAAGCTTCCAGCTGTGTGGATAATACTCCAGTCGTAAAATGCCCTTAAAAATAAACTAGTGTTCGCCCAGTGGTTGAAATTCAACCATTATTGCAATAATACAAAACCGCTCAGATAAAATGTCATATTTGTCTTCATTTCTAATAAAATGTATTACCGTACTTACTCCATTCTTTAATAGTTGTATCTATTAATGTGAGTTTTCCAAATAAATAATAGAAACGGTTTTGATGTTCATTTAAGAAACATAAATTTATTGCCTATATTAAAAATATAAAATTTTTTTTGGTTAATTGAAGAAAAACTAAAAGTAAAAAAAAATTCATTTTATTCAAAATATTTAAAGCAGTTGTACGACTGGCATCTTTATCTAAGGAAAATTTTTTTATACACAACATTCTTCGTAAAAACTCTATTGTCATTGAGTACGTTTAGTATGTTATTTGAAATATAAAATTTTCGGCCGTCGAATAAACGAACTCTACTCGCAGCTACATATGTACATATACTGATGTAATTATCCATAAGCAAATACAGGTAGTCTCAAGAGGACACATACCTTTTTAAATGTTTGCCCCTGTGACTTGTTAATGGTCATAGCAAATGCGGGTATAATTGGAAATTGTGTCCGCTGAAATTTAAATGGAAGAATTGTTCCAGAAAATGGTAAATTTATTCGTGGAATCAAAATTCTTTTATTATGAACTACTCCCGTTAATACTTCACAATCTATTTTGTTGCGGTGCAAGCATTTTACTCTCATTGGAGTTCAATTTACTATGGCTTGTGTCGTGTTCAAATTACGAATCAGCATAACAATGGAATTTATTTCCAATTTCAATTTATGCGGTGGCATTCCGCTTACGTTCAGTGAATGTAAAAATTAAGAAGGATATTCATTTGCGTCATTGACATCATTAGAAATTTTATCAAAACTGTAATAAACCTTTTCCTCCTCTGAAAGACGATTAAGTATATCGTTATTTATTGAAGAGCTAAAATTAAGGAATTAAGAATTTGACCCAATAGTAAATATATTCTCACGATCATTACCATAGATATCAGTAATTAAATTATCAAAACAACCTATTTGTTGTGGCAATTCAATAATGTCATCACCTAACTCTGGATAATTTCTTAGTTTATTTAATTTCTTAAGTTTATTTAGAAACTCGACAAAGTCCACTTCTTCTGGTCTAGCTCTCATATTCTGTGTTAATCTGAGTTTGTGAAAAGAATTAAATTCGTTCCAACTAATGATGCAATTTTCAATTAAAGTAGATCGGGTTCCGTGTGGAACAACAGGTAAAATTTGCCTTAAACCGCACCTTAGTAGAATAGAATGAAAAATAAAATAAGTTTTTCTTTCTGAGTGTTTACGGAGTTGCCAAGCCAAATTTAATTTAGTTAATTTTGAGTTTTTTGTTTTATTTTTTTTTAGCAAATTAAACTTTATGATTGGCTAATATTCTTCACTGTTTTTAACTATCTTAAGCACAAAAATGCAGAAGAAAAAATACATCCTGCACTGCTTCTAATGACAATCTATAAAAAAAAACCAAGCGAATACGTTGAGTTTAGGTCAGTTAAATGGTTCATAACTTTTTCCACTTGCCTATTTATATCTAGATTACTTTTTAATGATTACATTTCGCGATCGTACTGTACATGTTTTTTCGCAGGTAACGAAAAGTGTAAAAACCAATCATACAGGATTTCACAAAAATAGCGAACAAACAAAATAAATTTGCTACATATTTTTTACGAATTTATGTTTGTATGTATATATGCAAAGCCTTAAGACTATTTATGTACTTATATGTATGCATGTTGCTTGCGCGACCAAGCCACCTTCTTTTAAATCCATGTGTTCCCCACGACGGTCGAAGAATAAATAAATACATTCTGTAAAAAACAAAACAATCGAACCTGTTTTTTCATAAATGCATATGTATTGGTTTTGTGCTAATAATGCGGGGTTATGCTTGGTTGAAAAATTCTGCCGACGAAAAACCATTCCCCTCTCTCTCTTGCCAACAAAGTACGATGTTATGCCTGCATAATTGTTCTCGTGTGTTAAGGCTCAATAAGAATAACAACAATTCAGTATGATTACGGAGTTGAGTTTTTTCTTGTAATTTTGAGTTTTTTTTTAGCAAATTAAGAGAGAAAGAGAGATCATGGCTTTATGATTGGCTAATATTATAACTGTTTTTAAATATCTTAGGCATAAAAATGTAAAATAAAAAATACATTCTGCACTGATCCTATTGACAATCTATCAAACAAAAAAAAAAAAAAACAAAAAAAAAAAAAAAAAATCAAGCGAATACGTTGAGTTTAAGTCAGTTAAAATGGTTCTTAACTTTTTCCACTTGCCTATTTATATATAGATAAAAGGATTCTAATAGCAATACGAGGCAACTTCATTAGCATCTTGTTACTAATTCTAACAAAACCCGGAGCGTTCTTCGGGTTGGTTTCAGCAATTGGTTTTTGTACATCACGCATCTTAAACTTTAGGGGTCGAGGGTGTAAAGAAACTACACTCGGCAAATCAACAGCACCAGTACATGTGTTTGGGGTAAATACGTATTTTAAATGGTCAGCAAATATTTTACCTTTTTCAGTATTGGTTGTTGCCCAACCTCCGGTAGAAGTTCGCGGAGGTGGTTTAAACTCAACGGGTGTTTTAAGTTGTTTAGCATCGCGCCACAAGGCGTAATTAGATGCTGCTGCGACATCGAGACCTTCCAGATAGTTTTTAGGAGATGCAGATTTTTCAGATGCAAGCAACTCTTGAAGTCGTTTAGTGCATTCTCTAAGTCTAGTTTTATGTTGGAGTGATCTGTGCTGTTGCCATTCCCTTCTAGCTCTTCTCTTTTCACATACGAGACGTACAATATCCGTAGAATAAATTCTATTAAACCCAGTCTGCGGATGGGATGGGAGGTAGTGGCACGTTTAGCAGACGTGTAAAACTTGGTAAATGTATATCAGGAATTATTCGGGCTAGATAGAAATTGTAATACATATTGAAAATAAAACAGATGCATACTGATTTTGAATTAAAATTTATTAGGTAAGAGGATTAAAGTGAACTGGAACTACTACAAGGTGTTTCGTCAACGGCAAATTAATAATCTTTTCTTTTAAGTGAAGTTGGCGATTACCAATGCTATATGGGTTAGTAATTGCCAATCGACGGTATTTATTACAAACTATGCAAAATGATTAATCGAGGTTACAAATACATCTTACCTGATTTTCATAAACAAACAAAAATGCTGAAAATATTAAAAGAGTAGTACACAAGTTTCATGTGAAATTTTATTCATAAAAAGAGTGAAAATACTTTTTCTAGGGGAACTCAATTAACTTCAAAAGATTTATTATTTTGCTTTCTTAGCTTTAGTGGTATGCTTGGCTGTTGTGCGTTTTGATGATAAATTCTTAATAATGTATCCAAAAATAATTATTAATAATACGCCAAGTGATGAAAATATCAAATATTGCGAAATGTTCTCTATTGAATTAATATATCCACCAAGAATAGTGTTTCTAAAAGAAAAAGATTGATAAAACCACGTAAGATATGCATATTAACATTTTGTATTGTAGTACAACTATTTGGAACTCACATGTCATTTCTTTCTGGTGGAACTGCTTCTAGGTTAGTCTGTTTCAGAAAGTCTTTTTCAACAAATTCAATAAAACTTCTTGCCGTATATTCTTTCTTTTTGTAGCGAAATACTTTTCCATGTCTTAGACTTAAATAAAGAAAATGATTTTATTCAATTTGTATATAAATAGCCACATACATACATATGTATTATGTATGTATGTGCTTTTGTACTTACAATAGAAATTCAGGAGAGTCAACTACGCCAAACCTTTTAGCGGTAGCTTTGCCAGCTCCCATCCTATCGATTCTAGCTATGTTTAAGCGATGCTTAAGTCGCGCTCCAACGGCCTCCCAAATTGCATGAAGACGTAGACAAAACACGCAGTCTGGTGAATAACTGTGCAATAAAAAATAGTGATTTCAAATTTGTTGTCTTATTAATACGTAAAAGTATAAACTATTAGCGGCTTTCATTCTTTGTGGTAAACTACCATTGTAGAGCTAGCAGGTATTGTGAATATAGTACGTATACCACTGTTAACAAGACCACAACAACAAAATGCATTTAGCTTTAATTTACCACATAGTTGTTAAAGTACTATACCAAAAACTGTTGTCAACTAACTATGTTCATTTATTTACAAGTGTGCAAGCAGCTGTTCGTTTTGCCGCCACTTATTCTTTATTTTATGCTTGTGTGAAAATTTTAATAAATATAAAAATGAGTACAGCTAAATTCGGTGAAAACAATAAAAGTGAAAACAAAAGATGAATTCCCGATGAAGTAAAAATGACAATTGCATTTTTACCACAGAACTTATAATTTTATATTTTTCCTTTATTTTAGGAATTCTTAAGTTGTGAATTATTTTTAATTTAATTCAGCAATAGAAATTAGCGGGAATTGGCGCGAAAAACAAAACAAAAATCGGCTGTTTCGACTTGTTTACAATACCAAAAAAAAAAAAACCGCTCACACTTTGTACAGGGTGGGCCAACTTGGACTGACTGTATTGGCATATTGTAGCCGTTATTTTGCATCCCTCGGCCAATTGAATTTTATATGGAAACATCATCAGTTCAACTTTTAGAATACGCCGTAGCGATGTTCTGGAGGTTTTCAATTGAGTAGCTCGTCGACGAGTAGACACAGTTGGATCCGTGTGAACACTTTCTCGTACAGCTTCTATAGCTTGTTCAGTGCGAACAGGACGAACAACATTTCATCGTAGTTCATTACCCACTGAACTCTAATTCTCAAAACGGGTCATTAAGCTTCTTATCAAGTTTACACTGGGAGCCTTTGAAGTATTAAAATGCTGACGGTATTTTCTTTGCGTTGTAATTGATGGTCCGGAAACAATAAAATTCAACAATTTTTACATTTTCTTCCACTGAGTATGATGATCTTATAAAATTTTATAAAATTCTGTATTATCTGCAACAAAAAAAATCAATGAGTGTTCGAACTCACGGGCGATGTGTTAACACCTTTTTGTTACACGGTACCTGTTCGATTTCTATGAACACGGACCCACAAACCCGGAGGTAGAGTTAATATAAAGTATTTAATGAAAAAGAATAATTTATTGAATTTAATTTTATTTCTTTTAATACCGACGCACTAAGTAGATGCACTCAAAATGAAAAAAATACTTAGTACTTTTTATTTATTTTATATTAAACCCACAAAAAACAAAGAGTATGCAAAGCAACAGACAAATGTACATACATACATTTTTATGTTTGTACATAAGCTACATACGTTGCTGTCTTGCTATCTCATTTTTATATATGTACGTATAACCACGTCACTATTCTCTTTGCTATGCATAAGACAAAACCTAAGATCAACATAAAACACTTTTTTAATATTACTCCAAATTAATACTCCGAATTAAAACACTTAAATCTCCGCTCGCCGATATCGGATCGCCTTAATTTTTGGCCTAAACTCTTCGTCGAAACCCGCACTAGCGTTTTAATCAAAAAATTAATAAAATCGGCTATGAATTTCCGGAGAAAATCGCGTGGGAAAATTATATGAAAATCGCCCAATAATCACTTTCAATACCGACTGCCAAGCAACGAACAAATAAACCATGATTTACTCTTACATACCTAACACTTAACACTTGCGTATGTATTGAAACTGATAGTTTACTGCCCTAGAGGCGCGCGTATAGTATAGATGTTAACACATCAAAAAAAAAAAAAAATAATAATAATAAAAAATAGTTCAAGTTGGCCACCCTGTAGTTAAAAATCCTAGTATATATATATATATATATATATATATATATATATATATATATGTATATATATATATATATATATATATATATATATATATATATATATATGTATATATATATATATATATATATATATATATATATATATATGTATATATATATATATATATATATATATATATATATATATATATATATATATATATATGTATATATATATATATATATATATATATATATATATATATATATGTATATATATATATATATATATATATATATATATATATATATATATATATATATGTATATATATATATATATATATATATATATATATATATATATATATATATATGTATATATATATATATATATATATATATATATATATATATACATATATATATATATATATATATATATATATATATATCTATATATATATATATATATATATATATATATATATATATATATATATATATATATATATATATATATATATATATATATATATATATATATATATATATATATATATATATATATATATATATATATATATATATATATATATATATATATATATATATATATATATATATATATATATATATATATATATATATATATTTAATTAGTTTTACTTTCATTTCAATTTTGTTAGGTACTTTAATTTAATTTAATATGATTCACCCATTCTATTTTGAATTGTTTCTTTTATTTTTTCTCTTTCTTCATTGCTTTCACTCTGAATTACCACAGATCCGTTCCTCCTTTGTTCTATATTAACTATTTTGAAATCCACAGGATTAACCTTCTTATTTAAATCTTCTTTAGTTTTAAAAATATTCTGCTTTCCCTTTGGTTTAACAATAAGCGGGTTTTGTTTATATTTATCTGGCATCACTATATTGCTTTTTAGCGCATCCGAGAAAGACATTTTATTTGATTTGGCGGCTGTTTCTTCGATTGTTTTTTTTATTTCATTACATGTTGTTTTGTTTGATTCTTCAATACTGTTACACAATTCTTTATTCTTATTTTGTTGTTCATTTATTACACCGCATAAGTTTTTTATTTCTTTTACAATAATATCGCTGGATTTTTGAGCTTCATCTAATTTTTTTAAACGTTCATTATATCTTTTTTCTATTGCCTCAAGTAATTTTTTAATTTCATTTTCATTTTGTTTTAATGTTGCCTTAAATTCCCCTTTATACTCCGCTAAGTTCTCTTTGTTTTTGTTTAAACTTTCCCGTACTTCAATAATCGCCATATCAATATTATGAATATATTGGATACAATCATCACATCACGTATGAAGCCACCTGAATCAAGTATTCCCCGTGCGTATTGGTCAATTCCCGAGCATTTCTTTGCAGAATGGTAAACCTTTTTGCATATGCCTTCACACATTAAACCACTTTCACCGCGAATTGTAGTATTGCAATGGTGGCACTCAGCCATATTTGTTTTTTTTTTTACTTTTTGAGTCCACTAATAATTAGTTTTATTGTTTTTATGCATTCACCAACTTTCAGTTTATTATTGTTTATCTCGGTTCTTTTTATTTGTTATAAAAACACTTTTATTTTATATATTTTTAAAAATTTTCAAAGGGCGCCAATATTTTGCTTGTTTTTCACAACAAGGTTGCCACACATTTATAATTATTATTCAATTGAGACAAATATTGATTGCAAATATTCTATATTTTGCTCTGTGCTATTTCTGTTCTTTAGTAGTTTCTTGGCTTCTTCATCTAAATCCCGATGTTCCACTTTCCATTTATTTCGAATATTGGAGATGAACGGATCTGGCAAGTGGCACCAAATGATATCTTCTCCATGATAAAGGATTTTGTGAACTGTTGCAGACATATTTATCCATGGGTAGTTGGTTGTATATATTTTTGCAGTTTCTTTAGCATAATCTCCAAATTGTTTAGAGTCAATTTCTTCATTGCACGCAAGTACTTCTAGGATTATTTTAAATCTGAAAGTAAGGTTTAAATCCACTCCTGTTATTTCAGATGCTGTTTCCGGATCTGAAAAAATCTTCGTGCGGTATTGCCATCATTTGTATTGCCTGACTCTTGTTTTGGCTGATCTATAATCAATCCAATTTTGCGATGTTCATCTTGAACATGTTTCTTTTTTGAACTTCTTAACTCTTTGTTGGTTTTATTATTTCTTATGGATCCTGAAGACCTGAAATCCAAATCATAACTGATTTTTAGTATATGTTCCATAAGTCGTATTATTGCATGTAGTGGTGATAATCCAAATTCATATGCATCGGTGTTATCTAATGATTTTGTCGGAACTTGGTTTAATTGGGTTGATGCTGCTTGGCATATAATGCAGCTGGATGCAGCCTTCGTGTTAGTCAAAGCCTGACCTACTTTTCCATCTATCAGGACTAATTGGTAGCTCACTACAATTTGCTGCCCATCTAACTGTAATTGTAATGGGTGTAGTGTTGCAATTTGGGCCTTGATATCACTAATTTCTTTGTTAATGGCATCACCAGTTTCTTTTTTGAATTTAAATTTGATTGGCCTGCAGTAGAAGATAGTGTCTCATTTTTCCAAATATCCATTGTTTGCATTGTACTAGTCGAAGGCTCTGAATCTTCCAAAATCTTTTTCAATCGCAATGGTACAAATGATACCATGAACATATCTGAGTCCGAAATATTTTCACATACAACTTGTTTGTATTGGTTTTGTCCCGAAGAACCATCACATCCCCATTTGCAAAACAGAATTAGCTTTGTGTTTCTATATTTCCTTAACGCATTTCCTGGTATTGATTGTAGCAAGCGTTCGGCTGTGTGATCAAGTAGAGATTGTAGTTGTACCTCTGCCGAAATTGGTACGATTGTAATAGTGTCCTTTGATGACAAACAGTCCATTTTAGCAGCAGTTATGTGATGATATGCTGGATAGATATTTGAGCCCTTTTCAATCGCACGCAATCTGAGCTTAATATATTTTTCTGTTTTGTTAATTTCAAATCCAGAAATAAGGCTAATGCTTCCTCATTTGTGTACTATTTTGCATCGCTCGGAGTTGGTATACTTTTAAGAATTCGTTTTGTTCTCACTGTACTAGCTTTAATAACTTTTTCAATGATATCCACTTTTGTTAATTGGTTCTGTAATCGCAAGTGATGTACGAAAGATTCTTTTATATTTGTACAACCAATTGCATCGTTAACATCTTTAAGTTTCCGCCTCTTAGATCTATCGCTGCAGTTGTCCAATGATTTGCGTGGTCTTCCAACCTTATCTTGCTTAGCTGTTTCTGCAGCGACAGTAAGTTTGCCATCTAACCACTTTTTATATAAAACTTTTGTTTACTGTAGCTAACTTCTTTGTAGCGTTTTGTAGTACTTTTACAAAATTAGATATATATATATATATATATATATATATATATATATATATATATATATATATATATATATATAAATCAAAAATGTTTGTTGTGGCTTTAGCTCTTCATATGCCGACATTTCATTGGTTGCTAAAACCAAATCGTCAGTGAAGTTTAAGCAGTTTGATAACATTCAACCTCGTATCTTTATGCCATACAAAACAAATACAATATGAGAATTTCAATATTGCATATGAATTATAACAAATACATAATCATAGTAGGCTTAGAATGTTTTTATACAAACAACACAACAAACAATTATACTCAAAATGACTCTATTTTATTTTTCAATATTATATATATATATATATATATATATATATATATATATATATATATATATATATATGTATATATATATATATATATATATATATACATATATATATATATATATATATATATATATATATATATATACATATATATATATATATATATATATATATATACATATATATATATATATATATATATATATATATATATATATATATATATATATATATATATATATGTATATATATATATATATATATATATATACATATATATATATATATATATATATATATATATATATATATATATATATATTATTTATTTATTTATTTATTTATTTATCTATTTATTGGTTTACTTCCTGTACAACAAGAATTGATCTTATATTTATAGTACAGGAACGGAATGCGTTATACATAAAAGCGTTTGCAATAATTAAAAAGGTACTAAAAAATATACTTATATGTATAGTACATAGAAAATTGCACATAATGTAAAAGAATTAACTACAAAATTTTATTTAAAAGAGTTGACTACAAATTTTTTGAAATTATTAGCATTGCTGTTTAGTTGCTGACATAGTGGAAGATTATTCCAAAGTCTAGCAGAATGTACATAAAATTGCCATTCAGAGACTAGGCATTGATGTCGAGGTATGATAATGTTTCGGTTTCGTGGCGATTGGAAAAAACGTATATTTTCAAATATGTATTTGGGAGTTTGAGTATGTATTATTTTATGCAAAAAAATCAGAGTGCGGATTTTTAATAGATTATCGAAACTGACTCCATAAAGTTTTTTAGATACGGAGGAAACATGATCGGAACTTCTCAGTCCGTACACATACCGTACAATATTGTTAAATAAAACATTTAGTTTATTTCGACTAACAGAATCACAGTTAGAAAATAATTCACACCCATACAATAAGGAAGGAACCAAGTAAGTCTTCGCAAGTAGGATTCTAATTCTGTAGGGTGTGAAGAATTGTGTATACCAAAGCGCTCGTAATTTAAAATACATTTGGCCAACCAGTGAGTTTACATGATCTGTCCAAGTCAAATGATTATTAAAAATTATGCCTAGATTTTTCGCTCTATTAACGATTTCAATTTTTTCCCCATTTAAAACGATATCCCCAGAAATAAAAGGAGTCATACTTTTTTTGCAGATTACAATACATTTTGATTTTTTAGGGTTCAAACAGAGTCCATTTGCACTAGCCCAGAGATAAATTTGTTTTAATTCATTATTTAACTGTGAGACACCTGTGGCAATGTTTTCAACTGCGGTATTTAAAGTAAGTTGTATGTCATCTGCATAAAGATGGATGTTACACTTTGAAAGCATTCTTGGCAAG